>VWZZ01006669.1:1149103-1322863 GCA_013399095.1 Psophia crepitans
ATACCAAAAGGTTCACATGGCCAAAGGTCACTTTGAGAGAGAAAAGGGAAGGAACATCACGGCTTACAGGTAGAAAGTAGAAATAGGGACCCTGTACTGCATCGTGGGATGGGATTGAGTCACTTCACCCGCTTTTAAAGCCCCTTGTCTAAGGTAATTACAAGCCCACATACTGCCTTCTATATTTACATCACATAGTTTCTTGACCAACACTCAAATACATATGAACCGCAGGTGATTTAAACAATAGCAATCGATTGCAAATGCTTTATTTCTCTTAATTTATGTGAAATGAGCAGGCACGTGAGTTTATTTTGAGACCGAAGTTAACTTCTGGTAAACATCTGTGAAACGCAGTTTTACATGTACTAATTGTCAAAAAATAGTATTTTTAGTACATGTTCATGAAGATGAATTTCTGATTGTATAGTGAAATTGTACAATTACCAGTTAATGTTACGTTAGTTAATGATGGGACAGGTATCTCAATTTGAACTCATCAGTGCTTCCAGGTTCAATACATTTACATTGTATATAGACAAAGAAGTTGAATATAAGCTGGAATTTAAACTACTGTTTAGTTGGGTCAATTACACACCCTATGCATTTCATACAAATTGTATATTTAATATCAGTAATTGCCATGAAGCTGATTTTCAGATTGAAAATTATTTGCTGATTCAATCAACGTGTGACGTTAATAATAAAAGCACTTGGGAATATCTAGGCTTATTGCATGGTAATGGATTTGCAGAAGAGAAATATGATATATCCTATTTATTATAAATTGTTTCTTTTGGTTGGACTTGGACTATAAAGGTACTTAAGGTTAAAAGTATATCATGCTGCTTTCCAGCTTCATTTTCTTAATTTACCTAATTGTGGAATCAGTTATTTTGTAGTCATTTAGAAAATACAGAATTGTCTATAGGGAAGATGAATTTTTTTAAACCAATGAGCTAATGGTTATCTTCTCATCACTCAGAAAATTTCCCTCAATGACTGATAATAAGCCTCTCCAGTTACTTTCATTTCTTTATTTAGTCATAAGACAGAGATATCTGGTAAATTTTACATATGATTTTTTTAACTCTAGGAAAAGCAGTCTGTACAGATGAATTACATTAAATTTAGTCTCTCCAGATGCTGAAATGTGCTCCAAGTTATATTGTATGAAATATCAGAGGTCTGTGTTTTCTATTTAAATACAATTTTTCATATTCTACCTGATTAAAATTAAGTTGTTTTTAAAAGCTAACCTGTCCAAAAGATGCCCAATAAATTCTTGTGTGAGCTATTGTTTAAATTTGTAATCGCTTATACGATACTATTAAATAGATGTAGATACTGTATAACATCAAGAAATCTAATTAACTCAGTCTCTTCAGAAAGACAATAAAGAAATGAGCAGAGAGAAAATGAAGAAAATAGGTCAGTTCTGTCCTATGGTGACATAATCAATCTATTTAAACCAGCACAACATAGTTCAGAGACCTCTCCCCTTACAGCTCCAGTGTTTGAAAGCACTTATTTGACCTTCTACTTCATGACTTCGGTCACATCTGAGAATTGAGGAAACTGGATTTAACTGCAGACTCTTTGGGTACCTGTTGACCCACAGACTGAATCATGAATCTGCAGCTTCTAAACCCTGGAGCAAATTCATTAGATAATTAGGTCTCACATTTCAAGAAATTCATTAGCCAAATAATGAAATTAACTGTTTTAGTTAAAGGATTCTTTAAAAGAATGTTAAAGATCTTAAAGATCAACATGTTACGTTATTTATTTATTTCATAACTCTGCTAAGGCCTCTTTTAATATATTGCCGTAGAATTAGTTTTCTGGTGTTCTGGCTTACATTAGACAACCATTTTTGGATTTTATGCAAGACATATGGAGAAATTCATCACTGATTTACTGCACATTTCCACACACAGTCAAACTAATATCTGATCACTATTGAAGAAGCAAAACACTGCTTGGCAGTGAATACATAAGCAAATTTCCAAACACATGGATGTGTGCAGCCTTGTGCAAGAAAGCCTCTGATAGTCAAAATACAAACCAATACACTGCAGCATTTACTGGGGAAAGATAATGGAAAATTTAAATTGAGATTTATTTCCACTTCAGAAACTACTGCAACTGAAACAACTGCAATAAAATCAAATAAAAATATTGCAATAGCTACCTCCAATACTTTGTAGAATAGGCTTTGTGTTTTATAGTTTATCTATGTGGTAACATCTTGGAAACTTTCTCTTATTTTTAATAACTCTAGAAGATGGCAGCTTTGAATGTTAGTCAGGAAGATGAATCTTTGGTTATAAATTAAATATTTTTAATTCCATAAATTCTTTTGGGTGGCAATTTGCAGATATCCATACTGTTGCTTCCAAGAATAAAAGGTGAATACTCTACCTCAGTATGGTTTTCAACTTTCTGTCCTAAACTCCTTTTTTCTGAATTTCAGTTATGCCAACATGTCTAGTTTTAGTAATCGCCACAGCAGGTGGAATCACCTTTGCCCTATTCCTATTTTACAATGTGTTTTGTGAGACTCTTGTCTGGTTATTTCAGAGCCTGTTAGGAACAATATACTGCAGAAGTTATTGTCTTCTAAAAGTAAGATTTAATTATAGTCACATTTTATTACAGACAAAGCTAATAGTTAGAAGGTGTTGTTTCAGTTAATCAGAAATCCATCCTCTGTTTAAGGACTCATGTTGATTTTTTTTTTTCCTTTGGGAAAAAAACCCAACAAAACAACACAGTGACCGTTAATCCTGATTTGGGAAGTATTTAACTGCAGGGCATGGTTCACAGATGTTCTTGCATCCTCAATGGCTTTACAGGCAAGATAGTTAACTTTGATGATATGAAAATGTCAAGAAGAATTATCAGGGAGAAAACACTCAAAAAGTTTTCTGAGGTTAAATGGCAATAAGGAGCCATCTTTCTTCAAGAAGCAGAAGCAAGTATAAGCCATTTTTGATGAGCAGATGGCCCTCTCGAATGAAAGGAGGAGTCCACTGGAATAGAGTATTTGAAAAGCAAAATCACGCCTCGTGCTAGATATTTCCTGTCATATGTACATAATAGTTAATCCATTTTTTAGGAAGATTAGCTGTCAGATTAGCACATTATCCATGTGAGTCAGTTAGCCTAAACCAAGGATGTGCCTGAAGAGTGATGTGCACCCACATGAAGGAAGGTTTACAGAGGCTGACTTACAACACCGCTGTGGAATGCAAAGCCTGCCTTTTTCCACACCCCCCCCCCCCTTCTTTTCCCTTTTTTCTTTCTTTGCTAATGCTGGCCAGAGCTCTACAAACAGCCATTCTCAATTGCTGTATCACGCTGAGTTGATACAAGCCTTGATGTGGATTTGAACATCCATATGCAGGCCTTGCATTTGCCACACACATCCATGTACTAACTCCGGGGCATATATGCCTCTATTGTTCTGGACAATATATATTAAGACGTTAAAGAATTTACTTACTCTTTAAATGCAATGTTTTTATCTATTCAAGAGTATTTGACTTCTGGAAAGCCAGGTTTAAGTCAATTCAATTTCATAATAGAACAACAAGATACAATCTGCAAACAGCGTATTTTCTAATCAATCAAGAGAGCACAGATGGAAGTTTTCACAAACAGCTGACAGGTGTCAATGTCCCATTTTAAAAACACATCTTAAGTGTATGTACCGATTTTACATCTCTCAGACACCAGGTAAAGAAATATGATAGGAATAATTTAATCTCAATTCAATGATGGCCCATTTGGAATAATTCACTTCTGGAGACATCACCTTATAAAAGATTGCACTGTAACACGTGACTGCAGCTCTGAGTTCAAGACATTTCCCCCACCAACATTTAATTTCACAGCATTATTTTACTCTCCACTCTTATTCCATCTGTGGCTTTATCCACCCTTCGGCAGGCTAACAAAGCCCCTTTTTTGCACAACCTTTATCTGTATCTTTTTATAATCTTCCAGAGTTAATAACCAAGCTAAATGAAGGCAAAGCCTGCTCTGAAACAAGCTTTGTTCCAATACGTGAAGATTTGGCAAGAAAAGGAAGCCTTCTTGTGGAAGCTTCTTAGAAGACAAGTCACAGCCAAACATTCCAAGTGGTGTCTGAAGGATCTGAGGCTTTTGGAGCAGCTAAAAGTAAAGAAATAAGCTTTCGTTTTCTTGCCTTTGGCTCTCTGTGTTTGGTCGTGAACTATCTTAACAATCCTGGCTTATCTTCCAGGCACATGGACCAGCTGGTCTCTATGGGCAACCCCATGCATGCAACAGAGCACAGATCAGAATATGAATGTTATGTGTTTACAATCTAAAGACACTCAGCTGCCATTTCAGTATAGTTCACAGCTACTTGTAATTAGAAAAACTGTAGAAGGCAGCAGATTTAACTCTAAACAACAAGAAACCAACCGAGACATGAGCAAGCATCAGATTTTAGACCAAAGACATTAGACACAGATGATTTCACGCAGTCTTTTGCATCAGAACAACTTTGTTTAAGACAATGTACCAATTCAGGTCAGAAAGGATTCTAAAATTAGATTTAAAAAATTTGAGGCAAAGAGCATCTTAAATAGCAATTTGGAAAAGACAAAAGTGTTTACAAGTGGTGCATCTAGTTTTGCTTTTAAAGCCAAGTACTCAATATGAACACAAAATGAGATATTCTTTGTCAAAGCAATGCAATTTCTGATTGCATCAAAGTTGGCTTCAAGTCTTAAGTGTCTCCAATGTCATTAAAAAAGTATTATAGAAAGAAGCAAGGGAAATTCCAATCAAGTCTTGTTCCGATCATCCACATCCAGTGAACAGAAATAAGGAAACAGTGAGGTAACTGTCAGAGGCTGAGTACTTACAATCTTACTAATAATGGGTTATTCAACAGAATTCGCTAATTAAGACAGTTGTCTCATCTATTTCACATTCTCTCCAACGCTCTAAGTAACAACATCCCAGAATCAGTAAATTCAAAAGTACTAACAGAAGCAGCAAACAGGGACACAACTTATGTTCGAAGATTTCCTGAATGGACAAGGAAATTAGAATCCATATTAAGATCAAGCCGAGATTTTGTATCATCCTGTAACTTAAGACATTCAACTGACTAGTAGCTCCTGCATCAAACATTTATCTCCACAGAGAGAAACAATAACTACTAATACTTTTCATTCTTTGTTCTAAAAATGAATTATTGACAGAAATACTATCCCAGTACAAATACTGATGTTATTTCATGTTGATAAATGAAGGTAGCTCCTGCCCCCTTATTTTAGCTCCAAAGCACCAGTGTAGATGTGGGGACTCATCAAATTTAATGTAGATGATAATGAAATAGCAGAACAACAGATGAGTAATGAAAACCGACAGGTTTTCTATGTGTTTGAGGTAAGGGATTTTTTTTTTTTGTCCAGTAGAAATGTTGTTTGAATTGCTTCCCCTTATTTCATTTTAGATTTCAAAACAAAATTCTGTTCTAAGTAGACAGTAGGAACCAAGGCAAGAAACTGCATTAAATAAAGCTCTTAAAATCTTTTTAACAGGCTTCAGGCTATGCTGTACTTTTTCTTTCAAATATTTCCATGTAAAATCAGATGTTAACTCTCTGAGTGAACCCATGTGCAAACTCTTTATTCATCAGATTAATGGCTGTGGAGCAACAGGCAACTGAACACATTTTCACTCACATAAGGTATTCATGACTTTCTCGAAAACTTCACATTATTGCAACTACTTTTCAGTCAAATATGTTGCATATAGTGAAGAAGGAAATAAATTGCAACAACATTTAATGGGAAACTACAGTAAATGTATTGACACAAGTAGGATTTTGTTTCTTTAAATGAGACCTTGCTATTAATTTGACAGATGGATTTTTGCCTTGCTATACATTTGAAAACAAAACAAAAACCAACCTTCGTCCTGGGATACTTCAGATTGCTGAGTGCAATATCTCTCTCCGAAGGGAATGGGTTGGGGCAATCCGAAGCACAACTGCATCAAAAGAAATGTGACCATCAGATCAAGGGAGGGGATTCTGACCCTCTACTCCACTCTCCTGAGATCTCACTTGGAGTACTGCATCCAGCTCTGGGGTCCCTGGTACAAGAAAGACACTGACCTGCTGGAGCGAGTCCAGAGGAGGGCCACAAAGTTGATCCGAGGGTTGGAGCACCTCTCCTACAAGGACAGCCTGAGGGAACTGGGATTGTTCAGCTTGGAGAAGAGAAGGCTCCAGGGAGACCTAATCGCAGCCTTCCAATACCTAAAGGGCCCTGCAGGAAAGCTGGAGAGGAGCTGGTTACAAGGGCAGGGAGTGACAGGACAAGGGGTAATGGCCTTAAACTGAAGAAGAGATTTAGATCAAATATTAGGAAAAAATTCTTTACTGTGAGGGTGCTGAGGCCATGGCACAGGGTGCCCAGAGAAGCTGTGGCTGCCCCTGGCTCCCTGGCAGTGTTTAAGGCCAGGTTGGATGGGGCTTTGGGAAACCTGGGCTAGTGGAGGGTGTCCCTGCCTGTGGCAGAGGGTGGGAACTAGATGGGCTTTAATGTCCTTTTCAACCCAGACCATGCCATGATTCTATGATTCTTTGTTGCTGCTTTTATGCTGATCCAAGGCACAATCAATAGAAGAATTTAGTCAGCTTTTGTGCTATACCAGCTAAGGAATATGTTAAGATTGATAATTTATAGGGTGCAAATACAGAGGAAAATACAAAAAGTCAATATGCTATTCACATTTGCATTTATACTGCATATTAGTACATGCATTTAAATTTACACAACTAATGGTAGGGTTTCACTTCCGGTCACTTTGATCAGAAGGAACATGGTAGATATAGACGAGATAAAACACGCTGGTAATGATAATTGTGCCACAAGAAGAGCAATGAACTCAATAACATTTGATGTAAAGGTGACAATATAAAAGGGAAATTAAGGAGTGACTCAACATTCATACATATGATAAAATCTGAACTACAGTAGTAAACATCAAAAAACAAGCGCCTGGAACTTTGGTAAAATCTCTTCTTCAAATGCCTGTTCAACCTTTAAGTTTCCAGGATTAAGATACTTTTTCTGAGAATGATATCTGCAGTATCGCCAGATGCCTGCTTTTTAGGTTGATCACTCACATTCTTTCAGAAATACTCAATCAGATCTGTTCCTTGGTCTGACCCTGTTTGTGAATGCTTACAAGTCTGATTGTTATGTTGTTCTTTTTGAATGTAATTTAATGCAGATAAATTTACAGTGTATGTTTGGGTTACAGTGAAACCTTGTTAAACCGAACATTTTGGGACCACATCACAGTCCAGATGAGTGGAAGTTCAGACTTGTGCAACACAATGGTTGCTTGTTCAAGTATGTATTTTCACATATACTAATGACTTCAAAGCATATATCCTAACCCCTAAATTCTTGAAATGATAAAAGTGGCTGGAAGAACAGAGATAGTGGCAAGTCAGCAAACCACAGAGTGATAGTTTGATTACTGGGTTACAGAATATCTAAGTTCCACTGTGACCCCAAACTTGAAACTGTGTACAGTTCACAACCTCTGGCATGCAAGGAATTCAAGAAAAGAACCACCTGAGTAATTAGCATACATGACCTGTATTGTGCTTCAGCTTTCATAATGACAGTTTCCAATTGTTTTTTGTTCTTTCTCCAGTTTAAAAGCAACCGCTATACTGCTTTCCCAAGTGGGACTAAGCTGAACACAGTATACTGTTGAAGAGCTCTTTTGAGCAACAAAGTAGAAAGCCTAACAACCAAGAGGCTAACATACAAGGCTTAGTTTCATGTTCCAATATAGATGACTTAAAATTTATATTGTGGAGTCAGATCAAAGGTCCATCAAGCCAGTTATCCTGATTGCTGCAATGTCTAAGAGCACCTAAATAACAACAACAGGGAAAGACTATATAACACATCCTCCTAACATTCTCTAACCCTCTACCTATTTTCAGCTCAGGGAATTCTGTGCCACAAGTGGTTTCTAAGTATTTAGTAAGTCTCCTTGGATTTCTGTGTCTTAAACTTGTCCTGTTGTCCCCTGTAGGCATGCAAAGCTTAACATTTAGAGCAACATCGAAGGAGAAGCTGCCATTCCTGGTTGATAGCTCCCCAACAGCACCAATGAATCATCAGAAAAGAAAAACAGATCTTCTACAGAAATTATGTAGTACAGAGAGGAGCAACAGGTACTAGGACTGAGAGGAAAAGAACGTGTGCTGCCTTCAAAAGTACACCATTATCCCTGCAATCTCAGTTCTTGTACAGTTGTGTTGCCATTGACATATCACCAGCTCCCAGCAACTGCCTCCAGGCATTATTTTTCCCTGCTTTTTCTCTTTTCAAAATAATTTCTGTGCTACATGGTTTGTAAAAGGCTTTAAGGATTCCTTGTTGGAAACTGCAAATCAAAGATTGGATTTGAAAAAAACCCTGTTATTTCATAAAAATAGCCAACAAAAATGGTATCTAAAACTTAATAACAACAGCGTAATAAATCTTAATAATATCAGTGTGATATCAGTTGTCATCTGCTACACTGTTATGTTTGGCATTTATTACTGAATCATTTAAGATCAAATTGTTCTGACAGACATAATTTGAAAGCATAAACATTGGCAATTGTTTTGTTACCACTGTAGCTGTTTTCAAGTACCATTTGTGTAGTATAAATAGGAACACATACTCTCATTGTGACTAGGACAATGCTTTACAAGCTTCCCAGAGGTTTGGCATTTGTGATTAATTTTTCCTTAGTCTAAATTGTTTATGCATGTAATGATTTTGAACTGCCAACTCACACTGCTGACAGATTCTCAGTAAGCATCCATAGGTAGTTAAGCTGAACTAACTACTACCATTTAAGGGATAAACAAAAAGTTAATTTACAGTATTCTGAAAAGGTGTGTTTAAAAAACTTAAAAGCTTGTACATTTGTTTCTTTCTTCATGTCCACAAAGATTTGAACAAACAAAAAAGTTACTCAGATTAACCATGTGTGGTTGGTGTATTGCAGAAGGATACTCTATTACTGTGTAATTGAAATAAGAGGTCAGAAATGGGTAGTCTGCAGAAACTAGCTAGACATTGAAAAATAAGTCTTTTAAACCAAGTACCTTTAAAGGTTAGTAACACCAGTATGGACACAGATTCCTTCAAAATTACTTTTTTTTTTTTTTTAACATCAAGTCTTACATATAGGGAATGAAACACCAATGAATATCTCAATAACATTTTTTGTAAGTTACACATTTATTTTTGTGTGGCTGTAACCTCTGGTTTCCCCTCCTTTGACGGTTGGACTTGATGATCTCAGAGGTCCTTTCTAACCTTAGTGATTCTATGATTCTATGATTCTCCTAAACTGCCTTTCCACCTTTTATCTAACATTGTATGCATTGAACCGTTAAGTCACACAGCCTAGACACCCATGAAATAAATAGATAAATAAAATAAAAATTAAATACCAGCTCTGCTTCACACTTGTGTACAGGCCTAAATAAAACTAAACAGATCACTTACTTTTAGTACTTGATCTTTTCAGTGCTACCTTTTGGCTTTCACTGGTGCACTCTTTGAACTTGTTTTCTTCCTGTAACATCTGATCTTGTGCCATAGATCTATATGAAAATCTAAAATTTAGAATTAAAATATGTTGTTTAAAGAAACAGTAGACAAATTTATCTCAAATTCTCTGAACTACTCTTCTGTATGTAAATGTCACATCAGACAGTAGGGGGCAACTTTCACCCACAAGTCGTACTTTGTGCATACCGATATATAATATAATGACATGAAGTGGGTACTTTCAGTACTTACCTAAGTTTATTCTGTGGTCTATATCAATTTTGTAAAATGGAAGGTTTCATTTTTAACTCCCATTTTGTTCTCCAGGCAATGTGCTGAGGAAATATCTGGTTTATATGCTAGAAAAATGCTGCAAGATAAAATAACAAACTACAATCTCAAAGCTGCTGAGAAATGACAGAGAAGGACAATTATATTCCTGTAGTTTGCTGTCATAGCATTTGTGAGAAAACAATCTCAAAGAGATTATTTTTCTACACTTACATTTTTATAAATAATTCTTCTTCGAATTAGCAATTTATAAAAGCAGTAAATGTACTATTCTAAAACCCAGAACAGGGACTATTACATAAGTTGATATAAATAGCAAAATATCCATTAATGCTATCAACATGCATAATTAGACTATGTTTAACAATAAAACCATGTTTAAGAATAAATTGATGTTCTATATTGTGTATCAAATTTTGTATCACTTTAAAAATGAAAGTTTTGCCATTAATTTCCCCTGACACCAAGTGCTAAGTGGTTTGTGGATTAAATTATTATATAAATTTATATACTTTAATATGCAAGTAACTGATTTCCCATTAAAATTTTATTTCATTTTTAAAATTATCAGATTGGTGAAAGTAAAGAAGAAGGGTAGTACTGAAAGTATTTTCACACCAAACATAGTCAAGTAGAACAATAACACTTGTAATAAACCCACAAAACTAGGGCTAGTCTTGCTATAGGTTCACAGAATGAAGTGGTTAGGCCTAGGGTGAGGGTTGGTTTTTTTTTTGCAAATTTGGGCAGAACCATGATTTCAAATGAAGGATGTCAAATACTGGGAACCAAATTGTACAAAACTTCATGCCCCATTTAAGCTTCAAAATTCAGAGTAAAATGCACTGGATGTCAAACTGCAGTAACAGCTGCAGACCTTTCTTCTAAAGTGTCCTGAAACCCTTCAATAGTTCAAGTAGGTAACAAAACGGAACAGCCTTTGTTAGGGGGGCAGAATAAGTTTTTATGAATGTCTCGTCTGGCTCTAAACCCAAAGAAAGTGCACTGTGTATTTGTTTTTCTCAGTGATGTAGCTAACAATTATTTCTCTAAACATAACCCCACCTTAAAATATAAATCTCCTGTTTCATTTAGTGGACTTAAACTGTATTTTACTTAATAGACAGAGCATAACATAAACAAGGATTACAGGATGTGAGAAACATCCACCCTCCAGCAGTTCCTGAAATGAACTTACATTTTCAAAGAGCATGTGTGTAACTGGTATCAACAGTACTACTTTACAAGCAAAACTAATCATAAAAAGCATACTAAAAACAGCAGAGCAGACATTTTACCACAAGAGATTACTTGAGATTACCTCATGATCCCATAATTTGTGCTGTTTTACAAATTACTGGGTGGGGTTTTTTTGTTGCTTGCTTGGGGTTTCTTCAGTCTTTTAACCTATGGCCGAGAAGCATCATGCTGTTTTACTACTGTGTTTTGATAGGACTGAACTCCAGGTGAAAACAAACAGTTAATTTTCACTCCCTTTTCCTCCCCCTGATGATTTCCTCTCTGAGGGCCCTTTCACGAGTTGCGTGCCAGAACTCAACTTCCAGTTTGTTCGCCACCTCACCTGTATCTAGGGTTTGATTTCAAATGGACAGGAGGAGATATGGTTCCTCAGGCTGGGGAGGGCCATCCTGGAAGTTCATTTGTGCCCTTTCTCTTCCCTTGGTACAAAATAACCCATATGTGACAGACTTCTTTCTGTTAAAACTCTGGCAAGTGTCCCCCAAAGGCAAAACAGCCAGAGAGGTTTATGGAAACCTCCTTTTTTTTCTAAGGTAAACGCTTCAACACAACAGGCTCAGTACTAAAACAGGCAAATGAGCAGAGACAAAGCCAGACACACGCCATCCCCTGCCTGCTGTCCCTCCAGTGTCAACGCCTGCGGCCCCCCGCTCTCCTCTGCATCAGCCTGGTCACAGTTGCGGAGAAGCTCAATATGGAAACTCACTTTGTACACACCGACTTCTTTACAATATTTACTTCTCTCTCTCCAGTATCTTTTTCATTTCCTCATCCTATTTTTTTCCTCTCCCTCATCTCCCAGGATATCCCGTGTGACGACCTCTACCTCAGACCCACCTTTTCCCTCCATTTCCTCACTGACATACCACAGTCCCAAGGACGACCCCGTATTCCTCAGGCATTCAAAAATTTGCTGCTTTTGCAGCCACTTGAGGTAAACCCAACTCTTAAATCTCACAGGTCCTACCTCCACTTTCTTATTCATCACCTGCTGCCAGGCTGCTGCCTGCTGTCTCCTGCCCGGCCTGGTGAGGGCAGGGCAGCGGGCAGCAGTGGGATGGCACAGCACTGCTCCGGGGCTGCCGTTACAGCGCTTTTCCTCCAACAGCCCGGAGCGAGGCTGGAAAGGTTACGGAGGACTGCTGGCCCTTCCTGCTTTCTCCCAGATGACGGGCATTGATGTGGAGAATAAGCATAAATACCACAGAACAGTCACAAGAAGTTAATGTTTTTTCTCTCATTAATTGTAAAGCCTTGTTTCCTCACATGGTAAGCATAAAGATAGAAGGGAAGCTTCCAGAAGACAGCGAATTAATTTCATCTTGAATAAAGCCTCTGTTTCACCAATATCCCAAATGCTTTTATTTGGCACCTTTTCAAGGATTTTTTTCTGTTGGAAGGAAAGAAAACTTTTGGGAAATGGTGGGGTTGGACAAGGTAAGCTCCAGAAGTCCTCTCAGCCTCAACCTTTCTGTGATCCTGCAGTTTGTGAGGCAGTGCTCCCTGGTTACAAAGAAGAGATCTCAAGTCCCTTGAGAATGCAATAGGAAGGAAATTCTGACAGGCAACATCCACAGTTACAATATGGAAATCTCCAAATCTGTTGCCCTCTTAACCATAAACCTATTCTACACTCCGAAGAGCTTGATCTCTTTGCTCTGCATCTTTGTGCACTTTATTATTTTATTTTTTTTTCCTGTCGACATTACAACTTGCCTGAAGTTCATGAACATTTCTAACCAACCAAAGTGGAAGAATTAAGGCTATGGGCCTGATAGAGTGTGGACTTCTCACTGAAGTGCAAGTCAAACACTAAAAACATTTTTGAGGAGTTCTTGCCAATTTTTCCCAAAGCCTTCCTATACTTTGATTTTAAAAAAAAACCCTCACCTTTAGTAGAAAAGTCATCCTTCCACTTACCTGCTTGTAGGGAGACTGTCCCCCAGAGGCTGATGAAGATGAGAAACAGCATGTCTCACACCCTGCAGACTTCATCACGGTCAACTTCCGTGCCCTCCCTCAACAGGCCAACTCAAAAAGAGAAGATACTGAAGAGCAATTTAACAAAGCTACAGGCATGCTGTTGTAGGATCCATTAATAGCTGTACAGGAGCTATGCTACAGGACCCTATCCTATTTGTCTGCTGTTGTGGGTGGAAATCTAATCCCTCATTACTCTCACTTTTGTGGAAAGCTCTGTTACTACACTCTTGAGTAGATAACTGTAAATTCCGTCCTAAGATAAATTACAATGTTACACTAACTTGTTTGGCTTAAATGCAGATAGGCTACAAACTCACAAACACACACTCACCCCCACACATTCTTTCTCAGGTTAAAGTTACTGTATGCTGATACACAACTGATACCATTTTATAAACAGTTCCATTTTTGTGTATTTCATCTAAGATGTAAATTATACCATGGACACTACCAACCTATTGGAAAGTTTCCAAATGGGTCTGGTTGTGGTATACTACAAAACCTGCTTATTACAGAGGAAAGGAGCTTAAGAATGTTTTCGACATATAGAAGGATTTTCTATATATCATCCTCTGAAGTTTGCTGCAATTTAGTTACTATTCGTGTACAGTGTGTTTGGAGCCAGATACTGATTAGTGTTTCCTCCTTTCATTTCTCTGGGAAAATTGCCCTATATATGGTAACATACTTTTGCTTTTTCATTATCATTCAAGTCAAAGGTTATCAGCTATTGTAGCTATTTATACTTATGAGTAGGTAATCAGAATAATCACTGGTTGCATGATAGTTCTTGAAGCAAAAGAAATTTCACTTCATTAATTTTTTTTTAGCAGAAAAACATTTTCCCAGTAGTTTTTCAATGAAAGTTCAGTTCTTGCTTTATGCTTTAATGCATAAGGAAATAATTTGGATTCAGCAAGAATGACAGTTTGTTTTACAACTGAAATCTACAGAAAAATTATCTGAGCAAACCACACTATTAACAATAGCATATAGCATTTTTTGTCAATTGCTTCACAAAACTGGACGGAAATATGATGGCACACTGCAAGGCAGTAGGCATGACAGTCAACACTGCAATGCTTGGTTATTTGTATTTCTGTGCAACATGTTAAACTGCTGAAACAAATGACAAATGAGGTCATGCTTATGTAATTCACAGAATTAAAAAAATAAAAATTAGCGATCAGATGATACATTAAGTTCAAAAGCCATTTTCTTGTGCTTAGATCTAGATTTGCTTGAGTTTGTACTGAAGTAATGCTTAGAAATGTCTCTCCTTCTCTGCTTAGAAATAAGGAACAGTCAGACATTGGAACAGGTTGCTCAGAGAAGTCTCCATCCTTGGAGGGTTTCAAGACCAGACTGGACACAGCCCTGAGCAATGTGGTCTAACATTATAGCTAATCCTGCAGCAGGTTGGACTACAGACCACCAAGTCCCCTCTAACCTGAATGATCCTATCCCCATACAGTACTGTGGGAGAACTGCTGCTATTAAGAACCAATAAACACTTCAGTTTGAAGGTTTGTAGTTGCTTATTTTCTTGGACAAAATATTTTCAACTGCTATCTGATACTTTACAAGCAGCTTTCATTTGAAATTAAACTTTGCTAGGACTGAGTTAGACCTTGATCCCATGAAGTGTTGAAAGCTTGAAGTATGATTCAGCAAGAACCTTGAAAGGCTTTTAAATACTACTAAAGCCCACAGATATATGATTTAGGAGGAGTATGGTGCTTAGAAATTAAGACTGTAGTCTCTATGTTATATGTGACTTTCAAAGTCAGGTCCTGTGAGTGCTAAGATTATACTAAAAAAGAAACAAAATAGGTCAAATACTTTCTGTAAGAAATTACTCTGTCAAAATCAAGTTCTTCAAAAGTTACCTCATCTCATTTTAAAAGATGCAAAGAGAATTAAAATTTGTCAGCAATACCAAAAAGGAACTGAAGAAAAGCACAGCGCAGTACACCTGTAGCATACTGTGCTAAAAGCAAATCTTTATCATATGCATACAAACATATCAAGTCAAATTACTAAGACTTATTTCATAAACAGTAATGTTAAGGAAGTCTTATAAAAAATACTTATTCTCTTGCGGAATATCTCGAAAAACAGATAGCTAAATCATTATCATCCCCTGCAAAAAGACCTGTCTATGCAACTGCAATAAAAAATATTTCTCTGACTCTGAAACATGCAATAAATTTTGTTGCACAATTTAAACCTGTATTTGAATTTATTTCTCAGTTCTAATACAAAACAAGAAAATGAAATTTAACAGCTAATATTTAGTCTTGATATATTTGGTGACTTCTGGAGTTCTAATAATGTCTTACTATGTCTTGAAATAATAAAATCCATTTTAAAACAATATTACTGTTAACTTAAATACTGATCTTCTGTTGCAGAAGTTGTGTGAGGCAAGTTATTAGAATTTTTTGTCATGTTATATCCACTATTCTAAGCATAATGAGATAAGCTGTAGCTTACGGTATGGCAAAATTGATCCATTTCACACAGATGTTACCTTGGTTCATGATGTATTTGCTCGTATAACTTCCATTCCTAGGTTAAGGTTATAACAGGTTAAAAGCAACATTAAAAAAAAAGTCTCTTGAGCTAAACGTAAGTTTCCGTCTTGGTAAACATACCTGGGACACCTGGAGAATAGCAGCTATTGCATCACATAAGAAAATATCACAGCAAAGCTGTAATGGGAAGAGATATAAAATAATAAAGTCGATCATCTGACCCTGCCCAATTCATTTTATGCAAGACCACTGTTGCATCCAAGTAACATCACAAAAAATTTAGCTATTCCACAAAACTTAATTTTAATTAACGTTTTAAAGTATAGTAGTACCCAGCATTAATAAGGCTCCTTTCTTCGTAAAACGCAAAAAGGATTGTGCTTGCTAACATATTGCACACAAAAAAAGGATACTTTTTGCCTTAGGCTAGAGACTACATAGATATAAGTCTTCTTCAAGCTATTCATCGCTAAAATCTGGACAAAACAGTACTAGCTTGCATTTGCACTTTCCCTGCACAGTGCAACATTTAGACTTAGGATTTAAGAGCATGTTGGAAATAGAGACTACTTAATGCAAGAACAAAACTTTCTAGTATGTTCATATGTTTGTGTTGCATAAGATAATACAATCCATCTGCTGAAAAAATTCTCACTGAATATTATATCTGTCTTAGTACTAAACATGAATAGAAATCAAGATTATTTTTTTTAAAATCCAAAACAGAGTAATAGTGAGCCTTACAAAAAAATATCTTTAGGAACCTGAGGCAAATTATACATGTTAATGTTGGAGTCACCGAGAACAGTTAACACAATGTAACCAAATGTCAACTGGAATATTTTGCAGTAACTTACTGAAGAGGTCTGTGTTTAATGAATATATGAATGCTCGGTTTCTAAGTTTTCAACTTCAGATGGCGAAGATTAAGTGCTAAGGGTGTTACTGTAAACGTTTAAGTGAGATGAACATCACTGATTTTCTAATTTTACCACATGGTTTATTTCAGAAGAAAACAAGCACCAGTTACATAGTTCTCCTGCAAGTCAGTAAACAGTCACACACGAAAACCCAATGCGATTTGCTTCTTTGTTTATGTGCAGGATCTTTAGTTTGGTTTGCAAAGTATTAGAAGAATAATAAGAACCTCCTGACAGAATACCGCAACTAAATTTCCAAAAAGCCACTCAGTTAATCTCAGTGTTGAATCTAGCTGTTTCAAATTATTGTAATGTATAATAACAGTCTTATTGACAATATAGATGCACAGAGCCAAAAAAAGCTAGAAATAGTGGCCAAAACGATGAACTAAGCGCCAGCCCAAACGACAACAAACATATGGCCATTAACTGGAGAATGGAGGAGTTTAGGAATGCAGCTGTCTGTGGTCTCCTAAAAGTTCCAGAGGAATGAAACTCTGCGAGGATTGGCAAAGTCTGGATGAGAAGTACTACTGAAGATGGTAGGTCCTAAGATGGAGTCAACCATGGGTTCATGTTGGAATTCAGAGATTTCTGTGGTCAGAATATATTCATTCCATTGGCCTCATAATGTACATCAACAAATTAATATTGTATGGATGTCATTTCAAAGCCTACTGAAGACGAAGAGCCATTATTGAAGACATTAGAGCACAGATGGTTCGAACTATATGCAGATATTCATACTTGCATTTCTGCATTATAGCTGTGGTTTTTTTCTGTTGAACTGTAATGAATTGTCTCATAATCTATTCCATCTTCTTGCCATTAGCAGGCTTTGAATGTTCACAAATAGGAGCAAAGAACTCATTTTCCAGAGCTTTAATCACACAAAGAGGGAATACCTAATTCTCTAAATGAAATGGTCTGTGATCACTGAAGCAGAGATTTAATATATCACGGCAAATTAGGTAGATTTTAATAAATTACTTATCTCTCTGAATACTTTACATATGCTTATGAAGAAACATAGCCTGTTTGCAAACAGCGGAAATCCACAGCCTATAAAATCCTTTGAAGAAAATGACAAATAAAAAAGTAAATTAAAAAATGAAATGTATTATATCCTCGTTCTCAAGAGACAATCCTTTTGCAGCATTGATTCACAGCTCCATTAAAAATATCAATTAAATCCTTCACTGAGATTGGTTAAAAGCTGGAAAATTAACTTTCCAAGCTAGACACTGGTTATTCAGACACAACAATTCATTATATACATTTGATGTAGGTTCTAATAGCGACAAAAAACAAATGAAAACACAGTTGCCTGTCCCCACAGCTCAAACTAGGTGAAGCAAAATCTGACACCGTATGGCTTCTTTTCATGCTTTGACAGATGTTGGCTGGAAGTAAATCTTTTACTGGACAGAAAAATGGTTGTGCCTGCCCTCCCCCTACTTCAAATCATGATAACCACAAACAGCTGATTATAATGTTAGTAGAAGGGTAAAAGTTATTTTAAAAAAAGGTTGCAGTAATTTAATAAGTCCTGCAACTAGCCTCATTTTTTATATTTAATTGATAGGAACTGCATGCATCAAAGAAAACGCATACTGAGATTTAATGTGCATAAAATGGATATTAGCATTTTAAAGAGGCAGATTAACACATTAATCCAAGTAATTTTCATATATTGCTTTTAATAAAATCTTCACAGTATAAAATTCTTAATGAGGCTAATCACAGGCATTCCATTTAGTGGGGTGATTAGGGATAACATAAAAGTATTTTTAATCAGTTTTCTAAGGCTTATGGGTTTTTTATTAAAAATTAAAAATTTGACTTGCATTTTTATTACTGTTTTATGTAGGCAAAAATCTTGAAAATGCAAATAAAGCACATCATTCAATCATGTAGGTATTAATTATTTACAAGATGTTGTCCATTGTGGAGAGACTCTTAGCCTTAGGGGGGAAATATAAAAACAAACAGACTGAAAAGTATACAAAACTTTACAACTACAAATCAAGCGTCCTTTTCATATAAATTATACATTAAATATACTGTGAGAATTACAAAGATCTCATCTTTGAAGCACTATCAAGCATGTATTTACACTGCGAGAAGGAACTTCTGTAGGCAAACTTCCCTTTCATGCCTCCTAGTCATCTTTGCATTCCTCATAGACTGCACGCAGCACATGGAGGGCTTCCACTGTTACTTTGAGCTTTCCAATTACTGCACTATCATCTTGTGAATCAAAAACTGGAAAGGAAACATCAGAAAACAGCATTAGCAATTTCATTTAAGGTTTTGCTTTTGTTCTGATAATTTTCCGTAGCATTTGGACAGATTAAAAGGCACCTAGCATGTGCTTAAAAACAGAGAAAAAAATAATAAATAAGAAATCTTCCTTTTCAGGCACTCAGCCTACTGGAAATTGAGCCCTCTAAGAACAAGGATGTACATCATTAAAATAAGCTTTGAAATCAAGAAAACTATCTGCATGATAACTGCCTATATAAATTCATTATTATTCACAATATGTAAACATAGATTTCCAAGCTCTATCAAAGACACATGTGCGTACTTATAAATAGTTTTAAGTAAAAAATATACCAATTAATGCATTTTCTACACTGTGTGTATGACCGGTCCAAATAAGCCTGGACAGTTATTAGTATTTAAATAGTAAATTGCTTTTTCCAGTTGGTGCAATGCAAAATTAGTTTAATTCCAGACTTCTGTGTGCTGTAAAATAGCGTAGTGTAGACAAAAATGATATTTCCCCTAGACTAAACTATTTAACTACCTTCATCTCTGTGTATGTGAATTTTAAAGTAGTATTTAAAACTTCTATTTTACAGAAATTAGCTAACATGATTTAAAATGGCACTCTTTTATATTATCTAAGTAAGCCCAGAGGGCCACAATCTCTGCTGCTGTGATTAAAAACATGCTGCTAACAGTCAAAAATGAGGCTCTTTCCCAGTCCTGCATAAAAAGCAATGAGACTGCCTAACATGACTCCAGAAGGAATTTGAATAAAAACAAATAGTCTTGACAGCCCATCTTTTCAAAGCAAATTATGCAGCAGACAAATGGCAAGGTTATGTATTTACTGTTTAGACTGGGATAAGTACTCTGGGACATGCAATGATACTGCATGCTACAGCTTCTAGGCTGCTTGGACAGCTCAGAAGAGGTTTGGAGAAGGAAAAACATGGAATAAACCTTCCATCATTTACTTTGTTGATAGAACTATTACAGGGCAGACTGGATGCTATTCTTCGAGATCCAAGCCGTTTTGTATATTCTTGGACAAATCAGTGAACTGTCAACTTAAAGAGCAGGCTTCAGGGACATTGTTCTTTTTACTTTAAAGAACAGTAGGATAACTGTAATAAATGATATCAGAAAATAACATTAATTCTATTTTCCCAGTATCTCCCAGACATACTGTCATATGTCTTGTCTATACTTTTTCATCCAGCCTGCTGCTTAGCAGTTCACTTAATTGCTTCAAATCTCATATAGGCCACTTTCACACAATCAGCAAAAGAACAAGATATGAAGAAGATATATGCTTGCAGTCCTCAAAAAGAATGAAGGAAGTTTATGGTATCTCACTTAAGAATGATTAGATCTTCATGTGGTAGCGTCCCACAAATTTCCCTGTGTCTAGGTTTATTTTTTTCCCCCCTCAAACTAATATCCACCTCAGAGAATGTGCACAATATTACTTAGGAATTCTGTTTATTGTGCAATTAAATTTAACTGGTCTGTGTTCAGATCTTAAGAACAGACCCTTTTACAATGACTTCGCCCAAGAAAATATACTGATATATTCTACTTTTGCCATGATCTGACATACATTGATGTAAAGTTCATTTCAATTCTCTGAAAGTTCTAAACTTTCAGAAAATATGGTTATGCATGCAATTAAAAAAAAATAAATCTAAACTCTATCACATCTTCAGGGAAGGGGAAAAGTGAGGATAAGAATAAAAGAATTTCTATCTATTACTATCACTTTCATAGATATAATGTACATAAAGCAAAAATTGGTTCAAATGTCTTATGATTGGGGGAAAAAATTCTCCTCACAATATTGAGGCAGTTGTCATTACATAGTAATGATTACCTTTTGACAGAACAACAACAAGTAACAAAAAACAATCCTTCCTATCATGATAATTACCTCAGATGACGATAAGGAGTTAAGAGTTTTGTGAAAGGTGACTTTCAAGGGTACAAAATGATATTTATCTCACTAATCAATCTTATCGAAGAGGAATTATGGCAAAATGGGAATTATGGCCATAAAATCCAGAATAAAACCAATTTTCCAGTGAGAGACTACGAAGTACCTTTCTGGAGGAAATGTGCTTTTGTACAACTACTCAAAGAAAAACTGTTGGTGGGAAAAAAAAAAGATTAAGTGGTTCAACCACAGTCAGAAGTGCAACAGATCTGTATATTATTTTTCCAGGGAATGGAAATTTGATTATTCTTAGAATTTTCCTTATCGTGTTCCTGGAACTTTGATGCATACTTTGAGTATTTTAGCTATAGCATGGATGCAAATCATGCATGATAACGGAAATGGATAAGAAAGTCTATTTCTTTCCCTCACTACTCAGCAGTAGTAAAAGTAGCAAAGTCCCATTAACTTGGCATTCTGGTAGGGCTAACTAGAATTCTTGCTATTGCATAGCGTACCTTGCAAACGCGAGTGCACTGTGTCTAGCAATCAAGCTGGTTCACTTACCTTTATAGGAGCCTAACTGTTTTATAACAGAGATACTCTCAGCTCCTTCACTGGATTTGACCACAATGGGGAAAGAGGATAGAGGGGAACACATAAGGAGAAAAATGCACCATTGACAACCATGTCCCTGCTACCTTGGGGAACAGGGAAGTCTAAGCAAAGAGAATATTTTCCTTCACTGTCTATGACAGGAACAAGGCGCCTTCTCGAGTCTTATCATCGTGTTAAAAAAATGTTGTCATAAGACCAAGGAAATGGAAGATTCGATAGCTCCTACTCATCGCACCTTGCTTTCATAAGTCACAGTGAAAGTTCAGTCACAGTCTGTTACAGAAGGGTGTTTACTCTAAACCTATACCTAACCAAAGGCACCAATGTCTCAGGTACAGGTTTCATATGCAGGACACAAGCTTGAGGTACTCTAGGGGTTGTAACGTCACTTCAAACAAGATACAGACATTAGCAATACAGAGTTACTGGCAAAAATTTTGATAACAATATATATTTATTGTCTTACTAGCATGAAGTATGTTGTGCAAAATACAGAATTATAGTAAGTGGACATGTCCTGAAAATTCTTATGTTTTATAAACTAATACTATGAGCTAGGAATGTTCTTTGGTTCTGGTTGTTTTTTTAAAACAGATTTTAAGGAATACTAATATCACGCAGTTTTTGCAGACTTTTGCAAACAAATGTGGAGGCCATTAGTTAATAATAAAGAATTTCTTATTGAAACAACGTCAAAGAGTTACTTGCACAGTAAAGCTTGCAGAGAAAAGCAGAAATTCAACACATAATTTTTTATGTTACAAAAGGTTACAAAAAAGTCATCTCTAAAACTTACCATCAATATCTTGCTCAATGATATCTCTTTGCTTCTGGAATATCTCTCTCAAACTAACATAAGCAAAACCAATATCTTCACATTCAAGATCCTGTTCATCTTCTGGAGGATCACTGACCACTGTAAATCGCAGGCTAAGCATAAAAAAACAAAATAGAGAGATACCTTCAAAAAGGGTTGAAAATTAATTCAAAAATCAGGGGAAAAAAAAAAAGCATGCTATTTTATCAGTTAAGCATAAACCAGAACTCTTTTTCAATTATATTCAACATTTTCCATGCCAAGAATAGTCTGAGACCCTTTCTTTTAACTCTTCCCTCCTCCTTTAGCATTATTTAGCAGTACTAGGACAGAGAGGTTGTAACCACAGACCTGCAAGCTTATATAATTTTTTCATTTTTCTCCCCCCTCCATGCCAATTCACAATTGGCACAATTCTTGTTCATATGGCAGTGACAGGCAGAATAGTCTAATGATGAAAAACTTTTTGTTATTTGAAACTTGTAAGGTTTTTTAGCTCAGCTGCTGAATCAACTGTTCAAATCACTCAATTTCTTTAAATTTCCTCCCCTCCCCCAAATAAAAAAATCAAGATTGTACCTATGTACTTTGAGGCTTTTAGCAAAATTCATAAATTCATTTATAAAATACCTAAAAATAGGGGGGGGGGGGGGCGAGGGGGATGTGTGGAATTTTTTTTGCTTGTTTTTTATTTTCATTGTTGAACATACCATGCAAATTACTTGATACGAAGAAATTAAAACAATTCGTAAGCAATAACAGAAGGCTTAGATTAAAAGTAATTATATGTTGTTGGTTAAAACCCTTTAATACCATAAACTTGTCCAAAAGGTTCAACTACTTTAATTCAGTCAGGTACATTAGATGACCCTGTATGATTATTCCAGCTTTAATGTGGAGCGTGCTTATAAAGTAACATGTTTCAGTTGTCCCCAGTTATGGTGCTTTATTTGCATAGTAGTCTTGGAACAGGTTAATTAGACTCCTGTTGGGCTGGACTAACCTAAACTGAAGATGCGCTCCAGGAGTACCTACCTCTAATGCACTCCACTGCAATAGACATTCAGTCAAATAGGATCAACTAGTACTCTGAATTCTCAAAGCCATCCTAAAAATCTATGCACTGTGAATATCAGACCATTAGCAACAACTGCTTTACGCTAGAGATTCTCTGGTTTGCACCACTTGATAATTCAGGTCTAGCCTTAGCAAATTTTAAGCCAAGCATTTCCTTGGCTTTGCAGTGAGTGGTGTGGGAGACATGAGAAAAATATTGAGAAAGACAAACCGTATCAAACATTTTCCTGATATCAGAAATACTAGCCATATTCAATGAAGCATTTCCAAACACCAAGTGTAAAATATTTAGCTGAAAGTTATTGAGAATTTTCACACCTCATTTAGATACTTGGAGAACATATTCTAGCCAAGAATACATTCCACAAAAATAACAGGAACCTAAAGGCAGTTCTCTAAAAAAAAAATAATATCTTTTTAATGCTATCTTGTGTGTTCATTATTTAAAGTTGGACCTTACAGAACAGTTGTCCTGCACTCATCCCCTTTGACCCATACATCTCATTTTATCTTCATTATTCTGCTTAGTTTACACATAAAAAACCCCTACCTGTGAGTACAGCCTGCATACAAAGGCCTTTGAGTATTTACTGTGCTGTCTAAACGGAGTCTGTTTGTCCATCCCAAACATCTAAGTCCAACAGCTATAAAAAATACTGGCAATTCTTCTGCAAACTTCAGTTACACTCACTGCATCCAAGTATGGCTTTTCTTTTAAACAGATAATTACAGTACTGTGCTGGAGCTGACTTGAGTCCGTGGCTTGTGTTGGAGTCAAAAACACCGAGACTGACAAAATGACAGGAATTCAGAGCTAACTACTTTTTTTGGTATGTCTTGGCAATGTTGTTTAAACTGTGATTGCCTGTGAGCTTTACAGTCTAAAAATGTTATAATAAGTGTAATTCCAAATGAGTAACAATCAAGTTGCATAAAATCCAAGTCTACAGGAAAGGTTAACTTAGACAAAATATAATAAGATCTTCCTAAGAGACTTCAAATGCAACAACAACTGCAATATGCTTTTATAGTAGTTTATTTCTGTGCTTGGCTCTTATAGCAAATATTTATTACAGAAAATAGATGCATAAAGATTTGTTTGTCACCAAAACCAGCCACCTATTGAAAATACATGTCTTCAAAAAAATACTCCTGGAGGTAAGAAAGAAAAAAAAATTACAACTATTTCCAAGAGCAGGTGGTTTGATTGAGTATAATAGATCTACCTTAAGATTTTGGCACAGAGCTCAGCAGCAGCAAAACTGCTAAAACTCAATCAAAAAGAAAGAAATACTTAGATGTGTAAGATAAATATTAAATTAAATAAAAACAAATTAAAAATTGTATGAATAACTGATAAAATTGTTGGGTAATGAGGAGCAGATCTGTTTTGTTATCGTTCAGCATCAGTGTCAAATCAAATGGAGAAACCAGCTTCGCAGTTAAGACAGCAATAGAAGAGGAGGAGATCAGTGCTGGATTAATTTTTATCACTTAAGGGTACCAGCTACTGCTAAAATTCTCACTAAAGCATAAACTAAAAGCAGACCTAGTAACATTTGGGACAGTACCTCATAGCCAAAGTGGAGAGTCATTCATACTGGTCCACTTTCTCATGCAAATCCTATGTGAGTATTTTGCATGCATAGACCAAGCTTCAACAAAACAGATGAAAAGAACTGCACCTGTAAGACCTTGTAGTTCCAATATGCCTAAAATATCATAATATTGGATTAAATCTTTTTTGCTAATCAGCACGGAGGAGATTTGAACTCTGAGTCCCATGAGACTATTCCAACAGACTGCAAGAACAGTACCACAATCACTTTGACTTTTGTATTTTTTAAAATTATTCCAAATACTTTATATTTAGAAAATATTTAAATATGATGTTCAGTATACTTTAACTTGTTTCTTCATTTACCAAAGGTTGCAAGAGTTTTCAGGTCAGAACACATGAATGTGCAGGTAGTGTTCCACCTTACCTTAACACTGCCTTACTGGTGTAAGGAACTTTGATGGATGTTGGAATATCAAATTCATACTAGGATTTCTTACGTAAATAAAGCTATATATAGTGTTCCTCTCCTGTACTTCTCTGTAGGAATCTAGACTTTCTCTCTAGCTCATTTTCACATTTCTTTTCTATAACACCAGGTATCAGTATTCACTTCCTTGCAGGAATCCCATGGCTACTGACAGAATAGGAGGAAATTTTGACATCCTGTTGAAAGTACTGTGTGGGAAGAGATTTGCTAGCCACTGCAAGAAAGAATAGAGAACTAAATGAAACTTGTCTGCTAATAAAGGGCCAAAAGAGAAGTAAAAAATAGTAATTACCTGAAGCTTAAAATACACTTTTCAATGAAGCAGAAAAACCTGTACAAATATTTACTGTTGTTATGATAACATTTAAAGGTGTTATCACCAGCAAGGAAATTTAAGTGCCTGGACAAAGCCGTGATGTAGGTGAATTTGATTCTAATTCTTTATTCCAAAGGTCAGTCATTGTTAAGCAGCAAGGAGAAAACCTTGTGTGTTAATACAGCGTATTAGTGTGAAGCTAACACTTCACACATGCTTTATACTCCTATAACGTGGATGCACAGATTTTGTGACTTTGGAGAACAATGACTTCACATCGTCAGTTTCTTGGAGTAACAATCATTTCCTACCAAGAAATGATGAACCTGTCAAGATGAGCCCGCAAACCTCTTGCATAAACCTGTTCACTCTTGTTATCACAGCAGGGTGACTCTTAGAAGAATGGATTCCTCCATTCTTCACGTATGTCTCTTTTGACATTTGTCAGAAGAGCATATACTCCACCGCCAGGTCTGCAGGCACTGCAAGTAGCATCTGGCATGAGAAATCAGGCAAACTCCTCTGCATGACCCAAATTTCTACACTCTTAAAACGCTGAAAGGCAACAGTGGAATACAAATAGGACGAAGAACAAAAGGTAACTATGGCACAGTTACAGTAAGTTAAATGGACTCCCAGAGATGCCTCCTGTTATGAACAGATATAAAGACTTGAACATGTAAGTAAATAACTATGGGGTGGGGTTCAGATGAGAAAATAAAAGAAAAATTTTGTATCTTCCCCCCCCCCCAAAGTTTTACAATATTCTTAAGTATAGCTTTCTAACATGAATAAGCAATGTAATTTGAATCCCTCTTCCATAGGAAAAGAAACAAAACAAAAAGGCTACCCATGTCACACAGTACAGCTATAAGAAAAAGCAAGTGTTCTGACAAAATTTCCATATCAATGATTGTCTTTACATTTTCAGACAATGTCTCTAAGACGCGTGTCAAAAGAAAAGAACTATCTTTGTGCTATGCAACAACTACTAACCTAAACAGGATTTCAGTCTTCCTAGTCTACTTCTGTGCAAATATTTCAGATTTTATATTACTATTTAATATTTAGATTTTATATATGTACTTTTAGTTGCAACTTTGGCTTAGCAGTAATTTTATGTATTATATTAATATATCTCTTTTAACACCTGAGAATTTTTATCTTTTTCAAGTGACATTCATTAAAGTGATTCTCCTTTTGGAAGACAAAATAGCACGTGATGTATCTATTAATTTATGTTTTAATATGGACCAATCATTTTGAGTAACATTTCTAACAACATTGATTGTGATGGAGAAAGTTCTCCTGAAAAGTTAATAGGCCACTGAATACATGTTGTACACTATATATGCTTCTATAATCTGGCATAGCACAAACACCAATAAAGTGTCAGGCTAAACCATGTGCAGGCAATTTTCAATGATATTTATATCCTTGATAATTTGGTTTCCTGAGCTTTAAAGCATTAGTTTAGTTCAGTTCCTGTTTCAGCTGAAAAAGCTCTGATATTAGTTTGTAAGGCTGGTGATAGAAAACACGTGTTGATGATATGACTACGCTAGGGTTAAAATGCATAGAGTTGAAAACATTTGGTGTATAGGCAGAATCTTTCCATAAATTTTGTTTCTTGGTGGTCCTCTTGCTAGGATAAAGTGGGGAACTGGACTACTGATGAACTTCCTGCCTTGCTATTTAGTCACCACAGAATTGAAATTTCACCACAGACCAAACTAACGTACTGGTAAAGGCGGAAAACAACCTACCTACCTAGTAACACAGGGGACAGTACCATGACAGGGCACCTAAAGGACGAATGCTTCAGTTGTGGGAAAAAACTCATTGCCCTTATTTTTACCTTGGGTTTGTTACATATTTAGTACAGATATCTAAGTATTTACAGGCAAAATTGCAGCCCACAGACTAACTATTTTCCTCTGCCGAATTATCCCTCAAGAAAAAAAGAACATTTTGTCCTGAGTACTGTTAAATTCTTAGTAGAACATGTTACCTACTTTCCTCATCTATATGGTACCATTTACTATATGGTAAAGTAAGTCTTCTGCTTGCTTATTAAGTGAAGACAAATTCCCCCCCTCCCCCATCTCCAAATCTAAGAATGTTTTGGTATGATACATGCATCTCAATGAGTAATAATTTCATGGTGTTCCCTGCTCCATTCCAGTAAAACCTGTTTTCTGGCCAAAACATGAAATGCAGCTTTGGAAGGGAAATGGAATGAGGAGAGATTGCTCACTCTCTTACTGCTGAGTGAATCTGTGATTTGTGAATAAATACGTATCTAAAACATTTACAAATAACTCCTATACTTGAAATACAATCAGCAAGTATTCGCTTCTGCAAAATACATCAAATCTTTAAATTAATAATTGTTCCATTTTAATGAAAAATCATGTTCAAGAGGAAACAGAATCAAAGAATATCATTCATCGTTGAGACAGGCATAATATCTCAATCAAAAAATTTGAGTAAGAACACATTTACTGTTATGAGCTTGGACAAGACTAATTCATACTCTTTCTCATATGTATATGTTTAATAGCTGCCTGCTTCAGATATATATACATATATATGGTTTTGGAAAGTCTAGGGTCAAGGAATGCTTTCTGAAGCTTTTACACTCCTTGTAGTACTCTGAATTCAGAGAGGAACAGATGCATTACTCTACCATCTGTATGTAGAGTATCTACCTACAGATGCTTTTCAAATTCATTATTGATAGAATGCTGATGAGAGAATCTTTTTTGCAAAACAAGGTTGTTAAAAAAAAACAACAAACAAACCCAAAACACAGCACAAAAACAACACTATGAGAGGCTGCAATATTCCATGCCACATGAACCTCCTCAGGGAAGAAATGCAGATCAATTGCCACATCAGAACGTAGGTATCATTCCTAGCTGAAACAAAATTTTCTCTAGTTAGTTAGTTATGTATTAACTTCTCAGAGATACCACCTCAATAAAGTCAAACAAGGCAAACCATAAGCATTATTTACAAAGACCTTTTACAGACTTTTTCAGCACTAATATGTACCTGTCAGTATGTAGATCTGGCTTTAGAAGCATAGACTTGAGATACTCTCTTCTTGCACGATTATTTGCCTTATCCACATGTATCACTGCAAAGCAAATCGGAATTAATATAATTAGTTATCAATTGGTTTTCATCTTTTAAGAAGAAAGAGCATGGAGAAAAGAACAAAGAAAAATAAACATTTCATTCTCTTGTCTTTCCTAAGGAAAAGCAACAATGTTAGAATCAAATTTGAAAGGTCATGTGATCTAATGGCGTGTCACTGGCAGGTTTATGTGCACACTGTCAAAAAAGATACAAGCAGCATCTAAGCATGCCACATAGCTGTCATATTCTGTTAATGGCAATAGCAGTCATGATTTTAAAAGCCAGTGGTCTTTATTGCTTTGTATTTGAAGTGATTTACTGCATTTTCTTCCACTGAGGAAGCTAGTGATAATGATAATGTATGGCAGAGTGCTTGTCCTTTTTGACAGCCTCAGTAATTTAATCCTCCTTTCCTGCCACAATATTTCAATAAGAGAAACATCTAGACCAATGGACTGGAGAAAATCCACAGCTTGGGGAGTGTGTGTGAGTGCTCTGAAAGCTTTTTATTGTTTTAATTTAAAATACAAACACAAGGACCAGCTTTTAATTTTTCTACCATTAATATGACCTAGAGTGAAAAATAGCCTTGGTTTGGAAAGAAAAAAAACCCACAATAAAAGAAGGAGAAACAGGGTTTTATTAAATTCTTTAAGAAATTTTTAGGCATCTTATACTAAGAAAGTAGCTTCTTTCTTACAAATGGTATCAGCCCACGAGTATCAGTAAACCACTGTGAAAGATTATAAAAGTTCAGTAAGTGAAAACTGAAAAACAGTGTTAGAGGAATTGCACTTTTTTTGTTTTGTTTAGAAATGCAGCTGAAAAAAATTTTTAGGACAGAACTATAATGAATATAACCCTTTGAGAAACATACCTAGCTCTAAGGAACATTTCTCTTTTTTTTTTTGATGGCAGGAGGAAGAGCTAGAAATTTGTCTGTCCCTAAATTCAACATCTTTAATATTTACATGCCTCGCTCCCTTCTAGTTCCTCTGCCACTGCACTCAAAACCACTTTTTCACTCTCCACATCACATTAAGGTTTCCTATGTGCTGACAGAAATCTTTAACATGCTTCATACTCTCTTCTACTACCCCAAAAAAACCCTCTTTGTATAAACAGAAATTACCAGTTCTACCAATGAGCAGAGAGTATTGGAATACAGGAGTACAAAAGGGAGATAAGAAGGCTCAAATTAATTCCTTGCAGAGGGATTTATTGATGGCCGTATGGCTACATAAGTCTTTCTAGGAAGCACACCTTCCAGAGCTACTGGTTCTCTAGTTTTGTCCAAAACCACTCCTCATGTCTTACCTGGCCAGCAGAATCACTATCAGGTATAACTTTCATAGAACAGCCAGTACAATTGATATCTGCATCATTCAACCAAAGGAATCCGCAATTTAACACCTTTTTCTCTATTAACAGAAAGCAAAGCATTGGTAGTGTACCTTGGAATCCCTAGTTTCCACCTACACTACTCTTACTTTCTTAGGTTAAAAGGAGTTGTTACTGCCATCTGCTATTCTTTTGGGCATGTGGATGACTTTCCACATGTGCTACTCTCATGGCCAAGTGCTCCTGGGGCCACCACAGGAAGTGATGGGGAGGCAGCAGGGAGACAGATGGACAGCCAAAGAACTTCAAAGGAGCTGCCACATCAACAGATTCTTCCCTTCTCTGTAAGCATCCCAAATGGAATTTCTTAAGTTCACTAATTCTGTATCTAAAACAATTTTAAATGGAAATTATTTACAAACCTGAAGGTTCAAAGTCATTACACTCAATGGAAAAATTCAGACCAGAAAGTAAAACATTCAGTACAAGAGCTCCACTCAAATCTAAGGAAAATGATTAACCATAGTGAAAATACATTTTTAGGTCCTGATGAATAACATGGTTTCATATCACCCCTTAGTACTGCTTGAACTTTATTATAACATTGCTCCAAGGCATGGAACATCTCATATTTCTATCCAATTAATTGCAAAAATAATTCAAAATTAACTTGTGACAATTTGCATCTAAAATTATAACTTTAAAGTTTGTCCTAAAGAAGCATTGAAATCTCAGGATTACAATGTTTTCTTATGCAAGGCCTTAACATTTTCATTTGAGTTATACTTAGGAATCTACCTTTTAGAACATAGATCTTCAGAAATTTATTTTTCATTTAAAAACCCAACAAAAAACATATCCTTTTTCTTTCCATCGCCTCCCATTCCTTCGGTCTACTTACACTTGTACTACAAGTTGTTCAAATAACCATCTGTTCACTCAAGAGAGAAGGCTTTCCAATTACATGTCATATAAAAATCTGCAGTATCTTGTGTATCTTTCTCTCAAGCTGCTGCCTGTGCTCTAGAACCATTGTATACAGTGATAAGGAGACATTTCAGAGCTTCTATCAATCTTACCTTCTAGTAACTTTCTTGCCATCTCAGCATTTTCTTAGTTTTGTCTTCATATTTAATTAAATATGAATGCTTTTTGTTAACAGCATTTGTGAACTAATCTTACCTTTATAATATAAGTAAGTGTGGCCTTGACCAGAAAAATGTTTATTTTACTGAAATTAAGAGTCAAGTATCAAGAGATGCATTTATATGTGAGGAGACTGGGCTTTGTTTGCTTGGAGCAACATGTTTCCCTGTGTTTTTCTGACAGTGAAACTACCATTACATTCACTTTAAAGCATATATTGTGACATGACTGGAAAGAAGTAATTTTAAATTGCATTAAAAACTTACTATAATCTCTAACACACCCTAACCAAACCACACCAAAAACAAACCTCAGAATCCTTCCTTTTTACCAAATTCCAGGACAGAGTCATGGTGTGAGCACAATTTGGTTAATTCCACTTTTCCTTGAATTCATAGGACTGTAGTGTTTGGAAGCATTCTTGGATATTCTAATAACTCTTTACACCACTAATGAACACAACAGGTCCTCTCCTCAGTCAGTATGACCATCAATAGATCTAAACAACGTCATGGGAAATGAACAGTTACGTGGTATAACCCTAGAGTCTATAAAACTCCCACTGAAGTTTCTTTCCAAGACCTCAGAAGAAAGAAAACAATCCTCTAACCATTCCTAGTCAAAAAGTCATAGTCAAAATAAACAATGTCCAGATATACACTCTAACAACTTGTGAAAAGGGAAATTCATAGTATTCATTCTCATCAGTCCAGATCAATGGTGTTCTACTACACTGTTTTTCAACAAGATTCCATTAATCTTCTGGTACCTTACCTCTCAAGTAATGACAGTGAAGGATGTGCGAAAGGTATGGAAAAGCTCCAAATGTTTTTTTAAGCAATGAATCTCATTGAGCCTTCTGTATCAGTTAAGATGTTTTTAAAACCGTCAAGCTGTTCCAGTTATAAATAATATAAAATGTTTTATTTATAAGAATTAATTTATTTTTTTTTAAATTACTTATGGACTTACCCTGATTTTCTCTATGCAATAATCTGGAAGACTATTAGTTTCCTTGTAAGCTCAAAGTAAATGTCTTTCTACCCATGCAAATATAATTTTTATTAAAGAAAATATTCAATTAACCTCAAATATTCAACACACTCAAATCTAATTAGACATGAATAAGAGATGCAGTAAAGCTATAGTAAACACACATGCAGATCTCATTACTATTATCTTACTGGCTTTCCAGCTAGACATTATCAAATGGCAGACTCATTAGATTTCTTTTTTTCCTTTATGCAAAGTTAATCTTGAGTTAAAATTAGATGACCAATTATCTAAGCAAAACTCTGCAAATAACAACCACACTAGTATTATGCTGCAACATACCATCTTGAAGCAATTAAGACCAAAACCACCTTTTGATATCGGTTCGTTAGGATATTTTAAAGTTTAAATAGTCCTGTACTTGACACTTGAGCAGTAAATAGAAAAATCACAGTTACGAAGCCAGGTTTTGACTAGCAAAAGCAGTATGATACAGCACTACCAGATTGGAAAGTCTTACGAATTACAGCCTCTACAAAGCATGACACTATGTTCAAATATCATAGCTTAAAATATATTTAAGTTTTATAACTGGCTTAGGAGTCTGAAATTTTGTTCTGCATCTATCATCACCTTGCTGCATTTTGCTACTTTAACTTTGCAAAGTTCAACACTTAAAAAAACTATTATGCTTAGACCATACTCAATATACACAGGAACCAGAGTATTGAATGAGAATTTTTATACTGTCTGAGTGCTTCTAATATTCAATGAAAATTCAAGAAGCAAGAGAAATTGAGAGCGTTAAACAGCTTATTGACTTCTGGTGTTATTTCAATCATATTTAAAAAAGAAATATTTCAATGATGACTGCCTACCTATAACATTTGAAAAAGTGTTTTCACCAGCTTGCAAGATGAGTATTGTTCAACTCATAAAAAGAGTTCTTTGTTATCTGATGTCTTACATAGTAGATGATGCCCAAAATCCCATTTGTTTCAATGGAAGTAAACCTCAGCGAATGAGAGAGGGTTTGAAGTGCTATTGGTTTTTGTGGTTTTGTTTTTTTGCTAAAGCCTTACAAAGACTACTGTCTGTTTCAGAGTCACAGAAGTTAACACATTGTGCCCTGTCCTCTATATTCTCTATCAAATGGGCAGTTCCACTATTGTGATGGTTGATGTGACATCTACAAGGGATTTCAGTCTTCAACTATGGGGTAATTCAATAGTTCACGAGTATTAGGAGGATATAAATGACTAAATTCTTTGGCAAGTCTCCTTCTAAAACCAGGTTTCTTGGCGGTAGCAATTTTAAAGACCTGTGACACCACCTTTGCAAAGTCACTTTTACAAAATTATTTTTTAAAGAATGTTTATTATAAAAAAATGTCTGTATTAGTGGTGCGTCACAAATATGAAACTGATTCACCTGCTCCAGGATACTCTCAGCTAAAAATGCAATGCTTAAAGTCCCAGACAACATGAAGCACTCGGACTGAATCTTAAATGAAAGAGATTTTAACGGAAAAAAAAAAAGTTCATTAATAATTGAAATACTATGAAATAGCTGGGAAAATAATTAGCAAGAGAATTAGCTATTATTACAATAGTTCTCTGTATGCTATTAGTGTAAATTACTTAGGGTACTGACATAAAGTATTTTCAAATGTTCATTTATTAGAGAATAGCATATGGAATATGCATGATTAAGTATTATGAAATAAATACCAATGTATTGGTATTAAACATGGCTGAATAATTTCCTATTTCAAAAAATTCTTATTAAAGGAACACTGAGTATTCCAAAGTGATGATCAAGTCCAATTACCTATTTTCTCTTTTCAACTGTATTTTTGATGTATATGGTTATATGGAAAGTTTTTCTTTTGCTGTATTATCATGTACTGATAGAGAAATCAGTTCATCGTGTTCTTTTACAAAGAATATATAGATTTTAGATATATATAGCCTAATTTTTATATTTATCTGCTAACAGCAAGTTTAAATATAATGTAATGTTATCCTTTCATACACAAGCCTAGTTAAAGAATTCATTTTATACTGGATAATTGCATCCTTACTTCATTGCCTAAAACCAACCTTTACTATTTCCCAAAATATTTGGGCAACAGACAAATACAGATAAAGGCAACTATAATATATGGAAGAAGTAGGCTTTATTGACAGATATTTTCATAAGACAGAATTTAAGAGAAGAAACAAGCCTGCTCAGGAATGCATCAGACTTACCATTGCTATAGTTGTAGTGAATCCTCTGACCACTTGTTGGTTTTGGAAGTGACAGTGGGGTCTCCTCTTCAAGGAAATTGTATAATCTGCATTCTACGAACAGCTGCTGTATTGTTTCATCTGATGCAATTCGTGACTCAGTAATACATAGGGATATAATTTCAATCCGGATTTTTTCAGTTGCCTATTTAAAAACAAAGCACAAACATAATACAAATAATTTTGTGTTTCTTCAAGTGTTTACACAAAACAAACAGACATAAATGTAAATCATTGGTTATTTCGTATAATTAACACTGATTGATTGATCTTGACAGAGACACAACGAGATTCAAAGGCCCCAGGGTTTGTAGTTAAGAATATTGTTGCAACAGATACTAATTTACATTTGATATTGAAAATATTTTTGCAGTAGACATACTCTGCTGGAGAAGATTAGGTTAGGGTTATCTTCATGTACAAATAATATCTGAACCACAAATTTCAGTTGCCATTATTTTTAGCTACACAGCCAAGTGATTTGTATCCTGATCCTGTAACTGCTTGACATAGTCTCAGCAATATTAGGTACCAAAGTTTTCCATGTTAAAGGGGATTGTTAGACTTGGTGCCTACTGCAGACTATATTACAAATAGTTCAATAAAAATCCACCAAGTCACAGAGTAGTTAGGCATGTAAAGTAACACTGGATTTATACAGAATTCAACTTCATTGACGGAACTTTTCTATTAAATCAAATATACATTTAAGTTAAAATTAACAATATGATAATAGAAATAACATCCCAACAGTTCCTCACCAGAGCCTTTTCTTATTATCTCTAAAATGACATTTTTCCATTGCTTATGAGAAATTGTTTCATACTGTTTGGCAAAGTCTAAATTATTTGCATACAGATAAATTTTAATAAGCTTTATGTATTTAAGTGGGAATGTCAGACTCAAGAGAAAGTTATTTCAAAATTGGAGTACAGAGGTGAGCGTTCAAAGATGAGATTCTTCAAAGTGCAAACAGAACACACTGGAGTTCAGAAACGTCAAAGGGTGAGGTTTTTTCTTTTCTTTTTGAGATCGTAACTTCATTAAAAGTATTTTCCCATATGAAAATATTTTGACAATTTTTGATTGTAAACTTAAATCACTCGAAGTAATAAATTATATTAAAGAGATTAGGCTTTCTAGATTCAGTGTCAGAAGTGCAAGTCAATATTCTAATTTATTATGGAGATAGTTTACATTTTTCTAAGCAAATTATAAAATTAATCAAACTAAAGCAGGTGTATCCTATTGTAAAATTATCCATCATATAGAACAATTTCCATTGCTGTCAAGCCCTTTCAATATTTGATGAAGTAATTTTACCCCCTCCTTTCAAAAGACATTTCCTTTTATTATGTATCCTAAGACACTTTAACTAAAACCCCAAATCTGAATATTTCAATAAGGTTGTTTTATTATTCAGTAGATTCATGGAAATTTTACTAGGATGACAGAAAATTCCACACCATTCTGTCTCCACTAATACAGGTACATGGCTTCAGCTGGCAATATTACTAGGATTAGCATAGAATGATGAAATATTTAAAGGAATTTTTTTTTCTAAAATCTAATAAATCAAATGACTGCCAAATGTCATTAAAGTGATGGTCTTTGACTTGAATATGCTTTTCATATTCAAATTTTAAAAGAAAGAGATGAAAGCCTGGAAAGGTTACTCAGTTTCAACTAATAACCTCAAGCACTCTACATTCACATGCATTAAAAATGAAATTGGCTCTATTGTCTAATTTTACTTCAGAAACAACTCTCTCCTCCTTGCACTGAACAGCTGTATTAGCATCTGTATTTAAAGTGATATGCTGAGTGGTTTTGTTCACCCCGAAGTATTTAGCAGCTATGTCAAACTAGTTTCTACACAGACAGTAGTTTATGAATCAAGTCCAAAGACAATATCCTGTATTATACAGTATTCCTTTTACATATCTTAAAATTTGCTTGACATATTTAACGCTTGTAATTGCATACTGTAGGCAAAGAATATTGCAGTTTTTCAAGGATAGCAGAGTAAATCCAGGTATTCTGCTTTCTAACTTAAAAGAAAGTAAATAACTGAGTCATACTATTAGAAAATTGTGAGGGAAAAATAATAAATTACTTTAGAGTTTAATAGTCAAGAATATGTTATGGCCTGGTTTTATTAATATTAAACATGAATACAGCATAAATAAAGGAGCACACAAGCTGATTTTAAAAATATTTACAAATAAAAAAAATATAGAACTACTTAAGAACAGCATAGCTAGCATGACATATTTCACTGCTAATACAAAAATGCTCATATTATGTAGCCATGCTGAAAATATATGTAGCATCCAATATACGATAGGAATTAATTTTTAAATAACCATTTATATTCCTATGATGCAGAGTGAAGTATGTTATTGAAATCTTTTCCTAAGTTGTTTTCTTTTAAACCTGGGTCTCATTTATTAGGTACTATTCAAGTGAAAAATGGATAGTTTGTCATGACCAATTACTTCCCACAGATCATTCTACTTTGATGGGAACAAAATTAGTCTTTAAATATAGTATTTAAAACAAAATACAGTGTGAAATTTCCTCTAACAGAGAGACTGGACACAAGTATTAAAATAAAGAATACTAAATGCTTTCAAAGACTGTCTCTGAGAAACTGGTTCGGTGCTTTTATTTCCAGTGAGGAAAACAAAACATGGGCCAGATACTTAAGTCTATGACAATATTCTTTCTTTACCACTTAAAATAGACTTCTCATAATTGACACTACCCGAAGATTTGGAAGAACCACACTGAACTCCTTCAACAACCTTAAGGATTCGGTTAAGGACTAAATGTACTGGACATTACATGAGAATTTGAAGTCCCCACACAACTTTCCTCCCCTTTCTGACGTCTAGGATTAAAAAAAGCTTTTTTTATTAGCACAAAAAGCTTTGATTGCCATCCTCAAGCAGCTGTATATTCCATATTTTGATTTCCTTTTTGGTCATGATAAAATGTTAAGACTTTGATGTGAATAATAAAATTTCAATTGACACAAATGGTCCACAATAGCATCCCACAGAATAGAGCGTTTTACACAAAAAGGGTTTGTGCTTTCCGCACAGAAAAGCGGCATTGAAAATGCCTTGCTTATAGGAACAATGTAAACAATGTTCCTATTTCTTACATCCACAGTTTTAACTAATATATTGCCCTTGCAAAACTCAAAACAAAGGAAATGTCTTAACTGTAAGACCAACTTGAATCCTATCTTTACTAATGCTCAAAAACTTTTATGCTGTAGTCCTTAATATTTTACGTATTTACTTCCACAGTCCACTTCTTCACTCGTTCCCTTCTATTTCAAGGTGGAAGAATATCAGATAAACTATAAGCTATTGTCCAATAATCACAAGTAATCCATTTGCTATCAATATGTCCATCACTATCAATATTACCTGACTGACAAATAGTTACGTTGTGAGAAATCACCCTCTTCCTCTAACAAGTGCCAAATTCCTGCGATCGTCCTACTAACAATGTCAGAACAGAGCTGCAAAGGAATGCCATCACAGGAGCATCAGTCCAATTTAACTTTTCAGAGACACAAACATTCCTCATCAAGCAATTATAATTAACAGGGCAGCATCTTACATATACACATAAAAATACGTATTACCAAGAATTATTCTAGTCCTTAAGTGTGTGCAGTGACTTTTCACATTAGGAACAACATCTTCTATTTTTAGGTTTTCCCCATAATGGTGTGGGTAGAAGAATAGAAAGAGGGATATGGAAATGCTCCCTGTTCCTTCTCCAAATGGATGGGACGGACAAAAGTGCACACACTTTAGGCAAAGAGATCTCCCCTTGCTCAATAGCTCCTTTGGTGCTGGATTTACTGTGAAGGAGGGAAAGACACATGTACTCTTCCCCCCAGCATCACTGTTCTTTACCATGTGCTAGGAACCCCTAAAGGGTTCGATGCAATCCCTTCAGCTCTGTCTATAATTAAGAACACGCTAAACAAAAATAATCTAGTTGCGACAATAAGTACGTCTCCGGTTGCTGCCATTTTATCTAGTGCAGAGTCCAAATTAGTAATATTCAGAACATGAATTAATCTTTAATATCTTCAACAGCATGAATTACTTGCTACAACTTGAGAAATTCAATGATTCCGTATTGGCTCTTCCACGCAAATCTGTGACATACCCATGAATGTATTGCTTTTATTCAGAAAAGACAACTTCTAATTCAGTATAAAACACCAAACATTTCAGAAAATACTGTTCTTCAGGGAACTGACACTTTCCCACCATGACAACTATACATCTGAACTTCAAGTCACATTTGCGCTTTGCTCATAATACAACTTTCGATCACCTGAATATACTTTCTTCCCTTCAAATGGCTTGCCTTCCCCTTGCTTTCTGAAGAATAAACATAAAATTGGTCAATGTTTCTTCTGAAGTTGAATTGGTTTTAAAGATACGGTTTTCCAACTTGCCTGTGGCATTGCCTCAACTAACAGTTTTTAAAGATAAACTGTTTCTAGGGATGAATAAATACAAAAAAGCAGATATATCTGGAGCTGTTTGACTGAGGAGATAAAACTCAGAGTTAAGGAAGTTTATATTTTCTCCCCAAGAAGAAGGAAAGGCTACAAAAGCAATATTGTTACTGAACTAAGCAATATAGTCCTGAACTAAGCTACGCCTCTATCTCGAAAAGGAGGCTTCATTTTTTTGGTGTTGAAACACTCACCATTGATTATACCACCAGATAAAACAAAAAACAAATACCAATTTTATCAAATTTCAAAGCCAGTTAGCTAGACTAGTATCAACTAGTTCAGTAATTCAAATGCTTTGTCAATTTACAATTACCTTTCCTTTCAAAAGGAAGCAGGATCCTCAGGTATTATCAGCACGAAAGACAGAAAATTTCCCTATAAAAAGAGGTCTTACTCTACATTTTTGGTATGCTAATACACATCAAGGTTTACATTACGGAAAAAATATTAAATAAGTAGCTGCATTATGTAAAAAACTAAACAAGGAGGAATATAATAGCATTTCTGCTTTTGTATATATTGATGCCTGTATTCTTCTATATGTAGATCACAGACTTCTGGTTTGATTGAAGAAATAAATAATTTTTAAAAATCTGCACTTGAAAGTTAATCCATTTAGAACCCACCCTCCCGCCTCACACTGCCATTATAGTATTGTGTGGGGACAACACAGAAATGCAAAAATGAATGGAATTTGATTCTCTTTCATATTACCGACAGAGTGAGAAAAAATTATGCTTGGTTATATATATATATCACAGCTAATCAAAACTCAAATTTAGTTTCAAATCCCATCCTTTGCTTTATAGATCTCCAGTTCCAAAACTATACTCCTTTCTAGTTGTAAAGTCACCATAACTTACTCCCATGTCAATGCTCTCTGATAAATATAGTCTCTCAAGTAAGCAACTGAGGAGTATTCATATTCATAACCCCAAAAGAAATCTTACCAGCTAGGATAAAAATGGCTCCTGTCGATGCTTCTCCTGCGGGGGCTTATACACTCAGCCTTAAATCTGACTTTCTACTTAATATTCAGCCTAATTAGTTTTATTTGCTACCTAAAAAGTAATGGTTTACCTCATGACTTAAAAGGTGGTGTTTAGGGTTTTTTTGGTATTACTTCTCCCTCTTCTTTCAGTTCTTCCACCAAAAAGAGCGACTTGTAGCGCACGCTTCTAATTATTACTTCAAGTGTATTTGATAAGCACTGGAAGTGGTAAATTCATTGTTTCCGTGTACTGTTTATTGAACTACTGTCATCTCAAACTTTAACAGTGGCAAAAGACAACGTAGTTGTTTCCTGGATTCTTCAAAACTTTCTCTTTTACTTTAGTTCCTGTCTACAGTGACCATAATAGCAAACAATTGCCCAAAGATGGCGAATGGCAAATGCTCTTTTTTAATCTTAGACCCATCAGTAGCCTGTGAAAATACTGACTATAAAGCTTTAATAAGCTACATTTATCTTACTCTGGTAAGATAGAACTGTTTCATGAACTTTATTTCTTGTTTTATTAAATATGCTGGTGCAGCACTTTTACTTCCCCAAATGCAGATATCTCATAGGAAGAAAAGCACTATTCAACTAATTGGCATAATGAAAGGGAAAATACTTATTGCTTTGCTACCCATGAGCTTCATGCTTTACATCTTCACACCTTTGCACAAAGGTGTGTCATTGACCAGCAGAACAGCAAGCGATTGCTATCGCTTTTTCATGGAGTATAAGAGAGATTTTCATGTCAAAATTAATTAGGCTCTGAGATCTTAATTTACAAGAACTGATAGTGCCAGTTTGCAATAAATTGCTATTAGCACAAGATAATGCACTCAACAAAAAGGAGACATGAAGACACCTACAGAAAAAATAAGACCACCATTGAATGAATTGTTTTTTCGATTAATTGCCTTATGAGCACATTTTAAGACAACTTGGAAGCTGACAGCAGTACATTTCATTGTGATAACTGAATGCTATATTATCTCCTGTAAGAATAAAGTGTAGACATGGGTGTGAAAGGGAGGAGGGGATGGAAGAGAAAAGATTTTTTTATATATTTTTTTTTTTAAATATAAAGACCATGCCAAAGAAAATGCAAATTCCCAGTTTTGATGTCTATTTTGAGGATCTGAAACAAGGCTTTTAATCAATGTATTATACATCAAATTGATAATGTTAACTTCTGATTATTCAAATGTATGAAATATTCATAGAGAACTGTCCAAACTTTTACATTTCTCAGACTTCTTTTCTCTATTAATTATCATGCCTGGAAGCTTTTTAGTAAAAGCAGCAGCCATCAGCCTGACTGAACCTGACAAGCTAGCAAGGCCCAATTACACTGGCACTCTGTGGCACTTTGATGTACTGGAAACGAAAAGAGATAGGGGCAAATTGTATAGCACATTATGTTAATGACTTGATTTAATCCAGCCACTAAACTTTATGTAGCCTGTTAAAAAAGATGCTAACACTAATTACGCCACTTTGGAAAGGAAAGAAGGGGACAAGCATTTCATACCGACAAAGTGAAGCTCATAAATGTTGTAAATGAAATGAAACAAAATGAAGTAATCTATGATTAATTATACATCATAGACAAGAAGAAAAGAGAAAGAAGCAAGTGGTACAGCTAAGTACTGGAAAATCTGCTAGATACCCTTTATGATCAACATATCTAAGAATTAACCATGAACTGTCTAATTTGAAACATGCAAAAAAGAAACAGTATGATCTTAAATGGCTTAAACAGTTTGGCATACAACTCAGATTTATAGGATAATTAGCATAACGATCTCTAAAAATCACAAGTCTTATTTACAGTGTTTGATTACCAGCAGGATATGAAAAGATAAGAGACACTGATTTTTAATCTTAAAAACAAACTCACTCAATCACAATTTTCACATGCTGTATTCTATAATTAACCCAAGATTTCAAATATACCTATGCCTATTTTTAAAATACAACTTGTATCAAACATGTTGCCTTAATAGTTTATAGTTTTTGTTGTCTTATCTACCCTTCTTGAACACGCACTTTTTTACTTGAGGAATAGATCAATGGAGAGAGGTAGAAATTAATGGACCTGCAATGAATCTACACTCAAAATCCTCGTAGAAGTGTTCTTAGATAATTTTGATAAAATAAAATACAGGATGTCCAGAAATGTAGAGACCAACTGTTATTACAGCTTGACCTAATGGTGATGAATAGCAGTCATTTTAGTTCTCAAAATGACAGGTGAAACAATTTAACATTTTACATATAAACAATGCAATTCCGTCTTCAACAGTACCTTCTGTATCTTTCCGCAGCATATAGAAGTTGTAGCATTTTTAAATCCCTTCTACAACTTAGGAAAAAAAAAAAAAAAAGGAGCAGTATTTCTTATACGAAACTTTGCTTCTTATAGCTAGTTACTTTGTAAGAAGTCACACAGCCTTGAAAATAGGATTAAAAAACCCCCAACAGTGGGATGAAACACAGTGGATAGCTAAGCATTATAGATTTACTGCAGGCCCTGACAAGTGAAACTATCCTCCCCTTCCTCAGAAAGCACTGGAAGAAACAGAAAAGCACATTCTCCTACATGAAGGAAACAGGGAGGGCTGAACAAGACTAAGTTCTTTAGACGTTCACATGACAACAGTTATCCTTATTACAGAGATTTTGTGCAGGACTAAAATTTGGATTTACACTGAAACTAGTTAGAAACACCTACTTCTAAGTGTATTTGACAATAACAGAAAAGATGACAACAAATTTCTCCATTAAAAAAACACTTATAAATCACATGCACAACACCATCAAGGTAACTTTTCTTTTTTCTCTGTGGAAAGGCATCTGCTTGAACTGGAAACAGTAAAGCATACGTTCATTGAAAATGCCTTTAGAATCTGACCTTAGATATGGCAAAGCTACTCTTAGAGGACACTAGGCTTAATATATTTTTCTTAAACTTATCAAATAATTGCCATAAATACTCTCACCTGTTTAATGTTCTTGAATACTGGACTTGAAACAATGCAGTCATCGCTGTCAGTTATTATTGATTCAATGTCATCATTTTCTTGTCTATCAGCTTGATCTGGGGAAAAAAAAAATAAATAAAAAAAATCAATGTAGTTAAAATGCCCTGTATTTGTAGTCCATCTCAGACTTGCTGAGAAACCTGATAGCAATATATTTGCTTTTCTAATAAATAAAGTACAAGTTCCAAGTAAATCTCTTCCTTGCAGAAGATTAACACTGGCAAATCAATGACCTTTAAAGTTGTCTAAATTGTATTTTTCTGTTTTGCTAAAAAAAAATAGTAATGTTTTCCAGATAAAAGTTGATGAGTGGAATAAGTCCTGTGATGAACTGAAATACAAACAAAGAGTTAGCTTTACATAAGAATATGGCCTAAATTTGTGGATTTCTTCTGACCATTTAACACCATGCGCGTGTAAAGAAGAATGTACCTTTTATTAAAAGAAAAAAAAAAGTATTTCTGTGTGCAGGTGGCTATTTTCTAAAGCATTCAGGTCTTTTTTTCTCTGGAGCAAATTACTTATAAACACAACAGAGATTCAAAATCACATTTTTCCAATTTTTCTGAGTTCGTACGCAGAAGCTGGAAATACCTGAACGTAAAATTTTAGCATCCTACTTGTGCTTTTACTTCAAGCTTGGTATCATGGACGTGGTTTATTTCACTGATAAATACTTTAAGCTTGGAGGTGGAACAGGATGACCTGGCTTTTATAATCTTTAAATAAATCTGCCTCTAACAACTTTATGTCACAGATGTGATAAGACATACTATCCCTCTCTCACTGTCTGAGAGGATTTCCAATATCAGTATTGGCTGTTATCTGCAGACAAAAAAAGCATATTCATTAAAATAGTCTTTAGAACAGCATAGTTCTAAGGCAGAATATAAAGACATTTAAAATAGAAGTCAGGTTTCCTTTAATATTTTATGAATCTAGGTCAGATACCAGATTTTTGCATTCAATTACAATACAGTTTCCGTTTGGGTAGAAAAATAACACTACCATATCCACCACCCAGCTTCAGCTATAAAGTACACCAGAATATCATTTCTGTCATCAAGCTTCTCATAATGAGGCAGCTCCCACTGCTAGTAAAAAATGCTGAAGAAAATGGGAGAGACACATAGATTTATTAAGAAAATACAGTTACTTATTAATAAAAACTATTTCTACCTTCTGGTTCCAATTCTTCAGTTATTTCTGTCTCATCTCCAGAGGTAACTGAGCCTTGGTTGGCCAACTGTCTCTCTGACAGTTGCGAGAGGTCTTCTTTTCCTTGTTGAATTTCTTCAGCCGTCCCCTTCACTTTGCCATCTGCTAGCCTTTCTTGTTTAACCTCACGTACCATGTGCTGTATAAAAACAGATAAACTTACAGTCTTCTTAACACTCCTTGAATAGTAAAAGTTACTGAAGTTCAAAACTTGAAGAGGTATGGCTCATATTCATTATACACACCCGTTAAACTATCATAGTGCTTATGCAGTGCAGGAAACAAAGAGAAGTTGACAACTACAGTAACAAATAATTCATACAGTAGTAAGACAATTCTCTAACGATGTATACTTTTGAAAACATAACTATTATAACTATTTGGTATCTGTCAACATATATACAGCCCATTAGATTTCCAGATTAATTTATATTTCAGCTCTTTCAGTTCTACAAGACTCAATTTAAAAAAACAAAACCAAAAACCTACAACAAAAAAACCCCCACCAAAATCACAAAACAAACCACCACCACCTTACTCAGCTGACAATTTTATAACTTAAATTATACAGTATTTTCTGTTTAGAAGCAAACTAAAAATCACCTATGAAATAATCAGCATTATTTATTATCCAGCAATTCTCCTGTAGGACTAAATTTTCCACAGAGACACCGATGCCTCACCTCCCACCCTCAGAACCCAGGAGGTGACTTTCAGCTGTCCACAGAACATCTGGGTTTTCCAAAACTGGATGTGAAGAGCTATTTCTATTCTAACACAACTGGAGCCACACAAAGCATTTGCTTTGTTAACAAACACTGAAGAGCCTTATTCGATAAATAAAGGTTATTCCTGAAGTTCCAAGTCATAAAAAACTGACCTCAAGCCTCTTACACTCCTCCTTGGCGCAGATGATATATCATAACCGCTACATTTTAGACAATATTTGACCATTTTTTAAATTCCTTCAGTGAGAGAGTTGCATTTGGTGGATAAAACACTCAGAAAGAAAATGCTTTTTGATTTTTCTGCTTGACCAACACCACCTGATGTGGTGGACTTAACTTCTCAAAGCCTCAGATGAGCTTTCAAGTAGAAAAGTAAAAGGAAGATCTGAGGCAGTGATTAGATGTTGAGCTACACCACTGGAAACTACAGTTTGCCAATCCACCACAACTTACTGTCACAACCAATTGGACCATTACAAAGCACAATATCTAATACTTTTCTTCTCCTTGGAGTGCTACATATTTAGCAATATTCCAGTTACTTCATTTCTTCTTAATTTTCTCCCGTTATACAATGATAATTTTTAGGGGGAAGACAAAATAAACTTCATCCAAACATAGAAGGAAATACGTAGAGATATTCCCCCATTTCTAATGACCAAAAAAAGACAACTGTCATCACAAGGAATCACTTTCTTCATATTTCAGTGAAGTTTATGAGATCTCACTTTACCGTAGTTTGACATTTGATATATGACTCTGAAGAAATAACATACACAAGGAATTCCAAAGCAATGTATATTATATAAAACTGCAAAACCTGAATAATCTCATACCTCTGAAACACTTGGAACTCTTGAAGCCTTCATCTTCTGTGGAAGTTCCATGTTATTTGCAACAACAGAGTCCTAGGTTACGGGTAAAATAAGGGGAAGCCTTTAATATATAGCGGACATATAACACACAAAAGTAGGTATAAATGTAGTGGTGGAGAAGCATTTGGACAAGAAATTATGTCCTCCTTTGCTTCGCTTATTACATTACTGCTTCTATCCTCTGCTATAGCTTCTACCTATGAGACTAAACAATTCTTACAAATGGTTTGGGCAAGTCAAACCATTCATCTCCACCTTTTAGGGAATCTTCTTTTCCCAAAACAACTATTTGCTTTGGCATGTGTCACATTAATATGCACAAATTAGCTTATCCGCTATTCAGCAAATGAACAGGAAAATGAAACAGACTGTTCTTGTTCAATTTTAACCTGTTGAGCTTCTGATTCTCTTGCATGGACATTCTCTTGCCATTTCACCACAAGATTCAGACATTGGAGAAGTCCCAGCAATTTCATTATTTAGTTCTAACAGCACTTTTGTCTTTTACCACACAGTGAGGCTTGGATTTTTAAAACAACTAGGGGAGCTGCCCACCAGTAATGAAGACTTCTGATGGAAACCAAGTAGCTGCCTCCTTTAGAAAATCCTCATTTGTGAAAAAACTGTCAAACTTTTAGAAGTTACCATTTAGACAGCTGAAGATAGGTTGTGTGTCTAACTATATGGCTAACATTTCAGTTTTCCATATCTAAGATCTCAAAAGATTTGATTTCACCAACATTTCACAGAATATTAGAGGTTGGAAGGGACCTTGAAAGATCATCTAGTCCAACACCTCTGCCAAGGCAGGACTTCAATTTAAAAAAAAAAAAAAAAGTACAAGAGATTGACTGAATTCTTTTTTCCAGCCTATACTGTATGACTCAAAACAAAGTTCTAGTCATGGTAAACACAAGACCCTGGGTTGGGCAGGTGCTGAACTCCTCCCTCTGGTGCCCAGCAATAGAACCCAAGGAAATGGCATGGAGCTGCACCAGGGGAGGGTTATCTTCGACATCAGGAAAAGGTTCTTCACCCAGAGGGGGGTGGAGCCCTGGAACAGGCTCCCCAGGGAGGTGGTCACAGCACCAAGCTTGGCTGAGTTCAAGCAGCATCTGGACAACGCTCTCAGTCATCTGCTCTGATTGGGCTGGTCCTGTGTGGAGCCAGGAGTTGGACTCCATGATCCTTACAGGTCCCTTCCAGCTCAGAATATTCTGATTCTAAACTAAGCAATAGCAGAAGGACCTGTGACTTGAAAACTGATGTTAACATTTCAAAAAATAAATCCAATCAAGACATTTAAAAATGGAAAAAAATTATCACAGCTAGTTTTTAATTGATTAATGCAACATAATATTATTAAGACTAATACTCATAAGCTTCTATAATTAGCTGTTAAAGAACCTACTTTAACTTACTGGATTTAATTAAAAGAGTAAGTACAGCCTGTTCTTATTTTTTGAAGACAGATTATTTAAGATCAAGTGAAACTTTACACCATACAGCAGATAGGTTTGAGTCAGTTCCATGCAGACTCTCCTAGAGTTTGGAAGGATGTACACATGACAGTGCATCTCAAGTTCAGAAGTGCAATTGTTTTCACAGCATGTGTAATCTCAGCCGATAAACCTTGCTTAAGAGGCGACTCTGAACTGTGTCAAATTGTGTATCTTATTAATACAACATTCAGGATCTGTTTGGATCAAGCTGGTTCCTCTAAAGCCATTTATATGTCTGTGCAAGTGGCACACTGTACAAAGACACTTTAATTAATAACGCAGAGAGCTGAAAAACACAGTGCAGAAACAGTTGATTGATCCTGTTAGAATCAGCCCTAAGTCTATGAAAGTTGAAACTTGTAAACTGTGGAGGATAGCAAGCAGTTCTGAGGGAGTCACGCAAATATCCCTGTGTTGTATCTCCCAACTATATGCAGTACTATGTTATCATTCACTGCCTGGGACATCCCAGTCCTGTGTTGCTAAAATAATTGAGTGTTCTCGATTATTAGTTCAACACAATGTCCACACTGAGACATAAGTAGTCCTTCTTGCTTCAACATGCATGAGCAAAATAGTTAAAACTTACTGCCATCTGTATTGTGCTAAGACCCAGAAAAGATACTTTCTTGTCTGCTTGAGCTGCACGCTGCCTTGGTTTGGGTATTGGTTTCTGTAATTAAAAAAAAAAAAAAAAAAAAAGTTGAAGTCCATGAATTGCCATATTCTAGCCATCTTAATTTACAGTAAATTTTGAGGGACCCTAATATTTCTCTAAGCCAAATCTAACTGCCCCAAATTCAATTCTAAACAGGCAAGATAATGTAGATGTTGTTTGAATAAGTAATGCCCCTGCCCAAATGGAAATACCTTTCAGAATTCAGTCACAAATGGGTATAAAACTCTACAGAACATCTGTGGAATGCAACGGGATTTCCAAGTGAGAAATAACTGTAGGACTGAAGTCAGTGGTATCATATGTGCGGCAGAATGATTTATTATTCTCATTTATGGAGTGTTTGATTCCTTTTCTTGTTCTGTAGGTTTACCATATCTTTAACACCTTCAGAGAATCCCACTCTCTTTGGAGAATTTTAACACAGAAATAGAAGAGAGACTGACAGTATTTGCAAAATTAACAAAATGATCCAGAAATATTTCTATCATGATGTTATAATACAAGACAAAAAATAATTAAGAAAATTAGATTTATTACTCTTCTTGCTTTACTCTCTTGATGAAGGTATAAATCATCCTCCATTTCCACTGATTATTATACACAAAAGAATCCTTACAGGACTTTTAATTTATGAGTGATTTTTAAGAGCTATTTAGTACCTTTGCATGGTGCTCCAGGCACCAGAATAACAAAAAGCAAGAGATACATCTATGTATCTGTACATACGGCTTTGGTCTGGCTGCTTGAGAATTCTTTTGGTTCAAGGCTACCCCAACTGCCTGACCTCTGTCTGAGTTTCAAAGAGACCACAGAAATCATTGCTTGTTCCATGACTGTCAAATTTCAAGTAAAGTTGCGTAAGCATGCAAATACATTTTACGTAAGACATCTACACGGGAAAGAGAATTAATAAGCACTAAATTTATAGTGAAGACATTTAATGTTTGTTATTTCTGCTCCCTTTTCTCCCCACCCTTTTGCTAACCAGTCATCTACCATGATAAAAGACTTTTTAAAGTTTTGGACACCAGAAAGATTTTATTTCCCAAAGGAAGGCCAAGATGGTGGTTATATGAAGTATTTGTATTACGCATTATTTTACACTAAGGACAACTCCCAGTCATCAGGGAAGAACTGAATGACCTGCTGTAATAGGTCTTTTATATCTCTTAACTTCTGTGAGTTTGTTAAATTACTTACTGTCACTGATGAAGTTAAAGAAGTGGACGGGTCTGGAGTCGGCATTTTTTCCTCTGCTACTAATTTAGTTGCCATTGATTTCTCAGTCTGAATGTAATTCGTTAAGTCTGCAGCCATTGTTGATCCACTTGGTGGTAGGTAGACAAAATTCCATTTTAATTCAACTGTGATTGTACCAGTAGCATGTCTTTCAGGATCTGTTAGTTCAAAAGTACCTGAAAGCAAAATACAAATCTTCTCTCAATTATCTTATTCTATACATATAGGAGAAAATGCAATGCAAAACTGTATGGGATTCAGAAATTAAGTAACTTAAGTCTTCATTTCAGAAGCTAAATTGTGTTAAAACATTGTGTTTTGCAGAGCCAAATCTATCCAATATAACAATGTGGACATTTAAAAATAAAGGATTTAGAAGGAGCTGTAGTACTGTTTTCATTCAAGAGGTCTTGTAGGTTTCTCAGATAGTCTGATTACAGGTAACTAATTCTTATATACATAATTCAAAAGATCCAACTAAAACATTTCCATGTTTTACTAATACTTATGTACTAATACTTTTGCTAAAGGATTTAAAAATCTGTGAGTTGCTAGATCTTTATGGAAGAAGAAACACCCTATAATCACTTGCAAATTTTCTCCTACTATCCGTTTATATGGGATAAATACAGAATCATATTTTAAAATTTTGATTAATGTCTTACAGTTGACAATGAAATAATCATTAAACAGCTTTTATATTATAAATGCCATAGTAAATTTGTAACTGATAACTTGTGTGGAGCAGTTGATGCACAGAAGGCAGGGCTTCTATTCATACAGTAGAAAAATGGGCTGATGGAAACCTCATGAAGTTCAACAAAAGCAAATGCAAAGTCCTGCATGGACCCAGGAATAGCCCCAAGCAGCAGTACAAGCTGGGGGTTGACTGGCCACAAGCAGCCTTGCAGAAAAAGAGCTGGTCCTGGTTGATGAAAATAACACAGACCAGCCAAGCTGTGTCTCTGCAGCAAAGAATGCCAACTGCACTCTGGCCTGTATTAGCAAGAACGGAAGTTTCCCTACTTGACACCTATGAGGTGGCATCTGGAAGACTGTGCCCAGTTGTGGCCTCTCCAGCACAAGACAGACACATTGACATTCTGGAGCAGGTCCAGTGGAGGGCTACAGAGGGCTTCACAGCATTGCAGGGCACAGCACAGAAGAGGCTGAAACCAGCGACTTGTTCAACCTTCAGAAGAGGAGGCTCAGAGGGGATCTTATTGCCACCCAAGGGGAGGGTGTGGGAAAAGACAGAACCAGAAGTGCACAGCAGGAAGACAGACAACAGACACAATTTGGAACAGGGGAAATCCTAGCTCTGTAAGGAAAAAGTTTTTATTATGAGGGGGATCAAACATTGGAATAGGTTGACCAGAGAGGTACTAGATCTCTGTCCTTTGAGATATTAAAAATTTAATTTGGCAAAGTCCTGAGCAACTTGCTTTGACTTGGTCAGGACATTGGACTAGACTGTATCAGGTGTTCCAGCTGACAATGAATCTAAGATTCCAAGTGTAGCTCTTGATCTGTACAACCACCCCAAAGAGGCTGATTTATGATGTCAATTTTCCAATTAAGTGTAGATTAGCCAAAACTAGAAAAGGAAACTAATGAGAAAAAAAAATGAAGTCATAAAGAGAAAGAAACCATGTTATGAATTAGCATATCAGTCCTGAAAAAAAAGAAGCAGCAGCAACACCAGGAAAAAAAGGAAGTGGAAGAAACTATATACCAGGAAACATTTTTATCATTAGATCACAAAATAGGGCCAGTAAAAGAAGATATCAAATATTTCCAGGTTACACTTGAACTACAGAGAAACACTTGATTTTTTTTTTTTTTCCCCCCCAAGAGTTATCTCAAGACACCTACTATTTTTGTTTCACAGATATCTTGTCAGTTATGAAAGCAGTAAATTTTGTAAGTCTAGCACAGAGTGACACATTATTCCAATTGTAATTATTTATCAAATCATCATTGTTTCACACCTGGGCCAGTATAGAGAACAAAAAAGGATTTAAAAGTCTTTTCATCCTTACTAGGACCATAATAAACTAATGTTTGGACCCCAGGTTCCTTTGATTTAATTATTTTTGTTACTTGTGGATTCTGAAGAAAATATTTTCTACTTTCTCTTAAATCTCAGCAAATGTCATGAGGGGGGAAAAAAAAAAATCTTTCTATTGCAATCCACTCTGTAAGGTGCAGGCATCCTGTTCAGATTCATTCCCACACCAACACCCCTAGGTCCTTTTCTACCTGGCAGCTTTCCAGCCACTCTTTCCCAAGCCCATAGCATTGCCTGAGGTTGTTGTGACCCCAGTGCAGGACCCGGCACTGAGCCTTGTTGAACATCATACAGTTGGCCCTAGCCCATACACCCAGCCTGCTCAGATCCCTCTGTAGTGCCTTTCTTTAATTCAGTTCTTAAACACATTCAAAGAGATATAAAACAGGAAGTGAAGATTTTGTTAAGTTTAAAGAGGTCTAAGCCTTACCTGAGATAGGTCTGTCATGTGCTAAAGAAATAAGAGGCACATTGGCTTTCCCTACATAAGCACCTTCTTCCGTTTCACCATCATCAAATACATAAAAGGTTAAGGATTCCGATTTTAGGTATCGGTCTAAATCTGCATTCATTGGCACTTGGAAACACATATGGTCATCTATTTGTGGGTTATTGCTGCTAGAAATGACGGGAGTATCATGGTCTGCAAAATCAAAGAACTTGTAGACAACATAAGGATTTGGCTGAAGATGGTTTTTTTGGGACTGTAGATTGTTACAACATTTTATTGTAATGTGGAGTTCATTTAAATTGCCATCTGCTGAAGTGCTGACTTGGGCAGTTCCGAGTATCTGCTGTTTTAAATGAAAAAGAAGTTAAATTAAAAACATTAGAATTCTGATGTTGGCGAACCCTAAGAACTATATAAATAGAACAAATACCTGATTATTTCAATGACACTCCAACTACTGGTTAATTTTATATGTCAAAATATTATTTGCTCTATAAATTCAATGACATCTCTCTTGGATTGTTGGTATAAGGCAAAAAGAGGTTAATCCTTCCAGGTCTGTGATTGTTTGTTTTATTCTTCTAAAGTTTTATGATCTACTTGTCACTTGATTATCTACAAAGCAGTGAAGATCGGCGTTAAGCGTGATCCATAGCTAGTGCCACTTTAAAGTTAGGGATTCTGATCTTGACAGCTATTCTGTGCCAAGAAGTTTTTGTAACTGTAGTCCCTTCTATATATGTACTTTTCAATAACTAAAATTGCACTGCAGATTCCTTTTTTTTTCTTCCTCCAAAATCTTTACCTACATAAAGAATTTAGAAAAATTTGACATCAGCATGTGAAGACTAACAATGAATGTTTGAAGTAAAAAAACCTCAATGATATCACAGTATTTTTTTTTAATTACCTATTAGCATGGCTTGTACATACTGTGGAATTCATAGCTGGAAACTAGGAAATTAATTTTAATAAAAATTAAAGAAGAAAACAAATAACCTTACTATCTTAAATGAGTAAACCCCATCTGTCTTGATCTCAAAAGGCTCTCCTTTTTTACTGTAATGTATCACAGCTATTTTCATTAATTGTATATAATTATCTTCCTTGTGGAAGCCAGAGTTCTGTCTTCTGCTACATGGGGAAACATGTATCACTGATTTTATGTGATAACGTTAAATATTTTGATTAAATAATCCACAGTGAAATCGTTAATGAGAAAACCAAACATGACAGTTTAAGTCCTTAATACGCAACCTTAAGACCACTATCTCTGGCTACATACAGAACTGGAAAAAAATAATTCTAGGAGTTTATGTACAGTTCATATTTCCATCATTTCTGCCACTGTACAGGAGAGAAAGTTTTATAGGTATGTTTAACTAGTGAAAGCTTAAATTCTGGAACACACAACTGAAGCTACTTTTGCAGCTGCAGATTGACAGAACCCTTAACATAACGTAACCATCTGCTATAGCTATATGACTTTTAGTTTCTGCCATGAAATATTTCTGAAAATTGCAGTGTTTCAAACAGCTCTGTAAAAGCTGTTCTTCATTTCTGCCATTTCTCCTATTTTCTCCTGTATAATCAGAATATTTCAGTTGACATGTTTGAATTTGCAATTTTACAATAATTACAACAAAACACACTGTGTTCCACATGCCTTACCTTTCAACTGTGTTTGGATTGGTAACACAGCTAGAAATAACATAACCAAGAATAGAGAAAACTAAATAACAGTTTTTGGCATTTAACAACGGCCAGATTTTGTGAGTTAGCTAAAAATACCTTTGATTCTTTTAAAAATCAGATTTAAAGCAAATGTTAAAACGTTATCAAACACAAAGTTATTCTGAAAATGTCTACACTGACCTTTAATAGAATTCATACATTAAACATACTTCTGAGATTACATCATGGAATCCATTGGGATTCTAGTATAATGTAAATTTACATTATGAAATAATATAAAACATTAAATTACTGTAAGTCTGGAATAACTTTAAACTGCTACAGATAAAAAAAAATCGCCTGTTGGAAACTGTAAAGTAGTTTAATTGGTACATTTCAATCTGATTGTTTTTATTTCTTACAAAATTGTTAGATGTCTTAAAGTTCCTCCTTTTCCTGTCTGTAACCTTTATTTAAACATGATTACAGTGCATTGTATTACCAAAATTATCTCCATTGTCCATCTTAAAAAACCCCACAAAACAAAAAACAAATGTGAAATAATCTCAGTCCCATAATACTCAAACATTAAGAACTTCGAGGCCTTTCTGAACAACCACTTGACCTGTTATAATGATCTGACATGCAGTTGATTTAACATTCCTGAATATTTTACCAGAACAAAATGTTAACAAAATCTGACACTTACAGAATCAGAAAATGAAACACAATAATTTCAAATATTCCAGTGACAATTTTAGCAAAATAAATAACTGAATTTTAAGACTTTGTCTCTTTAGAAAAGCTATAATTCAACTGATTCTTTATCTCTTTATATGAAAAACATGTTATTCAACTGCTAAAGATATTTTCTCGTTCAAGTACCTTTAACTTTGTTAACACTGAACATACCAAAGACTTAAGTAAACTATTTGTACTGAAAAAGTAATTTTGAACAGTTTGTTCTATCAAAATTCTGAAGTACAAACCCAAACATACCTGGGATGGCTGTTCACGTTCCCTAAAATTGGATGTTATATACCCCTGAGCCTTTGACCTCTCTTTGTACAGACTAATAGCTTGATCCATAGGAACTCGTAACCTGATCCAGTATTCTACGGTACCGTAATTTTGAATGTTTCCTTTGATTCCTAAGGAATAAATACAAACAGGATTGCATTAATTTTCATTTCAACATTAAAGTACTTATGTCAAAAGGTAGGAAATGCCACAAATTAAAGATTAGTTATCTTGTGACTATGCATTATGATGGTGTTTGTGACATAAGATGTGCAGTTATTGTTAAAAACAGAAACAAACAACTACTCTGGCTCTCCATGTATGATCCAAAAAAATCGAAACATGGCAATTTTTTCATATTGTAATCCGCAACATGTACTGTCCAAGCTATAGAGTCAAGTCAAGTTCATTATTTTAACCTCTTTAAAACAAACAAAGCTTAGAACAGTTTTGTATCTCAACAGTTGGAAATGTCCCATAAAGTTGTATGCAGTTTAAATTACTGGCAAAAATACCACCTTATAAAGGCTTATTAAACCAGATTTTTGACAGAAGCAGGCAGTTAGACATCTCTGAATAAACTGATCGCACAAAATACTTCCAAAAGAAAAAGTAAGCAGCACAGAACACTAAGTACTTCTTTAAAAAGGCTTGTCCGGGATATCTTAAAGTTATTTTAAAACAAGGGATTAAATTAAAAGGAAAAAAAAATGCACAACCCTAAACCAACTCCCCCATAGAATATGCTACTATATGAAATGTTATTAACTGTAATCACTATCATTTGCACCTTTTGGATGCCTTACAACTATTATATGTAAACCTTACCAGTTTAAATTACAATCACTGTAACAATTTCCTCCTTTATTTATCAATAAAGAATGAGGGGATATATTTATGACACTTGGGCCAGATACAAAGCACTGATGTTTGATAGTCTTATAATGCAGAAATGTTTTTGTTTTTAATCTACATTCTGTCAAACAGAGAAATTGCATATGCAAAAGCAGAATAATTTCATTTCATTTAAATATATTACGAGACATCGCAGAAATTACTGTATGTTGTGCAGTTGAGGTAAGAAGGACTCCCTTTTTATCAGTAAGTCTCAGAGGATGAAGGAAACTTGCGTTAAGCAACTAAAAGACAATTAACAATATATAAAATAATAAAGAAAAATGAAAGAGTATCAGGCTTATTTTAAAATATCTTTTCTACAGTATTCATAGAGAAATTCTAACATATGAACAGTACTACATGCAATCAAGTACACCACTCTACTAACTACTTTTCCCCATGTTTTTGTATACTCCTGTTGAGTAAGGTGATATTGTCTTTTACTAAAGTTCTTTACATGTGTAGTAGTAACACTTCGCAAGTAACCTTTAAAGAAGACAATGAATCACTTGCTATTTTCAGACAAGATTCTCTAATGCCATTTCCAGCAGCATGTCACATACTTCAGGATCACTCTATTAACACCATCTTTGTCCTCAGCCATTATGAACAAAATTCCACCTGTCAGAGCTTTCCCACAACCGTCAGTAGAATCACCAGAACATGCTGCACATCCAACAGGAAATATCATGTTCTGCAAACCTTTTTTCTTTTTTCTTTTGAAATAATAATACACAAATGAATTATTGGCTAAAACCACATTACTTAATTGTCACTTACAATACTGCATTGAACAGAATAGTTTTTGATATGTTAATTACCAACTAAATTTGCTGTGCTGTAGATCTTCCCTTTGTCTTCCAAGATTTCATGGAACTTCAGTTGACATGTAGCAACTGTTTCGTAATCTGTGCCATATGCATGATGAACCTCAAGTGTGATACTGTTTCGCTGTATATAGTGGAAGAAGCAGTCATCAGCCTGCACAAGATACTGAGAAGTGAAGTCATATGATGGGGTACACCCATAAGCTACCGGGGTAGTCTGAAGTTCGAAGTCATAGAATGCATAAGTACAAAAAGTTGCAGGTTCATGGTCACCAAAAGCACGCATAACTCCAGAAGAGAAGATCACTTTGCTGATATGAATTTCAAAAAGGTTCTCTCCTTTTTCTAAATGTAAAGTTTCATCAAATTCATCCACTGGATCACTTGGCAATATTTCTGGTCTGGATTTATGTGGTTTTGTACCATAGACAGTATCTCTTAGCTGGGCTGCAATAAATAAAATAGGGCTACAATATGACAGTCTTGTTTAAAAATCAAATATAATTAACGACTGAATGGAGAGGGAAAAAAGCATAATTCAATTATATTAACAATGTTACTTTCTTTAGGATGTTACCAAAAAAGCAACCACACATTTAAAATACATCTACTGCTCATTTAGCACACTGACAGCAATCAAGAATACCTCCACAATGGGGCTGCTTCAATAGACATAAAAATAGACACAAGCCCCTGACAATTAATAACAGATTACAAGGTAATTAACAAGCAAAAAATCAGAAGTCTTATGCAATGATCAAAATAAGTATCACTACAAAATGTAGCAGAGACTTAAGATCCATATTTTTGTAGGGTTGAATTAAGTTTGCCAGGGAAAAAAATAAAGAATACATCTGACTTCTAACCTCTGTAATATCTTGAGTGGACAGAATTATCAGCAGAGGCCTTTACATGTTGCCCAGCCTCACAGGTGGTAAATGCTGAACACATCAGAATACAGGCTTACAAAATTAGGACATAAAGCATCATGCAGTCCTTTAGTATAGGGGTTACAACTTGGAGACAAAACATGAAAATTGTTACGACATCGGGGTTTGTAAGGTATCTTATTTCAGGCTTCCTATGCACCTTTTACACACTGAAGCCACTAAAGTACTGTTTTAAATATATCATATTGAAATATTCTGCAGGTATATTATACCATGACTTTGGGATTTTTAGCAACAAATAAAATGATTATGTAATGAAAGAACAGCAAAATAAAAGGTTGACCATAAATATATGATTTATTTTAAAAATAGTAATTTCTAAGTTTAGTAGTTATTCAGCAATAGCTGCAGCATAAACTGCTTTGTTGAATTTTGTTTGATTAATAACTTTATCATTTAAGTCAATGAAAGAGCACAGAGATAATTTTCCACGAAGGAACTGACCTTTCTACTAGTTTTAGGAACATAAAAGTATTTCAAGAGAAGAAATTTACAACAATAATTTCAAGAGATAAAATATTTAAAAAAAATAGAGACAAATATAGTTTAAAGATACCTTCTAGCTTTCTGATGCGTGCAGCTCTAATATCAAGAAGATGGACATACTGTTCCAGTTTTAACTCATAGTCTTTCTGTATACATTCCATCTTCTGTGTGACTGCTTCTACCTCCATCTGAAAAAAATTTGCACGTAAAAAGGGCTTTTGAGGCTTGATGCTGCACATGCTTTTGGCTACAAATTAAAATACAGTTGGATTTGAGGAAAGAATATGTAGAATACACAGAAATAGCAATTTTTAATTCAGCAATGCAGCAATGACTCAAAATATGGTCTGCAGTAATCCAGCACAAGACATTAAAAGCGGAGCATTGTGGAAAAGGAAGCTTATTTGATAAGTACGCAACTATGTTTCCTGTGAGCATTGATAAGAGCTCAGAGATAATCCCAAGAAGACATGGTTTGAGGGCTCTGATCAGGGTGAGTTAAAAGGTTAAAGTTCAGGTCATTTGGATCTCACACTTTTTAAAAAATACTTTCAACAGCAAAAATTATGTCAGGTTACCCATAAACAGGCTGGTTTTGTTGCTAATTTGCAAGTCTCAGTTATGACAAATTCCAGTGCTACACACGTTAAAATGTTATTATCAAGTTATTTTCCACTGTGAGTAGAGTTTAGTACCTGGTAATCTTTGTTAATTTTGTGCTGCACAATTAACATATTCCTTGTCTTTTCAAGCTCTTGCACTGTTTCCGCATGTGCTAATTGCAGCTCCTGTATGGAGTGCTCCAAACCTTTATGGGTATCGTCTTCTACTTTTTCCAAAAATGTAAGGTCCCCATTCTGCTGCTGCTGCTTTCGAACCTGGAGAAAATTTGAAAAACTACTAGAACAAACTTTTTCAGAAAATCTGGATATTTTTGTACCTGCTTAAGTGTAACACCAGGATATAATTTTGGAACAGCAATAAGACAGTAAGCATAGTTTTGTAAATTTTGAGCATGTAGCAACAGAAAAAAAATAGGAATGAGCCAGACCAGTAAGGATTGTATTCAGTAATGTAATCGCGTGATTATCAGGAACCAATTAAAACCTGAAGTATTATTTTCAAATCTAGATTGCTTCTGTTATTAATACTGAGGTGGTTTTTTTCACCTAGTTCTGGGTATTTTTGTTTTTCTGTCTTAATAAACAAAGAGAAGTTGCTAAGCATCACTGTAGTGCATTTTAGAACTTCCATGTAAGTTAGAGAGTTAAAAAACAAAATTGTTTTTTAATAAACATTAGAGGAAGTAGGAGATGGCATGATAAGTCATTTAACTGAGGAAAAAGTAAGTTGTTTTTTTTTTTAAAAAAGCTTGTGAATCTGGTCAAATTCACTTTTGATGTTATAATGAATTATCTACATGACTCTCAATTGCATCCTGCCAATTTTTTCATCTTCCCTTATGCTTCACTGTAACTGAAAAATGACAAAAGCACACATAGGCTTGAAGCGTTAACTACTAAAAGATGCACAAATAATTCAGCTCTTGAAAAATCACAGTAAATCGTGTAGAAAGCATGGGTTTGGGAAAAAAAAAAACCAAACAAACCACAAAATACAGCAAAATATATGGAACGGCTTGTGTTGGAAAGCACCTTAACAATCATCTAGTTCCAATCCCTGTATGCTCATTCTTTGCAAGTTACCTTTATAAGCATGAGGGCTTCACTGAGTTCTGCCACATCAACATCACTTTCCTGAAACAGAAATACTTAATGAAAAGGCGCTATCAGATGTGAATGAATAGTGAAGAAATACATTCAGAGTAACAAGATGCATTCTCACTAGACATGACATTTTGCTTGATATCATGAATAAACAAACGCTGTTATATATCTGTATTCTTTTATTTTCAAGAAGTATTTGCACTATGCATAAAACATAGAATGTGGGTTTTGCTCATATTCTAAACAGAAAGAGAGTTCACCTTGGTTAAAAACTTCATGCGATTTTTCAGTTCATCTAGTTGTTGCTTATGTTCCAGGTAGCACAACTGCAGGTCTTTGTTCTCCTGCATCAGCTTTTCCTTTTGGTCTTAACATAGAAAAAGAACAAAATATTCTGCTTGATTCAGCATAATTATAGAAGTTATAAACTTACTTTTTCGTATTAACTTATGCATGAAAATGTCATTTTAAAATGTAAAAACTAATTTATTTTTAATAGGAAAATATTTGGTATTAATAAACAGAAAGAGATGGATCGAGAACTACTCTTGGATCTGGTATAGGTGTATGGATTAAAAAAGGCAAAACATTCTTACTTTCATTAAAAGCGAACCTAAAGCATAAAAAAATAATCTGCACAGTGTATTTCTAAATAGAATGTTATGATATGTCCAGCTAAGTACAGCTTTCTGTTTTGGAGGGAGGAAGGGAGGGAAGAGAGGAATAGAGAGAATATAAAACTGTCAGTCTGAATGACTAAATGACATTAAACTTACCACAAGAAGGTTACACAGATTTTACACAAATATCCACTAATGCACAGCTATATCCACAATGATTTCTCAATAAGAACCTTAAGGATTAGGCAAAATAATTTGGCTATAACAACTTATCTTCTTTCACATGAAAAAGTTTTAAAAGCAAGTTTTTCTCAAAATCATTGAGGTTTCTAAGGAAGAAAAGCACTCTCACACTCTCCTTCCCTGACCAAACTCCTTATCCTCTTGACAACCATGTTTTTGCTCCTTCCATTTTTTTTCCTGTGTTTTTTGAAAGTCCTGAAATGATATTCTCATACCACGTACTTAAATACTATGAACTTGTATTTTAGATCAGATATAAACGTTAAGTGTCAACCTGACATGCAAGCATTAGCCTTTGTAATTCCCATCTGCATTCATAGGAGTTGATTGGTAAAACATTACATACTTAGTTGAGAACATATTCTACTGCTTTCAACAAAATAGTCCGCAATATCTTTTTAATACTGGATACTTTTCTGTTGACCCTCAGGGCATGATGCACAACTAAGCTATTTTTACAGAACAGCTTTTCAGTTTAGAGGCTTGAACTCAGCAGGAAACAGGTGGCTGAGATGTTAGTCTCAAGGGATTTGACCTGTTTCAAAAATTGACATCAGGTTAGTTTTAATTTTTCAGAGTTTATATATCAAATGACATCTTCACTAAAAATAAATCATCTGTAATACCACTGCTCCTACATACAGTAGCCTGACTCATGCATGTGTTGGGACTCCACAAGAGGCACTTTCAATTCAAACACATAATCACCAGTAAGGTTTTAATTCTCTGCAGTTATGACGAAAATGTAATGCATTTGTGCAATTGAGAAGAAAATATAATTAGAAACACTAAGGGCTAAAAATCAGAAAGCAAATAAGAAAACAATTAAAATAAGCCTTGCAAACGGGCAGAGAAGGCAGGCCTTCATAAAGGTGGTGAAACACTTATCAGCAGTTGAGTCTTCTGGACTCTCCCAGAGAATATGCACAAAAGACTTTATACCTGCTGGGAGGTCTTCCACAGAGAAAAAGGGCCTCTTATGTTGATGCTTCTTTTTTTTTTTTCCTACAATACAAACTGAGATCTGAACTGGCACTTTTTCCAGGGACAAGGAGAGAAGATATCCCCCCCGCCAAGTACTTCTACCTCATTGTCATGAATTTCCTGACAAAAGCGTTGACTCTCAAAAGAGTCGACTGAGCTAACACAAACCCCAGCCAAGTCTTTGTACACATTTTTAACACTCATTCACACTTGCTGCTTAAAAAGTGAACTTCAAAACTGTAAATGGTATATGGAAAGCAAACCCGCTTTTGTTCAAATTGAGGCAATTTCAACAGCTTTTTGAACCAAAAAGGGCCAATCTGTCCGGTCTACCTCAGCACTGTCCACATCGCCTCTTCAGATTCTCAACAGGCTGTGTTTCTATGATCCCAACCAAAGATAAAATTGCAAGACATACAGGAAAGAGGCCGGAGGAAAGGGAATACTCGTGCAATAGCCTTTCAGGAACAGAAGTGACAGAAGGGTCCTGCCATTCAGTTTTCCCATGTAACTACAATCTTTTTCCATCAGGAACCACTCCAACTCTCTATGGGTAATTTCCACTTATAATACAATACTATCAGCACTGATTGGAGCATGCTTGGCTTAGATGTCGGTGCTGCACGCTGGCTGCTGCATAGCTTGCTTCCCCCACTTTAACCCAAAAGTTGCAGCTGAAGGAGAAGAGGGGCGAGAGAAGCAGTGATTCTCACACCATTGGTGACCAGATCCCACAAGAACACATCATCACAACAATATAAAGGTTTTCAGTAACAACGTTATAACAATAACAGCACAAGAAAGGGAAAAGCACTGGCCCAGAGGCTTTGGAAAACACCGTCACAGTAGATTGCGTGAAAGGCTACACAGCCAGGAGTGGAAGCAGACCACAGCTGCAGATAGCCCTCTGTCTTGATAAGGGACTTAAGACACCTAAGGGACTGCGCAATAATACTCTTCTCAGCTGTGATCAAAATACATATTGTGCCAATATATGCAATTCCATTCAAAAATCAGAATTTGAATAAACTTGCATGGGAGTCTTGCATGTTACATATTTGTACATATTTGCAAAACATGAAAATAAGCAGAATCTTAATCAGCAAAAGCCTTCACAAAGGTGAAAGACAGTTAACCATCTTCAAGGGCTTATATAGACTTCATGTAACTTTGTACAGTAAATAAAATTAGAATAGTGGTTTTTAATTTGACAGGGACTGCCAGATGGTCCTCTTTTCCAAAAGAATTTTCAATGTAGAGGAGAAATACAGTAAAAAGAGTAAATATTAACCCAACAAATGATGAATGAAGACAGCTAAAGTGATTTGATCCTCATTCAGCACATACGCTGTATTGGGTCAATTTTTGTACTTAATAGCTAGTCATAACTTAAGCATATTCTTCATGTGTACACTTAAAAGGCAGCTCTGAAATCACCAGCAACAGAAGCTACACTTTTCTGGCAGCATACCTGAACTCCCAACACAGGAGAATCTCACATCATACAAAAATGATAGTTATTTCAAAATTATACCTCTTTCTACTTTGATCTTGTCAAGGATTTCATTTTTGTCTGCTAAATCAGATTTGATGGCAGTCTCTAGTTTCGCAATTTCCAGTTTCAGTTGCTGTTCCTTTAATATCCACTGCTGTTCATGGGTCATACTGAAGACACTGCAATAAAACATGTGGCATGTGAAAAACATTTAGAAATCAGCTTCAACAGAAAATAATAAAGAAAAAGCCTTTTAGTGGCACAGAGACCACTGTCATCATGTCTTAGGAATTAAGTAAACATATGCTGGTCTGCTGCTGTTGAAACCAAGGCGCCTTTCTCAGGCTGCGGTTAAAAAACATGAAAGAGTTTGTGGGATGAGCAAAGGAATTGGCCTTAATTTAGAGCTCCAAATTCAGAAAAGTTGGCAGCACGCAACATTTGTGGGGCTAGAAAAGGAATTCAGATGCATATCCCAGAGTAACCCACAACTCCAAACCTCAGCAACTGACAACTGACAAAACCATTTCCCGCATACAAAACCTCTTAATGTAGAGAACTGGGATCACCCACCTGATTTCTTTTAAATCTGTGAAACATGCAGAGCCTAAAGTCAGTTGCCTGTTCAAAGAAATGTTGACCACAAAGCGACAACAGTTTTCTCGTACTATAAAATAACAATTCTGATACTGATTAAAAAGCACATAGAAAGTAATCTTTCTCCTACTTTGAGAAATAAAAAACAGAGGTGGGCATATAAATTAGAATAACTGTTCTGCCTCTAACACAATATTTACTTGTAAACTACCAATCTATGTGCAATAAGGATTGCATGGACACAGAATCAGAACTGCTGAAACCACAACAAAATGTGTGACTCAGAGTGAACCAAAATTAAATACATTATCTAACTGACAGTATAATTCCCAGTAGGTAAAAAGACAAAGCAATGCAATGTGCTTTCATACAATTTAGACAGTTGAGTACTATGGTTATAGTCGTCTTATTATTCAATACTTGCATTCTTACTGACTAGAAAAATGTCCTTCATCTTAACCAATCACACATCAATCTATTCACTTTTGTATTCTGTGAAAAATCAGAAATTGTAGGGTTTTTTTTAAACAAGAGTCTGTTCTTCAACTCTTCCTTTTGGTGAAGCACAGCAGTTAAAAAAGTTATTTTTTACATATATAAATGTATATAAAAACAAAATCTTCTGATATCTATCTATTAATCAATCTCTCTCTCCCAGAGATCTATGTGACAAAAGCCTCAATCAAAAGAAACATAGAGAAGAAAGAAACATCACAGAAGGGACAGCCCACACAGCTTCGAAGACTGTACATGCTGACTGAAAGACAATGACCTGTTCTGATGGCTATGACCACATAAAAGTGGTTTTGACTACATATAAGTGCATTGATATCTAATAGATTTGAAGAATGACCTTAAGATTAAAGAAAAGAATTGTCTCATGAATTGTAGACTCTAAAACATATGGCAAGAATTGATATTCTTCATTTGCAATCTTCATAAAAACAGTTCTATCTCTCTATATTTTGTCTTTTTCTCACTCTATCTCACCTATTTATAAAGTTCCCTAAGCATATACCATCTTACAGTGTGATAGTGTGTCTTTTATAGCATGCATAAACTTAAGTAATGCTTCTAAGTCCTACTTATATACTTACATATATATTCTAGTCCTACTTATCTACTTCACCCTGCTATAATTTTGAAGATAACACACAGTGAATATAATGCACGGAACCCACAATAATTTCCATAATATTGTGTCTTTTCTGTACCTATGCAATGTGTTCTCTAATTGCTTAGATTTACCACTCTTCAAAATTTGATTGACTCTTGTAAGGAAAGAATAAATCTTAGCAAGAAAAGGTATCAAATACCCTTAGTTTTCACACTTCTGAAAAAGTTTTCAAGTCTTAATGACCATGATATGTAGTTACATGTGCATTTGTTATCTTTAGGTACGCTTACTTCACATAAAGATGTAGCTACACATTATTTCAGTTTTTCAAAAGATTATGCTGGCAGAAAAACCATTAACAGTTACTGTGATAGTACTCCAGAATTTAGATGTTTAAATGAAGGACAATTTGGAATACAGGTTTTATCCAAGTCACCATAATGCTAATGTTTATGTCAGTTTGAATTGGGCCACTTCCGTCACTTTCTTCCTTTGAATTTTAAGATTACTTTTACTTGAATTCGTGTGGAATTTCTTTCACATTTACTGTATTTCACTGGAGTTGGAGCCATCTGGGTAACTATAAATGGTCAACCACATCTGGCACAGTTTCCTTTGGAGAGAGTTTAAGCATTGCTAGATTTACATTACATGGTCATATGAAAACAATTCCTCTAAATGAATTGTTTTCTTGGATACTGACTAAATAGTAAGAGTCAACTGACAAATTCATACTTGTTCTTTGTAAACTTTTTGGATCCAGTCCTGCAGTCTTGGCTTTGGCAAGATTCCCATCAACTTCAAATGAATTTTCAAAAAAGCATTAGCAAAGAATGGGTTTACGCCTCTTTTCCTCCATTAAAAAGAGAAAGAAGCATTTATTAATTATCTGGCACCTGTGGACACTGGCCTAGCAACAGTTAAGCTGTAGTAAAGTTGCATTATTCAAATGGACAACAGAAGAAGTTGGCCATTAAAGAGTAGTTATAGTGAAATGATCCAGTTCTCCTTCTAATCTCTTGTTACCTATATAGTAACATGGAATGATGAAACATGAATCCAAGTTTAAATGGGAGTACATGAAAAGACAGTTCATTTTAGGGAAAAGAAAAATCATACTGTAGATCACTGGGTTATGAGAGAACCATATTTAAATTTATCTAATTAAACATATTTTTGAGTTATCACACTATGATTTAAATAGAACAGAAAACTTCAAGCCAAGATTGTAAGATGATTTGTTAGTAAGAGTTATTTCTCTGCATAATGATAGGGTAGAAAAAAAAAATCATAATCAGAAATATTTATAACATGATCAGACTTTGGAGTAATCTACAACAAACATAAGTGAGAGAAAACTGACCAACTGCCCCTCTAAATATTGTGAATATACAACTGTTACACCTCACACGTAAAAAGTGTTAAGCTATTTGTACTCACAGTTTCTTATTACTATCATTTTAATTTCATCATAGAAAGTACAAAAAGTATATTAAAATATTGTACAAATGCTATAAACGCCATTTGATATCACTCACATTTTGGACAGACATCACATTGACAAACCAAACCATAAATAATTTTGATATGAGAAAAGACTTCAAGCATTTAACCTACTTTCTGAGACAATTGCTAGCTCTAGAAAATTCCTCTTATTTTCTAAATTTTCAGTGCAAAAGGCTACCTGGTTTCACAGTAAAGGAAAAGTTCATTTGAAGGCCATTTTTTCTTTCATATCCTTGTGTCAATTGAGTATAATTACTCCTGTTCTGTATCAGAGAATTTCTGAATCATCCCTGACAATGTATTTTCATTTTCATCTTAAGCACTGCTGATACAATTTATACCATTTATTACATATGGGAAACTTTGCAATAACTCACATGAGCCTATACAAAAACTTCATGCAGAACCAGTACAAGTGAAATGGTAACTATTATCAAAACAAACAAACCATCCCTCACAAATAAACACTGGAGAAGCTGTCAAATATCAGACTTTTTACAGGTCGACTGAGAAGTGCTAGAAGAACTTGCACAAAGAGTTCAAACACCACTTTTCCCCAAATTAAATAAAATAAACCCAAAGGAATAGACATCTACCTAGATGTATTCTTCTTCAACAAAAACCCTAAAATAGAATAGAATAGAATCATTAAGGTTGGAAGTGACCTCAAGGATCATCTAGTCCAACCATCCCCCCACCACCTATTACCCACTAAACCACGTCCCTAAGTACCATATCTAACCTTTCCTTAAACACCCTCAGGGATGGTGACTCCACCACCTCCCTGGGCAACACGTTCCAATGCCCGACTACCCTTTCCGAGAAGAATTTTCTCCTCATCTCCAACCTGAACCTTCCCTGGCGCAACTTGCAGCCATTTCCCCTTGTCCTGTCACTAGTTATCTGCGAGAAGAGGCCAACCCCAATAATTGTTAGAAATTCAAAAAACTTTTTTTTTGCATTGATGTTCAAAATAAAGTGACTTCTTATTTTTTAATTATATTTTTAAAAAGGAATCTACTATCTCAAGAGTATTAGAACAAGTATGGAAGCTGCTCTGTTTCAACACAACAGATGAAATACAGACAGAACACCATAGAAGTTTCCACACATACTTGCTAATATGATGAACTGTAGCATGAATATATTTACATGTGTGCACAAACACAAAGTAAGTATATGTGCATTCAGGCACACAGTATATGAAGACCTATTAAACAGGACAGGAATCAAGTTTTTTATACAAAGAAACAATAACTTACCTGTTAGACAGCTTATCATAGTTTTCCTTCAAGAGTTCCTTCTCTTTTTCTAGATCATTTATTCTTTCCTGTAACTACAATGAAGAAGGAAGTTTCAAGCACTGCATAGCACAAAAGGAAATTACAATGAATGCGTAGACAATTAGTTAATAATTTGTAGGTGTTAACAGGGTTTTATTTGTTCTTTTTGTACAACAGCCTCTTAGAAACTTCAAAATAACACTTTTTTCACCACATGGATTTACATCTGGCCCAGTCATTCTTTCTCACGTTGTTTATATGAAACAATATTTGGTTCATGTTCGAAACAGGCTAACCAGGTGGTAAAACTCAACTTCAGTTGCTATAAAATGTAAGATGAAACAAATAAGTTTGTAGACTCTTACTCCTTATATGTTGAAGAGAATGAGGAATAAACCACTTGATTTTTAGCCCTATATCTGGGTGACTGTTAGCAATGACGCTTGAGCCACTAGACAAAGAAATAGAAATGACTGATTTGAACTGCTGAGTCAGATGTAATACTACACTGTACTGTAACTAAATAATAAATATTTTTGAAGTAATACTAAAAACCTAGCAATATGTGATAAATAAATAGTTATTATTTTTTCTGGTTAACAAAGCACTCATTTAGTATCGGATTTGACATGATATCCCATGCTTTAACCTCAACTATTGTTCAAACACTGGTGCAGTGATTATGTGGCATGGGGACCAGGCATGGTCCATGACGCTATAAAACGCAAGAAACAGCCACAGGATTTTCTTTTTAACGGGATAAGAGTAGCAGGTCAGTCTTCTAAATGTGTTCAAAAGGTTTATTCATATCTCTGCAAATAAAAGGTATCCCGTCTTAACTTTTCCCTTATCTATGTGTGCTACCTAAAGCAGATTCTAGTTCTCTTGAATGCAATCTCACCTCCTCTGTCCTCCGGTTTGAAATAGTCACCGACTGCAATTCTTTTTCAAGATGGAGGCACTTTAACCGCTCCTCTTTAAGCTGTAGATTCAGTTCATCCCCTTTTGCTATTAAAGCATCATGGCTCGTCTTCAAGTTCCTTTGGTTCTATGAAAAGGATGGAAGGAAGGGCGGAAAATGCAGAAAAAAGTTAAAATAAATCATACTTAGTAAAATGTTACAACACTCTGCATATTCAATCAGCGGTCTCTTATGGCAGTATTTAATATATATTCTCAATGTGGTCAACAGGAGACACTCTTGAACTAAGTAACTGAAAGCAACTTTCATTGTGCATAGCCAGGAGAAGGTGGCATTCTTGTTGCTCACATGAACATTAAACCCTCAATTCAGTCATGATGAAAATGACCAAGAAATACATCTGTTAAGCAATTAAAAGATTCTGCTGTGGTTACAGTGGTTAGACATGCTGACCAAAAACACTGCAGTAGCAAGCAAAAATGACAGTTGACCACAGTTATGTTAATCACAGAACTTGCCACAGCTCTGTTAACCCTTAATTGTATATATATAATTGTTTCAGAATCTTAATGCACTCAGTTCTAGTTCCCTGCTAGCAGTAATTTAATGAGGGGACTTCTGATTTCTTTTACAATTTCATTTACTTCAATGGATTGTATTAAGGCACATTTAACCAATTTTAATATTAAATGGTGGTTGCTGATAGAACCTCTATTTCCAGAATATTAGTTGATATTATACTCCTTACATTCCACAATGCTTTAATAAAGTCTCATTCATTAAGAAATTCAAAGTATAACTGGAAACAAAACAGCCCAGAAGGCAATCTCCTGTTTAATAAAATGACTATAGGAAAATTTATGTCAAATACACGTATGCATAAAGATAATGTTTAATGATCGTAGACAGAAAAGTTAGCTCCATGTTTTCCATATGATACTCCTAAAAAAGCAGTTAAATGGAGAAGCTGTCAATCCTGTACAAATTGTTTAGGTTCACATGCAATCTGAATATCCTAGAAACAAACAAAAAAACCACAGAACAGCCAACCACAACCTGATCTTCAGCCTGTCATATCTCATTACTCCATAAAAAAAATATAATGCAGAATAAATAATATTAGCAGTTTTACTTCATAGAGATAATGAAGTGTATTACTGATCAATTTTTAATAGTCTCTCTTCACTGCTCCTCTTGCTCTGTCCTGTATCTGTGAACTGGATTTCAATAACTTCAAAAAATGACGCCTTAAAAATAATTCTTTTACACTGTTTTCATTTCTCTTCAAATTTATTTCCTTTCTCCTCCAACTCAGAATCCATACAGTCTCTAACCTTTCCAGCTGTGCAGGTAAACTCATCTTTTCTTCCCCGTGTCTCAGCTTCCATTTTTTACTGAAGTTCTTTTCCTTTTCACTAACTTGTGTCACTTCAACCAACTATATATGAAGGAAAAAAACCCAAAGCACCCCAGCTTGGCAAAGCTGCCTTTCAGAGACCATTTCACCCTTATCTCTTTCCTTAATTTCCAAAACAGTTTAAAACAAATTCAAAGTACTAATTCTACTGAACCACGTCATTAAAAAGATCCTCCTGAAAAATCTCCTCGCTTTAACTTCATTTTACATTCTTCAGTGTCTCTGCTACTCTCCTGAGCATTTTGGATTGACTTTCCTCAGTAACTTTAACTGGACCATGATGTCACCCTCATTATTTTTTTTTCAAAATGCATTCTTCACCTGGATATTCTTCTACATCTGAGTGCTCTGTCAGCACTTTTTTCCACTATGCCTGAACTGTTTTCTATCCTGCTTGCCCAGAAGTATCCCAAGACTCAGGTCATGGCAACAATTGGGATGATGATTTTAGTTTAGTATTTCTAGTCTGGAATTCTATTTCTTTCCAAAGCATGCCTTGATATTGTTGTCAATTAGAAATAATTAAAGTAAATGGACATATACCTCCTAGAAATGTAGCACAAATGAACATAAACTGCTCTCAATTACAGTTGTGAAATTGTTGTACCCATTTTCAAGAGGAGAATTAACTATCTATAGTATTTTAAATTGTAGTTGCAGAGGTTAGCTTGTTTCATATTACAAATCATGAAATCCTGAATGTGCAGTCTGTAATTAAAGCATATAAATATACCAATGGGACCAAATACATAATCCAAACAGTTTCAGGTTCCTTTGTTCTTCTAAGCAGATTGCACAATTCCTTCATTCAACTGGCTACTTTATAAAGGATACTTTATAAAGCTCTGTTGTGTGTAGGATTCCTACTCACAGGAACTCTACTGTCTAAGCTATTATCATACTCCTACTGCCTGTATACACATCTGGTTCTCCAAATACATATAGGAAGAAGCAGAAAAACGCTGTATAACTAAAATCTATATGGAATCTACCATGCACATTCTGGTGATATTTTCATAAAACTGCTATTTTTATAAAGAAAATCTATTACTTACAGTAGACCTAAAGAGCCAAACTTCCCCAACTTTACCAAAGACTGATAAAGTGAGGGGGGGCCTAGTATCGCTTCTTTAGTAAATCAGTACATTTCAGCCAAAGCCCTCTTTTTAAATGGTCAGGAGTCTCTTTCAATAGCCAGATAACTCAGTTCATTCTCCACAATCTGCCTGGGACAGCTATGCAGATAAACTCTTTAAGAACTGCCAGACCCTTCTGAAAAAAAAAAATAAATAAAAAAAATTAAAGACTTAAAAAACCCTACACATTTGGAGTAGTTTGGGTGCAATGTATTATGTGGTTCATTTTCAGGTACTCAGCATTGACTCAGAATCAAGAACTGCATATATTTATTTTCCATTCACACATGCTTATGTGACAAGAGTAAAGGAATGTTACTGACCAAACTGCAATTACCTCTTCAAGTTGGAGAATTTTTCCTTCCATTGCTGAAAGAGCATTGCTTTTCTCAACCAGCTGCTTACGGACCTTGATCATTTCAACATTGTCCCGAATATTTAGCCTTCAAAATTGTATTAAAAAGAAATGCATTGTGAGCTTAAAGATACTTAAATAGTTCTCTTATTATTTTTGTCTTGAAATGTTGAAATCCTTTGCAAATCACCTTTCTACAACACATTTGGGAGAAGATTTAGTGTGTAATACCCAAATTAATTTCTTCTTCTATAATCCACATTAAATATAATCCACATTATTTAGTTAAATAAACCTTCTACTGCATTCTATTGCATGATGACACAGCAGCTTCAATCAATACATATACATCTTTCTTCATGTTACCAAACTATATCCTATACCTAAAGAGATTGTTTTCCATTCACTTCTCCACCTTTCAAAGTATTTGGTGCCAGTAGATTTCCATTTTATGGCATTTCCTCTTACGGTTTAAACCTATCAAACACTGCTAAGAAAAAGTGACTTAGCCATTTATACTAAAACACCTTAAGGCTGGCTTTCAAACAAGCTGCAGGTTTGTCTCAACTACACGAAAATCACTTAATATCCATGTAGATGTTCTATATTGTTATAATTTTAAGATTAATTTGAGAACGTACCATTTAATGGAAAGGATGGTTAAAATATTTCAAAATTTAAATAAATATTTATTACTGATGTTTTCCCTTACTTCAAACAGTGAAACTAAATCCCATTATTTTCACAGCTTCTTCAAGTATAGGAAGATAAACCAATTCTGGTTTGTATTAATATAAAATATGAAAAAATCAGAATAAATCTTTAACACTTGAAAAGGTAATTTCTCTTCCAATATTTCTCTATTTTAGACATATTGGAGGAATTGTCACAATGCCACGCTGGAGCAAGAAAATGCACTACAAAGCTTACACATCTGTAAACCAGCTGAGTACGTGAAATACTTTCCTTTTATTCTGTAAAATATCAAAGCCTATTGTGTTTTGGCATTGCCCACTTAATTGTCCTTACACAGAAGATAAACACACTCACAAACCTGAGATCTTCCACAAGTAACAGCCCTAACGCAATGCTAAGTCTATCATGTGTCTAAAACATGTTCTCTACATAAATTAAAGTTGTGGTGAGTATAGACAGCAGTGTTGTCTCATGCTAGCTATTTAAAAGCTAATGTAGTGGCACGTTTTTATTAATCTTGTTCCACACATCAAACAAAAGGCTCTGATGCCTTCAAAGGCTTTTTCTCTTTTTTTTTTTTTTTCTTCTCCCTTCTTTTTTAAGCAGGGGGCTTTTTTTTTTCCTTTTTAAGCAAAAAAAGGAGCAGACGATAGTGAAATTTATGATGTACAGATGTAAACCCCATGGCTCCTGACAATCAACATTAACTATTTTTTCAACAACAAATGAAAGAGCATTTGATTTAAACAGGTTTGGGGTACTGATATCATGAAGCAAATTATTCAAAAACATTACTTTTTATTGGGATCGTTTCAATTCTTGCAACTTTGAGAGAATTTCTCTCATGAAGTTTCAAGCTACAGAAAGCATGTGCCATTAATTGCTTATCAGTGCATTACATTAATCACAGTCTCCGCTCTCATTATAGACTACAGCAACCAAATTATTTCTCTACAGTACTTCAACAATATTTCATTTATTTATTTAAATTAAATACCTCTAAGAAATGTCCAGTGCACCTAGATACCTAACAAGGAGCTTGCTCTTGAAGAACAAAATAATTTCTGATTTTGTGGGCAAGGCAAAGTAAATTGAAGAAGATTCTGTTGGGAACATTCATATTTCTATAAATGAAGTCATAAAAAGGTAGGACAGAATAGAAATTGATTATCTACACAGCTTCCTCCCTCTCAGGCAGTTGATGTATTCTGCTGCTCCCACAACATCTGCCCAGCTATTCTGATATAACTCAAAAACAGGGGTTATATATAGATTTGATAGAAAAGTCAATGCTAACTTTCACTTATATAGACAGTATTTTGCTCAAAGAATTACAAAATAACGTATAAGACTAAAACTGGGCTAAGATAGCTCATTCAATATTGTCTCTATTGCCAAAAAAAGCCCAAAATTCTGCCACAGAATCTGAAGAAACGGAGGTAGATCTGGAGCAGAAGTTAAAAAAAAAAAAAGGAATTAATAACCCTTTTGAGGCAGTAACCTAAATTAACAGACATACTGATTTAGGTCTAGCATGCCTTCTGCCTCAAGTGCAGAAGTAAGGAACATGAACTCTATCCTTCCACTCTAAACCTCATCTTAAAGCTGGATTAAAAAGTCTGAAATTGGAAATGAAGTTAGGAGAAAGTGACTCTTTAAAAAACTAAGAATTATGTTTGGGGTTAATGTCTAAAGTACACCAGAGACATTCTCTTTTCCAGACCTCTTATCATTTGGATTAAAAGCATAGAGTGAGGTCCCAATACAGGCTGGGGACCAGCTGTATGGGAATGGGGATCTGACAGCAACCTACACCAGAAGGAAATGATTAAAGAAAGGATCTTGACCTGCACTGTACAAATTTATGCCAGTAAATCCCAGATGGCTAAGCCAATAAAATTGAGGTCTAATTAAACCACATCCCTTGCATCTTGTCTTTACTTCCATGTGAGCAGGACATGGATGCAATACGGAGACTTCTCTTAGAGTTCTTACCATTGCGTCAACTGGACCCACAGCTCACAAACTTTCCCCATTTCCCTTCAGGACAAGAAAAACAAGCAAGTATAAAAAGTATCACCACCACAGTTCTCAGGATCACTTACCCTCTGTTTGGCAAAATAAACAAAAACTTTCTAGGCTAATAGTTCTCAATCACAAATGCATCAATGCCCGAGATATATATACAGGTTCCCAAGCAGAGAAGTAAAGAACAGGACATCAATGTGCACTACTCCTCTCATTTTACAATGCTTCAGAACTAACAGGATTGTATTTTGATACACGTTATATTCTCTCCTTTACCTCTTATTCCTTCTAGGAAGTCAAATATAAAGGGGAAAAAACCTCTCAACAATGTTTATCTTCCAGTAGCACCTTTATGTTGTAATTGATAGTATAATAGCAATAAGCCAAACATTAACATTGCATCAATAGCTCTAGCATGTAAGTTATTAAGATTATTTAAATACCAATATAAAATCCTGTACTTTGTTTGCCTGGCTAAAGAGCTATCTACAAATGAAAAAAAGCCACGATCTTTAGGGAAACTGGGTAAAACTAAAAAATCCGATATGGAAACGCAAATATAAGGGGGTTTGGTTTTCTTTATACTAGACATGATTCAGCAAATCCGTATACATGCTGTAGTTTCTCAAAACCTTTTAGATAATGCATTGTGACTAACATGTTCTACATTTTAATCTAGGTCTGCAATGGTATAATGCAAACACAGATGTCACAAGTGTGTCAGATATGACACTCCTGTCCAAAAATTCACACATTTAATAGATCTAATTCCAAAGTCATGTTGCAGCAAAAAAATGCCAGAGGAATTAAAAACTGGCTAGCAAATAAGCTTTTCCATTAAAAAACAATAAAACACAACACAAGAAAACCCCCCACAAACATCTGCAAAAAACAAGTTCCTAGTTCGCAAATGCGTTTTGGGATGGCTTTAAAAATGTTTTTGGAAGTATGACAAGCAATGAAGTTATTTGAAGCTAGCTCCTTGCAAAATGTGATTGTTTAGACTTACTGTTTTAACTTGCACACTGTGTATCGTAGACATCAAACTATGAGGTTATTATGTTTTTAGCCATCTTTAATTTAAAAACAGTCAAGCTAAATGCAGTTAAATTTTGTACTTGTGAAAATGCGTTTAGTCTAACAACCCAGAAATGAAGTTTCTCCCTTAAATTAGAATTAAGTCAGAATTATATGTTCCTGAGACAATCCCCAAACAATCTCTAAAGAAATAGTAAAGAAAAAGAACATTGATTACAGCAATGTTACAATAATCTTCTTGAGTACATACAACCTCAGCTCTGTTATGTAGCTCACGTGTTGTTACACACAAACTGTAGTGAAACTGCAAAAGCAACTTGAAAATGTAACTGGATTTCTTGTGAGTACAGGACTGAGTATAACTAGTAGCTCCCTCCCTACTGCTGCTGGAGTGATGGCTATTAACTGTAGTTTCCAAGTAGTGAAGCGGCCACCGTTATTTCAATCACAAGAATTTCTTAATCATGTAGCAGAATAAGGAATGTTTTCTTAAAGGTTGAAAGTAACCTCATTTTGTTAACATGAGGCTGTGATCAAATGAACAACATGAAGACTGATGGAAGTACGTTTATTACGTCCTTTTGGCATCATATATTTCCTAGATAATTTCAACAGGTTCACTGTCTTTGGGTAGTAACGTAACTACATGAAAGCCAAGTGTATTCTGAAAAAAACACAAGAAAAAGCTGCCAATCGTACCAAAATTCAAAGACACAAGCTACAAAGATGAAATAAGATGACCCTATCAGTCACCCAAATTTCCAATTTCCCCTCCAATATTCCAGTATTGATGGTTTCTTCTCTGCTGATGCAAAGAATAATAAAAATAAGAATTACATAGAACCTATAAATCTATTTGTGTAGTAAAACAATTCATACAGACTATTCTAGATAGCAGTTACAAACTTCCAAGAAAGAAAGCTAATAAAAATCTCCTAAATATAATATGTCTAAGTACCTATGGTTACAGTTAAACCTAGAGAGAATAGTATCCCTCTAAGTTCTGGCTCTGGTTCATTCAGCATTAAAATAAAAACAACCCCAAAATCCACCAAAAAACCCTACTTGAAAAGCAGGGGGATTAACAGCCTTCCATAAAGTATTCTAGTGGCAAAATTATAGAACTTGCGCTATTCTGGATATACACCATTAGACATTTTTCTATTTCCTTCCCACTGTCTTCAGTCAAACACAGTAACTCTTAAGTACTTTAACGTATCTTTTATCTGGTTTCAAACAAAAAAGAGACTGTAAAGGAAATAATTCCAGAAATGAACAGAACATGAATGGATCTGCACTACTGTTTATAGCCTGACTTTCTTTAAGAATTTTTCTAGCTGAATTTGAAGTGTATCTTTACTTGAAAAATTTCACAGAAGTATGGTAGCTGACGTAAAATTTAGAAGTTACGTTCAGTTTCTGATGGTTGTACTTAAAGAACAGTGTTTATCTACAGAAAACTGAAGCACAGAAGTTCTTTGAGATTTGCATCAGATTATTTTCAAATAATGAAAAAATCTTTTAAATATTTTCTGAATTCACTGTAGGCACAGACTGAGAAATTATTTATGATAACAACTTCTTTAACCTATTTAAACTATGTAAAGGAAATTCTGAATAGGGGAGACATGACTTTGTGAATAATTTAATGGCAAACATTATAATGTATTATTTATGTAGCACCACTGAGGCACAAAAGAGTGCTCACACATAATAACGGGGTCCCTCTCTTGAAAGGCAGTTTCAAGAACTGACCACATATTTCTCATCCAAGTAGAACTTTCATTGAAATCAAATGAGTAAGAAATGCAGGATCCTGCCATATTAGATCCTTAATACAATTCAAAGTAACAGGCTGAAAGGGAAACAGTCAAAAAAGGGAAATATATCCAAAGTTATATAATTTTGCATATATTTTTGCAAAAGTGAAGGAAGAAAGAAGAATGAGAAAGAGATTAAATTAATAGAGGCTTTACTGTGAAACATTCCGCAAACATGTTTGTTTTCACTGTGCCATAATTTCTTCATAAGCTTTGTTTCCACTATATCATATTCCTTCAAAAATTTGCTACTACCCTTATAGGGCCATTATTTTTCTACTATTTGTAGATTCCAAAATGAACATTAAATTATCCGGTATGAACTTACATCTGAAATTTTCTAAGGATTATATTGAAGAAAAAATAGATGATTAAAATTTAATGAGTTGAACTTCAATTGAATCTGAATCAGCTGGAAATGAATTCTCTAAAATGGTAATTATGAACCTCTGTTTATTTGTGAAAAAAACATAATAACCTATTATCATAACAATCTCCTTGCTTAGAATTATCCATCGCTATTTGGTAAAACATTTTATGACTTAGTTTCAGCAAAGGGAAAAAAAAAATTAATAAAACACACATTTCTTAGCAGAAAAGTAATTTTCACAGCTATTTATAAACATTATGACATAGCTCTTCTGATGCTTCCACCATGGAGATTTCTGTTTTTCACAATACCTTTGGCTTGTTGTTTCTTGCTGTTTCAGCCGTAGGGCTGATTCTTCAATTTCCTTTTCTTTCCTTCTTAGCTGACTCACAAGTAGCTCTCTGGCATGTTCTAGTGCCTCAATGCGTTCCCTTTGGGATTCAATCACAGTTTCTCTGCAAGTACAAGCATCTTACATTCCAAAACCAGATAAGTATTTAATAAAAGAAAAAAAATTAAATAAATACTCAAGAGAGCAAACATTTTAAGTGTGTTCAGCAAAATTTGTATTTCTTAACGATATGCATCACAACAGAGGTTTACGAGTTCAACTTACTATGAATAATTAGAGGTCACCACATGAAAAGATGTGAATAGTACAATAAATAGATAAATAATTAAAACACATTATCAAGCACAACACAAACAACATACTACTCCTAAAATCAATGTTTACGTGGCCTGAATAGTGTTTAGCAGAACCTAGCTAAAAACATCGTTCATGGTTTATTATACTCTATATTAAATGTACCCTCCTCCTAATCCATTAGTACCAAGTGTTTTCTGAAAAGAAAAACATCATTATTAGATATCAAAAGAACATGAGATCTTCAATGGATGGAGCAGTGAGAGTAATTTTTAAGCTTTTATTCTGAGTCAGGTAACTTTACAGACACACACACATGCACAAAAAAAAGAATCACGTGATGTGTCTTTGACAGTGGAATCCATCCAGTAAATGTAATTTAAAAAAGAATGGCAGAAAACTATAGAGATCAGAGTCCAAATATTTTTAGTTGGCCATAACTTTGCAGTTTTGATTTTCTTGACAAGTTAATTTCATATTTTCCAATAACATTTTTTCTAATAAGAATAAACAATGGTTTATCTCGAATTTTTTTCCACTCTAAAGCTTTTGATGCATAAGCCGCAATTCTTCATTACTTCATGCACCTATTGTAGGCTTAAAATGAACATGAGTATTGTGGCCATGTGTTTGTAGAAGTGAATCAAAATCATTTTACATTACTATCCTATACTGCACTTTTTGCAACTTATCCATAAAATCCGACCACCTTTAGAAATGAAGCTTAAATGCACTGGCATAACACATTTAATACAGTCATCACTTGAATGGGTTATCCTACACATTACGAGTTTTGCAACTAAGACTTTTTCTGGTTTTGTCAGTTTTGTCCAGTAGTAAGCTAGGCATCATTGCATCCTAGCAAAAAGAGAGGCTCTCCTTTGAAGATCATCATTGCATCCTAGTAAGCTAGGCACCATTGCATCCTAGTAAAAAGAGAGGCTCTCCATTGCAGATCAGTCTTAACTTTCAGGCAAATTCTTACGTACCTACATTTTGCACTCTAAATTCCTGATCCTATGTTTTCCTTGTCATAAACCACTTCTGCCCTATTAGTGTCATTGTTGTCAGATCCAACAATTTCACTTTATTTTCTGAAGCAAAAACTTTTGAAACATGTATTTTTTCCTTGAAGAAAACCACAAGTTTCAACAATTATAATGACAGAAAATAAGCAATAGGAAAATCATACAAATTTTTTATTTCAGGCCTTGAATCCTCAAGCAGACTCTGTCCATATCTTGACAGCACAGGGTTAGGTGATCTCACTTCTAAATCCTGAAATCTCATTCCTGAAAATAAAGAGAAATTTTTGTCATGCTGAATGAAAAAGTATTTAACAAAACAACAATCTCTATACAGTGCAAAAACTTACAGCTCCCATATAGATGTCATAAAAAGTATTTTTATATCAAATTCACATGGAAAGAGATAATCAAAATATCTTCAACATAACTGCTGTAAAATTTGAACTATGGGCAATACAGCACACTGTTAAAGAGAAGTGTTAAAAACGTGTCTTGAAATGTGTTTCTTAGAAGATACTGTTTTTAAAGGCAGAGAACAGAGATGGCAGCTTCAAAGAACATCATCATCATTATTATTAAACAGGAACACGGACTCGTAATAACTCGCACTTTCTTTACAAAATCACAAGTGTCGTTTATCTAGACAAGCAACTACAGGACCGTTTTTAGCAGTAGTGCAAATAATTCCTTATGCTCTTTAAAAGCATACTAAATCCTTGGCGAAGAAAAGTGCAAAATTACTTAAGGAAGAATTGTTAGTTCAAGACTAAAAGTAATGGTTTCTCCAAATCTTTCTCCTCCTCCTCCTCTTTCTTCAGCAAGAAGAAATTAATGAAGTTTTGAGGTGAGATCAAACTATGCATTAAATTTTAAATACAGCATTAAAGTTGCCATCCCTCAATCCCCAAAATTGAGTCATTTAGGTTCACGGTACAACAATACCAGCAGGTTCACAAAATGACTGAAAAAAAAATTTCCTACTTAACTTGAGTTAACTTGACATTTATATATGTTGAATTATTTCAACGTATTGGTAATTGTACTATATACGTATGTGTATATATACGCCTAGAGTATATATTTTTATTTATTTATTTTTGTTCAAATCATGATATATCTTAGATGGTTGTACTCAATAAAGAAAGTAATGAGAGAAACCAGTGAGTATTTAGTGAACATTCATGCCTGACCACACCTTTTGGATCAACCTGCTACAGTATTTGTAAACAGGCCAAACACAAAGCAGATACAGTAAGGTGTATTTATTATTTATAGATTCTTCTTGCCTCTTCATATCCTGGAGACAGCTAAGCTCACCTCAATTTTTCCAGGCATTCATTTTATTTTTTGAGAATTGCTCTGAATATTTTCTGATGTGTATTAAAAATGTTTTGAGATTCACCCTCATGGTTCCACAGAGCAATCTAAGAATACAGCAGTCTTTAAAGATAGGAGGCACATACCTTCAAGACATCTAGTATTGGTTACTAGATTTTTAATGATAATCTTCACCCTAGAGAAGTGTGCTCAAGGAAGTGCATATTCATAGCACTCCAATTATCAGAATCCCTTCTAGTTTGGGCAAGGTCTTAGAACAGAGAGGTACACTAAAATTTCTGTGAAATTTCTGAACGTGTTTTTTTCTTCTTCCTCATGTTCTTTTCAGTTTAAGAATCACCACCTCAATCAACACGGCCCCAGTCCTAGTTCTGCACAGGACATCTTTGATCTGGATCTGTCCTTATGCCAAAAGAAGTCTTCACAACATGCCATATAAACATTTGATATTTAATCCTTGAACCAAGTTGCCCTTTTCTCTCTGCTAGAACTGGGCCTGAATACATTTATTATATTTCTACCCTATTTTTGCATTGTTAAAAAACCAACCAAACAAAAAATCGATTTCGGGAATAACACTGCCTAATTCATGACATAAAGTGCGAAATAAAATGTCAAGACTTGCACTATATTCAAATTGAAGGAGCAAAAATGGTAGAGCCAAATGCTTTTTATTGCATATCTAAAAACATGAGAATTGTTTCTGTTTTCATATACCTGAATAATCAATGTAACCAAAATAAAGAATCATGGGAGGGCAAGATGGAGGAAAAAACACAATATGACTGGCCATCAACCTGCTCCATAGCTTGTAGAAGTTAAGACAACAATTCTGCTGACTCAGTTTTGAATCAGGGCCAACATAGCTGTTGTCTTTTTTTTTTTTTCTAAACACATTATCTGTACGGTGTATAAGTTAACAGAGTACAACTACTTCTACAAATGTTCATATGAAAATAGCAAGGTTTTAAAGCATAATTTCCAAATGTAGTTACCATAGATAAAGGACTGAGAGTGAGACTGCCTTAAGCAGTAAGTCTTGACAGTAAAAAGCATCATTAAAGAAGGCTGCATTGTGGTATTTGCTCTCGAAAGTCCACACACGTAATAGATTTTTCAAGTCTGCAGTGTTGTGCACACATGTACCAAGAGACTAGAACAAACGTTGAAATTCAAAAAGGAAAAACATGTGCAAACAAACTACAGATGTAAAACTTTGTTATAACATGATAACGCTAAACTTCATATACTACTTTTATAAGCCTTTAACATGTAGGGAAGTTGTACTAAGAAAGTCCCACGACTTTAACTATTAGAAAACCTACTTGAGAACTACTTTATTTTTAAATCTCTACTTTTGTTTTATCCCTACTACTGTGGATTCTCAAAGTAAGAACTTCAAAGGCAATGACTGCTATAAATAAATAAAAGAAAAAACGGGAACAACAATCTTTCTGCCTACAGGTACTACTGCCCACCAATGAACAGGAAAGAGTACGTACTTGCTACAGTGAAGTAATAATTAGTGGTGCCTATATAAACCACTATTTTTAATAAAGATGAATTATACCTTTCTTTGTGTGGTCCGGCGTGCCAGCAGCCTCACTCACTTTTTTGAGACCAGTGTTAATACGAGACTGAACATAGCTGTATGGACAAGGCCTATGTCCTTGAATCTGGAGCTGTTGTTTAGTTGAAATGAGTTTGCTGCGGAGGCTCTCATTTTGTTTCTCAAGCTCACGAACTCTCTCTTGCAAACATTCAATCATTTCTTCTAGCTCCACAGCCTGACCCAGCCGCTTGGGGCCGCCACCAACCTGTTCAGATCTTTTTTTATCATTAACAAGCCGTATTAACTTGGTGGCCATTCTGGCGAAAATAATAAAAAAAGATGAAAAAGAATGTGAAAAGTCAGCATAAAAAGCATTCTGTTGAAAGGAACATAATCACTGTGAAGACTTCAGCATAGAACCTGAATAATAAATTTCAGGTTTTGATATAACTATTACTGCCTGTGAAGAACTCTTTGAAGATAATTGAAACCACTGTGCAGCAATCTGCTTTATAGCACTGACAAATAACAGTTTCCTAAGGCTTATCATTTAAGGTTAGTAAAGGGAGGACACATATTTACTCCATATGCTGCTTAAATGTAATTTTTAACGCATGACCTTATACAGGAACCTCTGCATTCTGTTAAGTAAAGTTACAGATTTGGGATGTGGTGGGGCAAACTATGAAAGCTACAATTCCACAAAACATCCAACTATTGAAACAATGCTAATAATATGCAGCATTCCAAAGGTATATCATTTCTACTATTTTAGGATTTAAATAGACATTTCAGTTCTAAAGCGGCTAAAATATATAGGTGGAAATTTTTAAGAAGGTACTCTGGAAAAAGAGACTTAATAGATCTAATTACCATACTCAATTTTATACTTGGTAAATATTACCAATGCACTTCAGAGAAGGAATGGCTAGCTGAAAAATATAATTAGATACAGAGGGTATGGTTTTCATCTCTCTTTAAAAGGATACAAATTTTGCTTTTGGCATCTCAAGAGTTGTACCTTTGATTTCCTTTAGTTTAGATAAACATTGGTAAGCTAGAACAAAAGGCAGAGAGGGCACATGGAGGTGATGTAATATGCAAGAACACAAAACATACCCAGCAGCGAATGGAAAAAACTTGGCATATAAAGAAAGAAAAGGTGGCTTTGATGAGAGAGACAAGTTCAAGACTTTACAAAATCGGTCGCACATCTTCAAGACCTGTATCTAGTTTACAGGGAATCTATTTTTGCAGGCTGGGAAAAAAAAAAACCAACCTGAAAATAAGGACACACTTCATTTGTTTAAAGGGGCTTGTTTTATTTTTGTATACTTGTGGACAGAAGCTTCTACTTAAAAGAACAAAAGTGAAACAAAAAAAATCTGTAATAACTTTAGGATGTCACAGAATGTTACTTGCCTGTAAGCAGGTTTTTTGTTTATTTGTTTCTTTTTCACATGTACTTCTACTGCAAATTCATTCCAAACTTTTAATTACATGGGTTTTGGCATGAGGGATGCTGGGAAAGAAATGTGGCTTATGGAGTTAAGATTTTTCTCTGACAATCTAGACAAATACTATATTTAACATTTTCTGTGCCTTAAAATATTAATTTCAGTATTCCAACTTGGACATTCTGTGTAATTTTATCTAAGTGAATGATGAGTGCAATTGATAAGGCCAAGTGCAAGGTCGTGCACATGGGTCAGCACAATCCCAAGCACAACCAGAGGCTGTGCGGCAAATGGATTGAGAGCAATCCTGAGGAGAAGGACTTGGGGGTGCTGATGGATGAGAAGCTCAATATGAGCTGGCAATATGCGCTTGCAGCCCAGAAAGCCACCCGTGTCCTGGGCTGCATCAAAAGCAGTGTGGCCAGCAGGGCGAGGGAGGGGATTCTGCCCCTCTACTCCACTCTTGTGAGACCCCACCTGGAGTACTGTGTCCAGCTCGGAGGTCCTCAGTACAAGACAGACAAAGAGTTGCTGGACCAAGTCCAGAGGAGGGCCACAAAGTTGATTTGAGGGTTGGAGCACCTCTCCTATGAAGACACGCTGAGAGAGTTCAGGGTGTTCAGTCTGGAGAAGAGAAGGTTCTGGGAAGACCTTATTGCAGCTTTCCAGTACCTCTGGGGGCCTGCAAGAAAACTGTTTACAAGGGTGTGTAGTGATAGGATGAGGGTTAATGGCCTTAAGATGAAGGAGGGGAGATTTAGATATTAGGAAGAAATTCTTTACTGTGAAGGTGGTGAGGCACTGCAACAGGTTTCCCAGAGAGGCTGTGGATACCCCATCCCTGGAAGTGTTGGCTGGGGCTTTGGGCAACCTGGTCAAGTGGAGGGTGTCCCTGCTCATGGTAGGGGGTTGGAACTAGATGATCTTTAAGGTCTCAGTTCCAACCCAAACCATTCTATGATCTAACAGAAACACAACAAATGCTGTTTGGAATAAGCAATCAATTCATTTGTTCCATCACCTTGTAATTGACAGTAGCCTGACAGAAAAGATGGAAGTTATGTCATACCGGTCAACTTGACTATTGAGTCAAAAGGAAAGAATGTTTTGGACTTTAGAAAAGTATGAAATAGTCCCCTTTACAAAGACAGTATCTTCAGATGCCCTTTCATGAATTGGTTAGCTTCTGACCAGAAGCTGGGTTAGATGCAGCAAGATTTTATTAGGGTTTACAGCACAATGTGAGCACAGAGTCACGGTGCTTTTGGATTAATTAGCCCTTCTGGAATATAGTAACACCATGAACAGTTCTGCTGAGACCAGACTGGTTTGCCAGCACAGAACTAAGTTCAATAATAAGCCTAAAGTTGCTTGTGTATATTTGGGTACACTAGGTATTGTGGTCCCCATGCTACTTGCTGCTTCTTCAACAAAGTTACTATTACCCTGAGCAAAGGAGAGTTCATCATAATTATAAAGATATTTTAGTGGTAACTAGATGATAAAAACCTACATGCTAGTCAAGTTCTTGGAGGACAGAGAAGGACAAAAAGAGGTGCAGAATCTTTCTCTACAACCCATTTTGATTCTAGGGCGTAATTCCTGACAAATAATTAGGCTTACATAGCCTTTTCATCAGTTCCCAGAATACCCCTCATATTTGTCCTCAGACAGCATAGCTACGAACCCAAGGTACCAACTCCAAAGTGGTAGATAGTGGTGTACGTCTCTACATGGAGATCTAATACTGTCCACTGAAAAAATATCCCACATACCACAGGGGCAACCAGAAATCAATCCAAAAGTGAATCCGAATGAGGGATTTTTGCTACTGCTTTAAAAAGTGCTCTGACAGAAACCTGCGGGAGTTTTAATCTGTTGATAATACTGTAAAGGACAAAAAAGTTATTGTGAGCTAAAATAACAACATTAAACCCCATACCTTTTAATTTTCTCCTCTTGCTTATTTGCATGCTGTTTGAGTAAGAGGTTTTCATCACGTAAACGAAGAAATCTGTCTTCCAGTTCCTCTCGACTGATTCGTGATGCTGCTTGTCGAGCTTTTACATTCTGTGTAGCTGATGATTCTACCCAAACCAAGACAACTTTAAATTACCTTTGATACATTCAACAACATGTAATCCAAAGTCTAAGTCAATTTGAAATACTGAAAAAAATAACGAAAGTTTTCAAGTAATTTGATATTTTACACCTCTGTGAGTCTGTTGATTAATTTTTTCAGATTTATTGTCATATTAATTACTTAGGTTTTGCTCCCTCTTACAGATAAAAAAGTAATTCAAATGATACAATAAACAGATTACCTATTAAGCAACACAAGGGAAATAGTTTAGCAAGTAAAAAGTACTCTCAAACACAGTACTTAAATAAGATGATCGTTACACCACGGACATGCTTTCTAATCTGTTTCAAAGTTAACATTCTCTGTTGAAGCTTGAAAACATTAACTAACAATTCTGTAAATTTACTCAGATACAAGATTACGCCCTGCAGTTCAATTCTCATAGCAGCTGAGTAACATATCAGAATTGCATAGTACTTTTGGTTCCCATTTTATTAAATGGATCTTGCCTTGTCCTCAATTCAGCAAAAAAGTCTTTTTTTTTTTCTTCTGGAAGGATGAATGTTATAGCTTAATGAGTATTCCAGTTTTTACCATCTCTCTGCAACTCCCCTCTTATAACAAGCAACAGGAACACAGAATGGGTTACAGCATCTATCAGAATTTAACCCAGATTTTGAATGGTATTTGAACTTAATTTTGTGAGCGGGAATGTCAGAAACTTTTTTAGAAAGAAACTAAAGAAGCCACTGAACAAAGTCTGTAACTGTACTAAACAGCAGCTGGTACAAACCTTGTAATCCTCCAATTCCAGCTAGAGTTAGACCTACATCTCTCACAGGCAGGTCCCCCACAGTTTCATCAGCTGGAACAGACATGGCTTATCTATGGATAACAAAATACAAATGAAAATCTTCTCCATCTGTAACTTAAACTGCGAGACTAGAATGAACTGTAGTACATCATATAAAACAAAGGAAAAGGTAATGACAGACTCATACATTACTGTAAATGCTTCTACCTCAATTGTATTGCTCAGACAATCTAAACTTTTATGTTTAACATTATGCCAGTTTTAATCCGTGCACAAAATATGGCTTCTTCATTATACAATAGCTCAAATTTTATTTAATCTATGTACAATTAGCATGTTCGAGTTCTAATTCTGTTCTCTTCAGCAATCTTTGGGCTAAGGCCATACTTCTAAGTGCATGTGGGAGGGGGACATGGGAGGGGTGTTTGGTTTTTTAATTGTTCATTCATTTTAAGACAGGTGAAAGCTTAAGGCATCAACTGGTAGATGAGCAATGCCATCTTCCACATTTTGAATGGGTCTCTGAAACAGAGGCGCTGGGGGTTATGAAGTCATTTCAGTGTTCCCTACCATTCTCTTAGTCTTCTTTCAATCACTGTCATAAGAGAAATTACTTTCTAAGATAGAGACTCTCCTATGAATGATTCTCATAAATCCGAACACTTTTATTTCTTGAGGCAACAGAAAGCTTAGCTACATGACAAAGTGAGATTAGTAAAGTATTCATGTGAGAAAGTAGTACATTTATTTCAGTGTAATATATGATGATACTTGTTAACAACTACTGTTTCTTTCTTCTCTTCCAGTGTAGAAAATTAGATGTTGGCCACAGAGTCAAGCAAGGCTGAAATAGCACGAAGAGACAGACATGAAGTCCTTTGGACAGTCTTTTTTTCCCCTCTTGTTACACCCCTAAGGTGATATAAAACGTTGGTGAATCCAAAAACGTCTAGGAAAGCATTGGGAAATTAACAGTGATGTTACTAAAAACCTGTGTCAGAGGACAAAAGTGACACAGTATAACCCCCAGGCATTCTGTGAAGTATGTGTTAATTCTATCATAACCAAAACTGCTACTAAAGATACGCTTTTCTTCTACCAGTAAAGTCTTCTATCATAAGCAAGTCTACTTGTGGCTTTGTCTAAAAAGAATGAAAAGGATTAATGGAAGTTTAGTTTCCAATAAATCAATCTTGCTTTCAATCTTTTGGTTTTTCATCATTAAAATTTAGGATAAAGTATTACTTCCAGCTTTCACTGTTTGTAACAACCTGAACACATTTTTCTTTCTTCCATGTGGAACAAATGTTTGCTTGTCATGACTGCTGAAATGCCTGAACGGACCTACACTCAGAGATTAGCAATAAGGTTGCAGTTTCGCTGCTGTCAGTCACAGAAACGGAGAATACTACTTGGTGATGCAGGGGCATGGCATGCAGCCATTGTAACCAATGGCACAGTTTAACGACAGATACATATCAACTGGAATCCAGCTCCTCAAGGTTCTTAGCTCTTTTTGTGTTATTGATGCAAATTCCTCAAAACTTTTTTTGTAATTTGGTAAATTAGCACTACCTGCAGTCATTGACTTCACTCAGGCCTAGATTCATTATTGCGGCCATTATTATATGTTACTGTATAAATATCAATACAGCAACTGAGATTAAAGTGAAACAGAAACCTTTACTACTACATGATCAATCCAAATTTGGCTGATGAAGGTAGCAAGGAGAAGATGCTACCATTGTACGCCTTTCTAGAATGTGGTTGTCCTAGTCTTCACAAATAAAAAATGACAGGGTTAAAACAAATTTCAGAGAGGTCAAATATTTTATCAGCAGAACTCCACAATGTTTGTTAACTATCAAAATCAAGCTTCAAAACTCTAGTACAATAATAGGCACAAGAAAACGTTACTGTCTTTCACTGTTTGCCACTTTCTAAAGAAACTATGCTATGGGTATTTACCTGTTATTTTCAGCATGAAAGAAATCCATTCATTTACAAAGCAAAGACAAACAACACATGCTTGTCCCTCAAATAAACAAACAAATCCTTCCTTGTCAGTAGCAATCCATTACTGGAAATATTTAAGTTGTAAGCAAACAAACAGAGCAGGGCTGTATATGAAAGTTAGTTTTACTGGCAACATGACATGACTTGAAGGCAAGTGACAAAATAAAGCTGTTATAAATCTGAAGTCCCAAAAACTTAAAAAGGTAAAATTTTCAAAAGTAAAAAGAAGAATTAATTATTCCATTTTCATTACAAAGTGATGGAAATTAAGTACTCAGCTTTCTTTTCTGTCCTGGGTCACAGGAAAAGGAAAAACAAACTAACAACAAATTAACTGTTTTTATGAAAATAAAGAGTGGGTTTAGATAGAATTAGTACAAACCTACCTCCTGGTTTTAGGAAAGCAAAATATTATTACAGATTCAGATTTTGGCCTGGGGATTTATTTGCCTCATTCATAACATAAGAGCCTCCTATGTTTTTAATAGTCACTAACAACCATAATTTCTGCTTCTTTTCCCATAGAGGAAGGACACTCCAAACAGCAAATCATGTTACTTATATTAGTTACTTTTTGAACATTACTTCAGTGTCAATCACAAACCCTTAAAATTACTTGCCTTGCAGACAAGAGTTCCAGCAATATTTTCTAAAGTCATACTCCACAGAGTTCCATATTACTTCTTTGGAAAGTATTTCCAAAGCAATTAAATCTGACAAAAATTGCATACATTGCTACATTGTAGCAATTGTATACATGTAGTGACATTGTTACAAAAGTGAGTGTACTTCAGAGTCCAGCATTCCCTAAAATAAAGCATAATAAACCAAGAGAGATATAGATTTCTATTTGCATCTGGAGAGATCCACATGCCATGCTGAACCTCAACAACTTAAAATGGTTTTTATTTCCAAGAAAGGTTATGCTACAGTCACTTCAGCCCTTTCTGTTCCTAAAAAACGAGGAAAAAGAACTTCATATATAAAAAGAGGAAAATTTTACGTATCTCTGGGATTAACCAATAAGAGTTTCAGGTTTGGTATAAGCAAGAATTTTAGATGTAGTTACTGAAGTTAAAGAAACTGTAACTTTCCTATACACTGCACTATTTACAACACTGGTGCTATCACCACCTGTACCTCACAAACTACTACTGCATAACACTCCTGCAGTGTTATCCAGGACCAGCCAGTACTGAGCACGAATATTCAAGCTATCAAAGCTCATGCTTTAGATCCAAATTCTTATGTAACCTCACAGAAGCATACTCTTCTCCCAACATCATTCAAATGTAGAAAACCGAGGAAGGATTACTTCAATTCCCAAAAGTTCTCAGTCAGTGGGGCTAGAAGGGACAGTTTCTAGTGAAATCTTAAAAATCATGACACTTACTTAATTGTTTCAACATAGGTTTAGAATCTTATGAGTCTTGGCCACAGCCAAGATGATGCTTTTCTTACAAAACCCTACCCCACTTCTCAGGCAGGGGGGAAGGAGAAGAGACACAGACAGACAGACCACCCACCTATCTCAGCCTATCACAAAGTATTTCCAGCTTACAGCCTTCCTCTATTGATTCCTTAAGGATGAATGTTTGCACTCTGTTGGGCACGTCATCTAAAATTATCTCTTTTACTACTTGTTAGGAGTATACACACATAGCATTTTTCAAACATCGTCTGCTGCAGTGTTGCGAGTTTCAGAAGGTGGAAAGGGAAAAAAAGAGAGAAGATATGGAAGATATTAGGAAACGAGATCCCTACATCCTGCTGCGGTCTGAGGGAAGAAACACGCCCCAGACCTGTAAGTCCTACTGCAACGCAGACAAATCCAAACAACCGCGTCTTGCCTTCAACAAACTTTGCAAGTGCTTTCCAAGTTTTTCTTCATCCCCGTCAGTTCTGGCCATAACTTACACGCCCGGAGGGGGCAGGGAGGAAAACCTGGGTTTGCCCTGCAAGGGAACGCCACAGCTCCCGGGTTTCCCGCCCTCGGGCACAGGAGCACACCTGCCGCTTGAGCCCAGCTGCCTTTTTACACACGTAACCCAGGCCACAGCTGCGGAGGGCTATAGAACCGGCTTAGAAAACGGTGAGGCACCGGCCTTTGCTCACGGGCATTAAGCTGCGAGCGAGGGAGCCCCACAGGCCTGAGCCGCTACAGAAACGCGGCCCCGGGCCAGGCCCCCCCTCAGCGCGGGAGAGCGCCAGCCCCGCCTCAGCCCCGCTCCTCAGCGCCTCCGGCTCCCCGGGCTGGGGACACCCCCGCTTCGGGACGTAGCACCACAGGCACCCCCCTGAGCAGCTCCAGTATCGCTGTCCTCCCCCCGCCGTGCCCCAGAGGAGGAGAAGCTCCCCCATACTCACAGCTCCCTGCCAGCCCTACGGTCTCCTCTCAGCGCTCCACTAGCAACTGCAGCTGTTGCTAACCAAGCCCTTCCACTTCCGAGGGCAGCGGGGCCCTACGGCCTTGCTGGGAGTTGTAGTCTGAGAGCGGGCAGAGAACCACCTCCCGGTAGGGCGCGGGACTACGGCTGGTTTTCGCCACCTGCTTCCCGCCGCCGTGCCGCGGTGCATGCCGGGAGCTGTAGGCGCCTTGGCAGCTGCGTGTCGCGCGGGGGCCAGCGGGAGCCTCTCGGGGCGGCGGGGGCAGCACGGCTTTCGCTGCCCTGCTTCGGGCGGGTGGCCGGCTGAAGCGGCACCATGAAGAGGAGAGCAGGGGAGCGGGAGAAAGAATTGAAGGTACTTTCTCTCTTTGCTTCCTGCTCCCCTTCAGCCCTGAGGAGCGTGCCCATGGCGAGCCCGCTTTCCCGTGGCTGGCAGCTGTGCGGCTGCAAGGGGTACAGCGAGCCCGCCCGGGCTCCGGCGGCTCCGGTGCTGGAGCCCCGTGTGAGTGGACTCCGATGCCGCTGTGAAAGGGAAGCAGCCCACGCACCGAGCTACCTGCTGCGGCTGTGCAGCCGGGGGCTGCCGGCCCGGCGCCGCCTGGAAGGAGCGCTGCTGGCGGGCGGCGGGCGCCTCGTTCGTCGGGCGCTGTGGCGGCTTCGAAAGGCCGAGGGCAGCACCCCCCGGCCCGGAGCCCTGCCCGGCCCTTCCCTCCCGGCTTGCAGGCGGCTTCGGTGAAGCGCTGCCTGTGTGGGAGGTAATGCCGGTGCCTCGGGGCGTGGGGCCGGAGGCGGCGATGCCGGGTCGGTGCAGGGGGGGCTGGCGGGAGGCCCGGCGGGGCTGAGGTCTGTCTGCCCGGGCCAGGCTGCCTCAGCAGCACTGCGCCAAGGAACCTGCGGCTGTTGGGGTTCCCCGCTCCCTTTAGAGGGGGGAACCTAGTGCTGCTTCCGCAGTAGCTAATAATAAAGGGTTTTTTTGCTGTCTGGGCTTGGGTATTTTAATTTCAGAGGGAGTTCTACAGTGTTACATGAGAAAATTGTAGAAGTAAATGCACGTGTGGTGATGCGTGATGTAACTGCACCTCTCAAATTTAAAAGTACTCTTGCTCTAACCTAAATAAACATTTTTAGTAATGGTTTTTCTTGGTAATGTTTAGATGCGGTGCTGTTACATGCTTACATTGAGGGTAACTACACTGTTTGTATACGCAGAGGGGACTGGGGAAGGGTTTGCGGTTTCAGGTGACTTTCAAGGGCTTGTTTCCACCAGGCTGTACAACATTTAACTGCAGCTGTTGACAGTTATTGTACCTTGGCTGATTTTGTTTACAAAACAGTGGTACAGAGAATCAGTAAGTTTCTTGTTTAAAAACATAATGCTGATTTTAGTGGTGTTGCTGAAAGGAAGGCTAATTCCATTACAAACTGAGAAAAAGCTTTCTAAGATGGTAATCTGGTTCACCTGCCTGTGCATACGGAACATACTGGGCTTGGCATTGCTGCTAGTTTACTATTTAACATTAAACGTTATTTCACTGTGGGGGTAGGGAGAGTGTCTGACTGAAGTTGGCAACTAAATATTTTGCTAGAAAAGTAACTTTAAAGCCTTTTAACAGTAGTAAGACTCGTAACAACTCCTTGAGGCCAGCCTGGTCGTTTTGTGATCAGTCTTTCTGCTGTCCCTCGTTGCTTAAGGTCAGTAACTTCAGTGTTTCATTTGTGTTCTGCTCTTTCTACATATGTGCAAACACATGCAGATGTAAGCTGTTCCACCCAATCCAAGGTAATTACCTTGCAGGAAAAAACCCAACCCATACCTCTTTTAGCTTGTATGTTTATGCTGTCCATCCAAGGCTGGGTTTGTCTTTGCAATATATCCCAAACATATTTGGGAGTCATTTGCATTAAGAGAATAATTGCCATTGATAAGATAATCATTCAAGGATATGTGGGAGGGAGTAGGAGGATGCAACTGTGAACTACACTGGCAAAGGCTGTAGGAGGACAAGACGCTTGAAGAGGTATGGGAGGAGCAATGTATAAGAAAAACTCAAGGAAGCTAGTGTGAAAGAGTGCTGTCTCAGACACACCTAGGTGCTGTAGGTGTACAGACAGAAGGATGAAAATTAAGAAGAGATCCTTACAGAGAATTTAAAGGTGTGAATGCTTATAGGATGCCTTAGAGGAGTGTTGTAAGTTGGGTACTACTTGAGAGAAGCTTTGAGTATACTGAAAGTGAAACAAAAGGAGCCTGTAGAAAGTCTTAGAATAAAGAATGCCAAAAGAGAAGGCAGCAAGGGGAAGAGGAGGGGTTATACAAGAAGGCATGTATACTTTCTTTTCATGGGAGCATCCTTGTACCAGTATTATTTTACACAACTTCATTAGAAATGTAATCTTTGAGCTCCTGGCACTATGCCAGCTCACCCTTCAGTCCCTAAGTTTAAGCATTGTTCACTTATGTGGCTCACCCAAGAAATGCTGAAGGCAAAAGAAGCATGTATTTATTGTAGTAGATCTGCCAAGACTTCCATTTAGGTCCTGATCAAAATATTTCATAGCAAACCAAATATTAGTGAGGTTAACCCGACCTCTTCTGGAGAGTAAGATTTATGAGGCCTACTAATGAGAGGGAAGTGGTTGGATAAAGGAGCTGGTTTGGATTATGTATCTCCTGGCAATGTCTCTGTTCTGGAGAATTAAATCCTGAATAAAAGTTCTTGTTTTGCCATAATCTTGTACAGTTAAATGCTATGTATCAGAAGCCTGGTTGGTTGGCTCTTGCTTTGTAATTATGCAGTATGTTTTTTATATGTCATAAGCTGTTCTCTCTCTCTCTCAAATTTTCATTTGTATAGCAAGTTGTGATTTATGTTATTATAGAAGAACATTTCTGTTCCAAGTACATGTGGTAGAATTTCTTTAGAGTGCAGCGCTGTCATACAGCACTTTCCATTTTGCAGATCACTCAGATGAATTGAGTAAGATTGAGCATGTAGCAGAAATGAAATTGTTTATGCTAGTATTTGGTGTTTCAGGCCCAAGAGGAGGAGAAGAACACAAATTTATTCCTGGGAAGAGGGTCTGAAAAAAAGTTGGGAAACTATAGCCAGAAATCACTTACTCAGCTGTCTTAAACACCATGTTGGGGATGGTATTGTCCTGGAATGTTTCTCCGAGTCTTAAGTGGACGGCCAAACATGATTATCCTTAAGTTTCTAAAGACACCTTTACACATGTTGCATGTCATCAGCTTCTGTGATCTTCCCCATAGCAAATATTACTTCTAAAAAGTATTCTAGAATACTTTTAGAATACTCTTCTAAAATATTACTTCTAAAACCAGAGCTGTTAGCTGGAAAGGCATCTTAATGAAACAGTCCATTAGAAGTGCATTTTGTTTTGTGTTTGATTTGGTTTTGTGGTTAGTTTTTTTTGTTTAACTGAGAATTTATTTTTAATTAGCACAGTTTATAGTTATTTTGATTCTTTTTGTCTTTACACTATTTGTTCTAATTTTGGTCAGCTTCCAGTAAACTTTTTTTGCTGGTGAAGAAAAGGTACCATATAAAGTAAAACCTAGCATAATGCATAGGCCTCTTATTTGGCAGTCTACTTAAACTATTTTCTTCTTTCAAACTTGGGAAGAAATCTGTTTTGCTTTTAGAATGTTGTCTTGATTAATATTCACAGGTTAGTTAAAGTAGTTCATCTTCAATGTAAGACACTTCTCAAGACTGACTTAGTCAAAGTTTGGGGATTTTTTTAAAGTAAGTTTCAGGTTGACTGATGCCAGGTTCTAGGCACTACCTTTATATGCTTCCTCTTGCCACTCTTTGCATATTAAGACCCTGTGTCATTACCGTGTGAAAGACAAGATGCTCAGCTAGTCTGGAGTATTATTTTTTTTTTACTTTAAAAGGATTACACTGATGGGTCTTAGGAATAAACCGCTAAGCCCAGTTCACAATTACCTTATGTAGCTGTTTATGCTAATTCACGTGATTGTGAAACCAGAACTGACTGCGGAGAATGTATTCCACAGACAGTACTGTTGTGTTTGTACAGCTCCCAGCGCAGCTGGCACCCCAATCCTATAAAGTTATTGCTATACAAATAATAAATGCATCAATATGCACATATCTGAATATTCACAAGGGTTTTTACAAATACATTTGTGTGCAATTTCACATTTGTGAGACATGTCAGACAGTGGAAAGGAAATATAAAGCTTTAAATAACACAAAGCTTTGTATGTATTTTATTGACAAGGAGGAAAAGGGAATATACAGTGTTTTGGCTGGGACTTCAATGAAAAGTTATTTCCTGCATCATCCTCATTTTTACTTGATGGAAAATAATATATATTTATGAGATAAAATAGTTTGCATCAACATATTAATAGTCAGGGTAAAACAGGCAAGTATTCTCAGAGCAGGGGAATGATTTTAGGATTAATGCTGAAAAAATGTCACGCATAGAATGCAATGAAGTATATAAACTTTGACATTGTCTTATCATAGTTTGTTCAAATATCGCATTAACTTCTGTTTCCTATTACTGTTCTGCCTTTTAAGATATACAAACACATACAATTTTCTAATTGACAGATTAAATAGGTTCTTTTAGAAGTGGTATTTAGGAAAAATTAAAGTTAATGAAATAGCTTAGATGCAGTTAAATAAGCTTCTTGTCATGTCATATTTCTGCTTAGGTAAATGGTGTGCAGGTTTTAGCAGAATCAGCAGCCAGTATGCCAGTAGCAATTTTTGTGGTAATCACATTATCGGCCCTTCCCATTATTAATGAGACAATAATTAAGAAATAGTGTTGATAGTCACAAAACACATGATTTCTATATTGGAAATGGTCAGGTAGAAGCCTTGCATATGCAGAATAAAATACAAGAAAGAATGAGTGGCAAATGTTCCTGGCTTTTAAATTCATCACGTTCCTGCTGCTTCAATTGCCTCAGCTGCTAATGCTGGAACCATTACAGTAATGGACTCAGCAAATGAAGGAGAACCAAGACATACACACTTTATTACTGGAGGGGTAATTTCCTCTTCATCTGTAATAGCAGCAGTGCCTAGTATTGATCAGACCATCAAGATACTAATCCTCTGTAAAATTACTTGTTATAACTGAAAATGTGTTAATCCAAATCAGTCTGTGTCCTGACTTTCTACTTACTGTTGAATACAGACTATTAGATGGTTTATTTTTTGTGATTTAAAGCCTTTATATTGATAATAGTAGGAGCTTCCTCTGCAAGAAGGCGTGCTTAATCTTAGCTATGGCCCTGGGTTGTCTTTTTGTTTTAACTAGAACATCACCCACTTAATTAAGAAGTGCGTGTCTATCTTGCTGCTCTGGATTATATTGGTACTTTAGGCTTTGCAGATTTATTAAACATGTTGTTTTACATTCAGTCCCTTGTTTTTGCTGTAAATAAGAACAGATCTATGCTTCGCATACTAGAATCCTCAAAGATCTTGGAGCTAAGGATCTGAGGAGCTCGAATACTGAAAACACTAATTCATGTTTTGTTGATTGTGGCCTGTAAGGTTACTGTGGATGAGAGTAATGTAAGTCAAATGCCAGGGTTCCTAAGGTCTTCAGGTTACTTTGATCCTAGTGATCCAGTACGTGAGACAGTGGTATGGGAGCTGTGCATCTTCTATGTCCAAATATTCACTCTTGGGAAGACTTCTCCTTTTTTCTTCTTATCCCCCCCCCCGCCCCTTCTGCCTCATCTATTGTTTCAGTCGTGTATGTTAAGATTGTAAGCTCATGTCTGATACTTGTATAGCCTCCAGCCAACTGAAATTTGGGCTCAGTTGCACGCCACAAGTGCAATAGCTGTTACAGGTACACACTACCTCGTAGGACATGGCTGCTTGAAATGGTTCCATTAACCCTGACCTTTCATTAGACTTATTAGTATGGGCTCCTACCATGTGACAGCTGTTGGTATCGTGCCAGCTTATGAGGGGCAAAAATTGCCTTGGAAGTGGGACAAGATGCAGAACTGGTTGCTTCTTTTAAAGGATCTTGCAATGTTTCATGCATTTTTAGGAAGTTGTTGTTGTTGTAATGTCAATTAGATTTTTGCTCTGACAAAAGGAATAGCATGTTTGTTTACCTATACCCTTCTGTTTTCTTTTTTTGTCATAATTTAACTGATTCAACTTGTGTCATTTAGAGAGGTTTCCTAAAACCTCTGCGGGGATTTTGATTCCTTGTCTGCCTCAGGACGCTATATCTGTGTGCCCCCCACCCCTGTCCCCAGCAGGAGTATGAGCAGAGCATATGTTGCTCGCTTAATTCCAGTTTCTCTGTTGAACAGCCTCCTTATTGTAATTTTGGAGACAACAGACTAGAAATGCATACCTCGTCAGACAAGATGCTTTGCTGGGGTGATTTGGAGGAGTTCGCTTATTCCGCTGAAAGATACACTGCCAAATGTAAGATGAACTTAAAAGTTTTCTGTTGTCTTAGTAAATTTGCAATTAGGCTGTTACTAAATGTCTTATATGAGTGTGTTCTTAAGCAGCAACACTGAGACAAAGAAAGCCATCGCTTACGAATCCTGTGTCAGATGTGCGGTATCTAAAAACATGTTCTTTACATTCCTTTTCAAGTATTTCTATAACTTGTGGCATTTGGAAAAAATAAATTTACTTTAAAAGAACTATAAATTACCAAGTACTGGGCTTACTTTCACTTTTATTTATAGATTTGGAAAACATTTAATCAGTAATTATTATACTTTCCCCTTTTACAGCAGGTAGGATTCAGTTTCTCCTGACCCAGATTAGTGAAAGCTAGACAGGGCAGGTAGTAAATGCCTAAAGCTAGTTCTGTTCCCAGTGCAACTGGTGATGAAACTTACGTAGCCTGCAGCTGAAGCAGGATTGGACTCTTGTACTTTTAATAATTTATCCATTTCTGAAATTATTTGATTAACCTTTAATGGCTAAGAGCATCCAAAATATCAGATGATCCTCTTCCCCACAACTGAGACTAAAAAGCACTATAGTGTATTGCTGTATTGTGTTAGGTTCACTAGACATTCAAAGTATGGGACAAATTAAATACATCTTTGAAGCCTTCTGGATAGAAAATGAGAGTGCTGTAACTTCAAAACACTTTTTTTTTAGTTACTGAAATCTTACTATGGGAGGAAACTCTGCTCTACCTTATTTAGCTTAACTTTTTTTGCCTCAGTATACATGCTACTCCACTTTTTAAAAGAATTACATCTTTATCTCCTAGAACTTGCTCAGTTTCATTTTGCCCTTTTATCTGCTGCTCATCCCACCATTTTTATTTAAGACTGTAAAGTTACTTTAGTGTAACTGCTATTGTCACCTTTGCCCTCAGCTAATCAAATAGTTTACCTTGAGGGAAGCATTTATCTCCCACTTTCATTATTATTATTTTCGTAGCTGTAAAGATATATATTTTATGTCTCCAGAAGGCTGTAACAGTGAAACGAGGTATTGATCTGCTGTATTTGGCAATTTCTTTCCACCTTGCCATCGATATCGTGTCAGCCTCTGTCTGTACTGTGGTTGACCTCACAAATAGTTCTTTATGTTCCCATTGGATTCAAATGATATACTATACTCAAAACTAAATCAATGAATGATTATAAAGTTTTTAGTATTATTTCATAACCCTCAGGCAGCTGGTATTTCATGCAGTGAATACTTGAAAAGGTACCTGATTAAAATATGCTGCTGATTCTATTCTAAGATTTAAAATTGTATTGAAATCAAACATCCCATAATATTAAGGTCAGAGTCTGATTTGCATATTTCTCTGCAGATGCTAAAATTATTGAAACTTCTGCCTGTAATTCACCAGAGAGACACCAGTCTATAATGGCGAAAGATTCTACTTGGAGTAAAACCCCCAGCTTGATGCACGCTGTGTCCTCTGTTTGGAGTGCAAAAATTTCATGCATGGATCTTGCCAGGGACAGGTCGTGAATGTTACACTGTACGTCCTTCTAGGGGGAAAAAATGGAAGTAATGATCATGTGCAAAAAGTGACCAGTACCTTTAAGCAACTTTGGGATTGGAAAGCATTGCTATTACTGCTCGGCAGAATCGTACACCTTATGTATACTTCTAACAGTTAAACTGGTAACATTCATGTTCAAATACACATTGAATAAGTTATTTTTTTCAAACTCTGAATCGAAATAGGTAGGATTTTCTCAAGTATTTTAAAGAAGCAAAATCCTATTGATATTGTTTGTGCACTTAAGTCAGACGAGAAGCTTTTAAAAATCTGACTGTTGTCTGAAAGGAGTAGGCCTCTTGAAACATACATCTGTATTTGGAAAGATCTGACTGAAGATTACATACAAAAGGATAGGTTTGTGCAAATTAGTTAAACAACAGCTTATAGATCTGAAAACAATTTGTATTTGCCTGTATCCTCTTCTGATTTTCTTTTATATTTACTTCTAATTTAAATGATGTCATTGCAGCCAGTAATAATGCTCTTGTGTTTAAAGGCAGTACTTCATTGTCTGATATCTAAATCATGTGATGGCAAACAACTGCAAATGGTAAAATACTGAGCAGTGCGCAATGGGGGGTGTGTGTGTATATATACTTAACTGTGGAATGAAAACAGAACAAATCATTTAATCCAATGAAACTATGTAGGAGCAAGTTATTTGGGGCCTTCATCATACACCATGCATGTAAACAACAGTGAAATGAGCATCTTTCTGGGTTGGAAAGGTTATTTAAAGGCAGAGTTTAGACAGAAATTCCTAACAAACTTTTTTAGAGAAAATGAGTGTTTGTCAAATGTAATGCTTTTGCAGGACATTTACACAGGAAAATTGTGGAAAGGTGTTCCAATGAGAGAGAGATACCTAGTGGAGTATTTCAATTATGTATTCTGAGACTACGTAAGAGGCATATTTTAGTATGCAATATAAAACCACTGGAAATTATAGTAAGTATATATACCAATCTTTTTTAAGCCTGCAGTTTTTCTGAAATGTAGAAGAAAAAAAAAATCATGTACTGCAGCTATTACTAAATTTAAAAAATCCACTTCTGTCTTCTGTCCAGGTAGAGCCAAAAGGTAATTTTTACTAAATTTGTTATTTCAGATTTTGTATTTGCTGAGTGTAATGCAAGTGACCGATAGGAGGTAAGATCTAAAGGCAGTTCCATTCGTGACTTTCCATCCATTCCCTTCTCAATCCTTTAGAATAAGATGGGTTGAATCAGTTGTGTGGCTCTGTGCATCTTTGGTAATAGGGAAGAGAAACTTCTCTGGCCTGGGTTTTTTACTGCGATGACTAGTTCGGTCAGCCGTTATCTTTTATGCATGTTCAGTGCTCTGGTTTTTCCCGTGGCATGCAAAATAGAAAAGATGCACCACCATGTTGGGTTTTGTTTCTTTTTGAACTTCAGGAAGGTGGTGGTAGTTGAACTTTTCAGGAGGAAAAGTACAGGGACAAATGTTAGTTTTTGTAGACTTCTCCCATTCCTTAAAACAGAAGCTATTAAACTTCTGCACCGTCAAGCTTAAAAGCCTTCTGACATGGCACTGTCTTTCATTTCTTGAACTTCTGTCACTGGTGCCTGAAAAATAGTTCTGTGATATAGTCAGATGAACGCTAGCAATCTTGGTTCAATGAAAAGTGTTTATGGAAAGCATTTATACATAGACAAAACTGAGATATTATATTTATCTGAATGATATAGTGCATACTCCTTAGGTAAAAGTAACTAACAGGTAATGTAGCAGGAGATCTTACACATTTCTGCCAATGTTTAAAAACCAAAACAACCCAAACCAACCAAACAAGCATTTCTTAATTTTTTTTTTTTTGACAGCTTTGTTGTTCTTCTGGGTTTCTTTACGTTATTAGTATTCATGTTTTTGAGCTATGTTCCATGAGCTTTTCTCCGTATTGTTGCAAACAAGAGCTGAAACCTGTATGAAATTTCCTGACGCCAGGAAGGGATACTTTAGAAAACATCTCATAATCACTCGACTGTTGCAAGTTGTGATGCTAGATGTAACAGAGTTCTTGGCGGTGTTCTAACCTAAACTCTTACAGGAAATAGTAGATATTGGTCAGCCTTCCCTGAACTGTTTGAAAAATATCTCATGTTATGGGAGTGTTGGTATTACACAGTGTGCTTACCTGTGGCTGCTTAATGTATCTTCTCACCTCATGTTATTTCGTAAGTTTATCCTCACAAAACATCTCTGTAGTAGGGAGGTATTTTTCCCTCTTCTACAAATGGAAGTGAAAGTGCAGAGGTACTTTAAGTTTCTCATTATCACAAGTAAACTGATGGTGTATGATAGGCATCAGATATGCTGCTTACGTTCCTTGACTGAATGGTGTGTGTGCAGTAAGTTTCCAGTTTTTATTTGGCTACCTGAAATAGCTGGGGGTGTGTGTGCGTGCACTATGCAGCTCATGATGGAAGAGTTAGCAAGTGTAGTATGTGTGCAGTAGCGTTACGCGCTTCAACAGTGAAGAGTGAAGTCAGGACATCCGGAATTTAAGATCTGGCAATCTCAGACAGATACACAAGTGCTTCTGAAATGATTTGGGCCTCATCAGAAGACAGAAAGAGGGGAAGCACTGGGGAAAATGGATGTGTAACCAAGCAAGTCCTCTAACAATAAAAGCATACTTTTTTCTTTCTCCCACCCTCAGAGTGTAAAACACTTTGATGAGCTTTCCCCAACTATGTAGTTTCTGCTGTAGATAGGACCCTCTTGCCTATGTAGAAATAACTTTAAATTTATTCTTAAGTCCAAAATAAATTCAATTATGATTTTATGCTTCTGGCTTCCTGAAAGCCATTCATTGTGGTCAGGACAATAGGTTGATCATTACCTGTTACTTTAGAAAGCGTTGATGGCATGACTTGTGCAATAGAACATAGGAATATAGTTCTTGCCTTGAGAGTTTGTGCTGTGTGCGCATGTGTTTCTCTGTATACGTGACAGACAAGTATTTTCTGCTTCACAATCCAAACATATTCTACATAAATAATGACAATTCATTTTCTCATTAGTTTGCAAAGTTCAGTTTGTGAATAGGATCTTTAATGTGCTGGTATCATGACAGAAATTGGTACAAAGCAGTAATAGAATAGAATAGAATCATTAAGGTTGGAAGAGTATGTCACCAGCGGGATGATACCAGTGACCCAGCAAAAAGAAACAAGTGCTTTGCATGTTGCTCTGTTTTGTTAAAGGGCAGAATTTGGCCCTGTAAGTGCAGGAGAGACGGACTGTTCGTGAAAAGGGCATAAAAAGCTAACCCATATAATCCTTTGTCAGCCTGATTAAATTTAGTGTCAAGCATTCATTCATATGAAGGATGAGCGGCATCACTGTTTATCTAATAAAAAAAAGTATTTCTATTTTTCCTGAAGTCTTTTATATGTTAATAAAGGCAAATGTGAATATGATCACATAATTTAAATGTGTAAAGTAAAAAATATACATCTTTACTGGCATTGGGTTAAAAGTAAGATGTATATGTTTTATGCAAAATAATGCAATTTCATTGTTAATCATGCTGTTCAGATCATAACTCCACACATAACAGTGCTTTTAAACAAATAGAAAATACTGTTATTGTACCATTTATAACAGAAATGCTTAGGCTATTTAGAGACTGATGCAAAGTATTTATTTGCATGCTTTAATATATGCTCCTGTTGCAATATTAATATACAAATGCAGAATTAAAATTCCAGGTAATTGTATTAGCCCTAATTATAAGGTGCTAGGCTCTGCTTTTTAATACTGGAAGAAACCCCAGTATATAGAAAAAAGGGTACAACAGACCTAATTTTGGAAATAAATGAATGCCAATTATTTCTTGTGAAATAATTGAACTTCTCTTAAATATTCAAAGAAAGGGAAGGGAAAAAGTTTAGACGTCTTTCCCCTCACCCTTCCTACCCTGCCAAACCTGACTTGCTTAAAGCAACTGCTGGGACTTCTGTTTAACGTTGTACTTTGCATGCATTTGTGATTTCAAATAATAATAAAAAAAAAGAAAGTAGAATTTGAGGGAGACAGTTTGAATGGCATGCTGTCAGTTTGGCCCTTCATGAATTGGCAGTGGTCTCATTTAGGACCTTCAAATATGTGTCTGCCTGGACAGAATGAGAACATTTTGCATGTTCTTCAGAAGACAACCCCTCCTTGCTGCCTCACAGTATTCAGTGGTGCATGACAGTTGCCCTTCATTGCTGTCTTCTTCGAACTTAACCTTTGACCGTCCACTTAGTCGCTGCGCAACGGTTGGAGCAGGCCAAGATGTTCGTGAATGACGGGCATCGGCCTGCAACGTGCTTGTCATTATTTGACTGTCAAAAGTAGCCTGCCATTGGGCTCCATCAAGGTTTGAAACCTATGTGCAGCAGTCCATATTACCTAACTTCCAAGACTGTCAACAGGACGATCAAATGTGCATAAAAAATGTGTGTTGAATATGTCTTTCATCATAATATAGGGAGATATTTTTGTGTGTGTGGTAAATGTATTCGTACGGCTTTCACAGGGCCAAGAGGTTGAATCTGCTGCCATGGTAAAAAGTGAACTGTTGTCTCCTGTGGTCTAAGTTTCAAATAGCACAATTTAGATTTGAACAGCTCTGCCAGTTAAACTCTCAGCTTGTCTTGCGTATCCTATCAGCTTTTCAGCCAGCAGTATAAGCAGCGAGATACTAGACCAGTGGTGCCTGAGGTTAGCTGTCAAACTGGAATGTTATTTTGGATCTTGCTGTAATGTAATAATATAGGAGGAGGTCAGGCTGTGTGATTTGTAAAGCAGTTTTGTGAACTTAAAATGACTGAAATGTTGTTTATTTCAGGTACCTTTTTTCTCTTGAAAGAGTTGAAGATAGAATTTATCATAAAAAAGTAAGAAACCTAAGGCAATGTAAAATGGTCATTTTTCTCTCGAGTACAGAATACAGTGCATAAAAGACCATCAAAATTCAATATGAAGAGTCAGCAAGGCTGAAATTCACTAAGTAATAAATGTTTGATGTTGGAAATATTTAACAGGCAGATGTATTTGTATCTTCTGATAATGAATGCTGAAGACATTCAGGGCTGAACCTCATACTTAATTTAACAAATGGGAATTGCACCCTTGGGTTAATTAGGAACATAAGCTTGCAGTGTAGGTAAATCACTTATGTGAACTATCATATAAATGCTTTCAAATACTTTGAATTGCATCATGCTTGGGAGAATCTTACCCTGCTTTAGTGTAATATTTGTTATTCACTTGGGCAAAAGCCATCTGTAAGTGCAATTTATTTTATTGAATTTCAAGCATGTCTGTTTTCTTCTCTCAGAATAACCCAGTTCCTTTGCATTTGAAGTGGTATATCAAAATGACATCACACAATATAAATATCACCTTAAAAAAATGGAGATTCACTTGAGCTTGTTCGTAATGATTTCTATCCAAAGCATAAAAATAGCATTATCTTGCTAACTGGCTATAATTATTTTCCCTTCATATTTAAAAACATCTTCATGCTATGTTAGTAAAAACAATAAAATCATAGAAAGTGGTTAGTGGCTAGATTGCTTACAAACAAAAAGAATGTTATTTTCATAATATTTTTGCCCTCTGTGTATTTTCTGAACCAGGTTTTGGTTTTTTTCTGCTTACAATGTCATTTGCAAGAGCCCTCAGTTCAGTTGCACTGATCTAAAAAATTAGATTGTGTCACGGAGATCTTTATTCTTTGGTCTTCTTGCTCTTAATCTTAAATGCTGTTGCTGTTCAATAACAGTCTAACTCTGATTTCAGTCTTTGCTAATGCATTAATATGTGCCTAGTCTGGAGTGGAGTATAAAATGGGTGCATTCAGATGTGTATTTGCATACTTACGTGTATCTATGCATGCCATAAATGTGCAAAATTGTTTGGCAAATAAAGCAGTCTGTTGTTAGGTGTTTAAAGTCATATTCTTCTAAACACTTCATTCTGGTCACGATGTTGCCTCTGAACTCAGAACTACTTTCTTGGCCTTCACAGTTTGAAAAAAAAAAAAAAAAGTTGTCTAAATAAATAGAAAAATTGACCAGGCTATTTCCAAAATAAAGGAACGTTATTTTCCATTTTAGAAGGAAATGCTCTTTCTCTTGCTGCATAAATCAAGGTTTAATTTGTAGTGGGAGTTAATAATACTGTCCGTAGTGGTGTTCCCAGGGGAAAAAAGTTTAGACTCTTCCCGGCTTGAAGTATGGAACACCTGTTCTTCCTCCAGCCAGAGGCTGCTCTCTTGCCCATTCTGAAGTAACATTTTCCACTTATGTGCAGAAGAAACTGAGCATCATTATGCAGTTTCTTGCAAGTGTTCATATCTTTATTTTTTTCAAAATAGAAGTCATTTTGTGAATACTGTCCGGTCTGTGTAATACCCAAGCAGTTTGTGTTGGTGTTCTTGCTCTTGCCCTGCAGATCTTTTTACTTGTGAGTATTTAAAAGGATGTGGACAATCCAATTTGTTAACATAAAATGCAATAAAATGTAAGTTTGCATGTACAGATGGTTACGTATTAACAATTAAGAGGTGATGTCTTTTCCCATTGTCTTACAAGATACAAGGATCATTGCCATAAGTGTTTTTAATGTCCTTTAGACATTAGAATCAAACATTTGAAAGGGAGGACGCAGTGAATAAAGACAACAGTAGTTAAGTGTCATTACTTTGGTTTGTATTCTGAATTAAGAGGATCATGACTGAAAGCAAAACGTTGTAATCAAGCGAAGAAACTTCTGAAGTGGTTTTCAGGATGGCAGAAGGTGTACAGGTGCTTTTTATTTCAACTCCCAAAAGTGTTCCAAAAATGCATACACGTAACTTGAGAGGTTAAACATCTATGATCGTCTGTGGTGTTACAGGAGAAAAATAAATCCTATTACCCAAAACAAAAGCGAGGTAGATACCTTAAGGGAAGTGCTTTGTTGTCACCTATACTCTCTGCAGTACAAATACCAGCTTGTCACAAAGGTTGAGACCTTTGTAGTGCATTCTTTCAGGGTACAGATCTGTCTTTCTTCTGGCTTTAATGCAATAGCTGTGAAATATCTGTATTAGGTAAAATAGAGGTTAAGGCACCTTAAGGGCACTGAATTCTTATCTCTCTTTACTAGCAGTGGTGTCAACATGTACTAAAATGTGATGACCTACTCTCCTCTTTGATAAAAAGGAAAATGACCTGTCTACTGTGGATGGTGATAGAGTTGCCTGGGGCAGATTATATTGTCATTTTCTTTAGTATTGGCGTGTAGGAAAATAAAAAAGGCCAGGATATTTCTGTTTACCATAGAAGTATTTGACATTTCTAGCTACTGATAAAATATACTCAGGGGTAGAAAGAAGGAACTGGTTTATGCTGCTAAACAAGGCTGTGAAGAAATGCAGAGATCCTTTATTGTGTGAGCCCTTGGTATCACCGGACACATGATACATATCAAGAGATTCCTTCTGATGACTTCAGACACTCAAGGTTCAAGTTCTGCATTTAACCCTGCTTTCTACTTGTCAGTGGCCTTTTGGTACACAAAAAGCTGACATCTCTTGAGTCATGTCTTGAAAGTCTGATGTACCTATGTACTGTGCAACTTAGAGAGTTTAATCATGCAGTTAGGCAATACGAGTAACAGTATTTGTTATATTCTGGAAGTAACCGGTGTCCTGTTCAACACCCTTTCTCTGTAGCGTTCCAAAGCATATATAGTTTTGTAACAATTAATTTAACAGTCACTGTGGTTAGTCATTTACTATAACTGTGAGTGATGGAATACATAAATAACTTTGGAAGTTGATTTAAACTGTAGAGCTGGAACATCTTAAACTGTTAAATGTATTTTAAGCTATTAGTAATATTTCTGTGACATCTGTAAATTAAATGAAGGTGCTCTTCATGCTAATCAGAAACTGGACTTAAGGATGAAGGAAAGATTTCTGTTATGTTCTTTATTAGTATTAAAGAACTGGCTGTGTTTCAGCATTTGTTCACACTTTGCAAGACGGCAGTGAAATGCAGAAGATGCTTCTTGTGGGAGTTCCTTGTGTAATAATGTCTTTGGTTTGAAAGCTCGAAGTTTTCTTTCTGAGAGATGATGAAACAGGCCCATAAGAGTTAGATTTGTTTACAGCATGCTCTTAGAAGATAAGTGCAGTGTCTTTTTACCAGTGCTTTACTGGGAGTTTTATGGGCTCTATGCCTGAATCAGTAACTCTTACAGTTTATTCCTTATCAGTTAAAAAAGCCCGAGAATGAATCAGTAGGTTGTTGAAATAATGAAAATGTGTAATGCTATCTTTATATAGTGTAACTTCTAAAAACTGAAAAATAAACGATGAATTCAAAATCTGGCCCCTTCAATGGGCTAATTTGGCAATTACTGACTAGTGTGCAGGAAAAAAAAAGTTTTATTGTTACAGGACTGAGACTGCAGGGAAACTGGCTCCCTGTTGCCAAACTGGTACTTCATGGTTTTTTGTTACACTAAAGCCTATGGCCAAAACGTGCATTTTTTTGATGAGTGAAGTAAAACTATGATATCCATAAGAGAAAGTTGACAACATTTCTTTCAAAGACATGGAGACCTTTTAACGAAAGTGAAAAGCATAACCTTTGGTCTAGTTTCTGCTGTTTGTAAATGAAACTTGTGAAACTAATTGTATTCTAAAGTTCGAAGTGTTTATAATGAAGGTATAAACCTCTTGGTGTTGGGTTGAATTACAGTAAAATAAGATGAAAGTAGAAAGCGTTAACTCATTTAAATCAGATCAATAGTGTGTCTTGCTAGATCCTAAAATTCTGCCATTATATTCTTCTTCTGAAGCCTAAACAACTTAGCTTTCATTTTTCCTAATTGTTTAGAATTTTTTTAAAAGCATGGGAGACAGGAGATAACTGTCAGACCGTCCTGAAAACAGATGATAAACAGACAAATCTTTTCAACTTGTTGAAATGGTACTTGTGCTGGGACAGTTTTGCCTCAAAAGCCCGCCGTCTCCTTGAAGTTGGTTCTATGCAATGGTACCCAGTGCTATCGAGTTCACTTCTGGTTAAAAAAATTTTGATTGTGACCAGCTGTTGAATTCAATCAAGTTTATTTTGAATTATTTAAAATATAGCAATATCTGTGGAAATACCAATTTAATCCTTATATCTTTTGGTATACTTATAAACTGATATATGGATTAAAAAGTGAAAGAACAGTTAAGTCCCAAGAATTTGGATTTCTCAGCTGTTGCAGAATGTTTCTAATGATATCATAGAAAGGTAGCAGCTAGATACAAAGTAAAAGCTTATTTATTTACAGAACTCGCTTTCAATTTCTATGTGCATATAGAATTCAATATTACGTTGGCTCATACTTAACTGGCTCTCATTTTACATGAGCTTATAATACAAAGAGTGTTTAGAAATTTGCATTACCAAGCCCACTTATTTATAATCTTTTTTGTTTCATAATCTGTGGGGGGTTCTATTTTTCCTTTTAAATACTTTTATTCCAATGAATTTAAGTCAAGAACTGGAGATAATCCAGTTCTTAAGAATAATAAATCAGAGAATGAGGTCGGTAGTGGAGGCAGGCAATGAGTGGTGAAGGAACAAATTAAGAACTCAGCAAATAGGAACTTGCTGGAAGATGGCAAAATATTAAGGCAATGTGATATTTATTTTTTTGGGGAAGATTAAATAAGCAGAAAAGTGACACAGCTGAGTGATGGAGAATCAATAGAACGTGAATTAAAAAGCCAGACACCTAGTGGATTCCCATGTAATATCCCAGCACTTATTTGACTGGAATGTAATCAGTGACTGTAATGTAAACTGTATATAAATGAATTTACATGTGTGTTTTGCTGTTTAAAAGATTTACTGTCACTTTCTGAAAAGAAGCTGTTACTGTAAGGACACGCGAAGGGCTAACACTATCCAATGCTTATACTAACAAGACTCAAGAGCAGGTTGTGGCTGCTGTGCCAAACAGGGCGGGAGGAACAAGCCTTTTCCAAACCCAGCAGCCTGAACAGGAGGAGAACACTTTTGCCCATGTCCTTCTTGTTTCCCTCAGCTTAAGTGATATTGGAGCTGAATTTTACAAAAAAAAAAGTTGTGGTTATTCTATTTTTTATGTCCAGATGAATTCAGGTGAGGCTGTTTGGTAGTGGAAGTGAATCAATTTTTTTTTTTAAAGTCTTTTTTTTCACTTGGACATCTACTAATTCTCGGTTTATGAAGAGTAGCGAGCAAGAGTAATTAGTTGACAGTGACAAAAGAAATGGAAGTTGTTTTTTAAGCACAGAATGTTAGCATAGCAACAATAAAAAAAAAAAATCCAAACAAATAGGTGGGGAGAACATGCAGCCTGCTCATGCATGAGTGTTTGCTGGGACTTGGCCGCTGAGTCCTCTGGAGAGGTGCTTGGCTGAAAAAGTCTGAGCTACTCTGTCAGAGGAGAGAATGTTTATGACCTCTTTTTTTTTCAAAAATCTACTTTACATGTGGAATCTTATCTGCTCTTGTGACCCTGGGCCTAATTTTCTCTCCTTTCTAATTTAGTTTTGGAATTCTTTGTTTGAGAATTCCAAGTTTCATCTGCGTGTGCAAAATGGCAGGACTTTGCATGCATAATAAGCTCAGTGACTTCTTGACAGTGCCAGTGGCGTGATTAATTCCCATGCATAATACATTCAGTCATCCTGTGCATATGCAGTGACAATATCAGCAAAGGGGAATGAGGCATCCCCATCGATGATGTCTGGGAAGAGCGCTCTTGTCTAGCTGTCAAATATATTTTCCTCTTCCTAACTCCCCATGGATCTTTCTCCTTGGGCTCTATGCCAATTGCAGCATCTTCCCCATCTGGTCAGTACCGAAGCTGGACCGCACCTCAACCTCTTTCATCTCTAGCTGGCAAGTTAGTGTGGCTCTTGGTGAAGAGAGAGAAAATGCAAGATAGATGCCATTTTCCTGAGGAGCCTTTATATAATAATCCCTGGTGTTTGCCACATTTAGTCTTTTCCTGTTAATAAATTAGCACTGTTTACAGAAAATCATGCCTGGTGTTTTGACTGCCGCAATTTTGTATCAGATGACTTAGTGCCTCATATCCCAAATATTAGGGCTTTTTTTGTCATCAGTCTTAGAAAAGAGCCAGACTTTTCTTGGCTAGCCTTACAGTGTTACTCAGTTGTATTTGTGGCTTACCATGTAGGTTTTTGTGCTTCTATGGATAATTTCTAGACATCGTTACATGTACAGTAGTAAAAATGTTAAGGTATTGGAGGTAATTAAAAGATTTTTAACTACGACCACCAAACCTCTCAAACTAGAAAATTATTTCAATCTCTTTTCTGACATGAGCAGTCGCTCCTGCAGGCTCTACACTGGGATCACGTGGTGCCTGTAAAATGTTAACAAGAAGCTTTAGCGAACTTCTCCTGACAAGCCGGTATAGCTTTATGACATTATGCTGGCAAAACTCTGTGTCACATTTGTAGCTACATACGTGCAAAGGTATAGTACGTTTTGCTAACTGTAGTTTTTAGGCAGGTATAGTGATTTGATGTCATGCTGCACATATTTCTGTATCATAGATACAACAAATATTTTGTTTAGTATATCATTAAATACATAGATCAAGTAGGTTTTGCCACTGTGTTTTAGACAGTAACCAGATAAAGCATAATCTGAATTCTGACTGGTTACCAATGTTTATCAATGATGAAAAATTACAGATTAGTCTGTGTTTCTATAATCAGAACATTTACACAATGGATATATTGTTACAGTTGTCGTTTTAGTTCTGATTATTACTCAGTATGTCTATTGCAATTTTCTCATTTACAGCTGTTATTGAGTTCCATGTGTAATAGATGGAATTACTTTGTCCACCATTTATTTTATGAATAGCCTACAGAAACATTAGCGTTAATAATATTATCCACTTAATGTACACAACAGTTTATAATACGGATAGATGAATTATGTGTTGCACTATTTAACTTTTATTGGAATGAGATACATAAATCTAGTGTGTTTTTGTTGGTGAATGCAGTGTTAAAGTCTTCTGGTGGATTTAAAAAAAGTCAGTTCTAAGCAAAGTGCTTGCATCTGCTCTGTTATCTAATATATGAGTAAAATAATTTAGACTTAAAACTGTTGGGGGGTTATTTTGGGGTTTTTTTGAACAAAGGAAAATTTCCTTTTTAAAAGAAACAAGGGAGAGCTATCAGTTGTTCACATTCTTTTTTTAAAGGTGCATGTTCTGCTAATAAAGGGAACTAGGTGGGAAAACTTTAGCAATCTGGTTTCTTTGCCTAGTAGCAAGAAAGTGTACATGAGATGCGTATCTTATATTAGACATAGCTAAACTAAATTTATGGGCTTGATAAATATGACCTACAGCTCTGCTTAAGTAGGAAAAACAGCAGCCTGTATAGGAAACAAAGTAGGGCCTTGTCTGATGTCCTGTCCCTTCTCGGTTTAGGAATTTTGATGGTTTCTTACTTCTGTCTCATTTACTTCATACATATACAGCTTCGAGGAGCCTGCACAGCAGTGCTGATTCTTTTTTGCAGTTGTTGTGAGAACTCTAATTGTTTGCTTTTTTCCCCCCAGCTAATTCATGGTATTAGGATTGTGTACTTCAAGATGAGACAGAAACTGGACTGCCTCTCTAAAGCAGCAATTGAAGATTTCCATGGGGAAATATATCAGATCATAAAATTCTGTTTTATGCTTGGATTGTCTATTTGCCATTATTAATAGAGGAAGATGGTAAATAACCAGCTTCGGGACTTCTGCTGTTTACATATAGGATTTGTCCATTTGCCTCCAGCCTTTGATTCACCTGTTGTTTTGTTTTCTGAGAGTAAAAAAATATTTGCGTGTTATTGAAGCACAAGTTACTTTTGCTTCTGATGTATCTCTTGCATCAGAAGGTGGGCATTAATCAAACTTTGGCTAAGTGGAAATGACTTTTAGGCTGTCAGCTTTTTAGCTCTTCTTGTTCTTTATCTGCTCTTTTGGCTTAGATCAACATAGAAAGGTTTGGTTTTGTAAGCTTAAGAGGAAAATTATCTTTTTAATCTTCCCCCCCCTGCCCCCGCTTTTCTAGTTTTGGGTAATTCTGATTGTGTGAAGGAGAAACTCCTTAGCCTGCTTTGTCTGATTAAGTATGACTTCTCTAAGTTGCCTCTTTAAGATACTGTTTTTGAAAATGTCATTGTCAAGATGTGGTTTGGCTTCATGAAAATGTATTGGAATATTAGTTCAGTACATAGAGGAACCATCCTTAATAACCAAAATTGAGGGGCATTTCAGTTATTTTTTCAGAATAGATAGGCACTTAAACAGAAAATCTCCAATTAATCTTATGTAGAAGTTACGCTGAGTCAAAGAAAATGAAGTTCAAGTTTCTGACAGCAGTATTTAAGTATGCAGCATAAGAATAGCAGCTCTGATATTTTCCTTGCCATGTTAAGACAAGTTTGAATAGATAGGGGTAATACATATTAGACCAACATGTCAGGTTATAAAAGTTAGACAAGGCTGAAGAAGGTCTTGTGTGCCCTAAAGCAAGTCTGCCTTTGCCTGGTGATTCTGGGTGATGTTATAAAAGACATCCCTACAGCTATTGCCTTGCCTCCAACTATCATGACTACTGGGGCACCATGTTCCTTCGGTTAGTTACACACACACACACACACACACACAACGTGTGCTTGAAGGGACCTTAAAGATCACATAGTTCCAACCTCCAGTCATGAGCAGGGACAACCTCCACTAGCCCAGGTTGCCCAAAGCCCCATCCAGCCTGGCCTTGAACACTGCCAGGGATGGGGCCTCCACAGCTTCTCTGGGCAGCCTGTGCCAGGGCCTCAGCACCCTCACAGTTAAATGGTTTAACTGAGTATATACAAAAACCTGCCTGTACACTTATGTGCATCTAGTGGGTTCTTCTGCTAAATAAAATATCTACCCAGTCTTCCTGCCATATGAAATATATTTTTGTACTTTTCACAAATTTCTGAACATGACAAATACTTTCTCATTTAAACTCTGACCATTCTGAGCTACGTTGTAATGCAGGGATTCATAATGAGCAGTGATCTGCTAGAATTTTAGGACCATCAGAAGATTGGGTAGAGCTGTCTGGTATTTTGCCTCTTGACCCAAAAAGTACCCAATGTTTCAGTGAAAGGTAAAATGTGCATACCATACACACATGCTATGCTTCCAGCCAGTTGTACAATCTTATCGTTTTTCAGTCTTAGCAGAATCTGTTACTTGTTATTTGTTTGGGTCCATCTATAATTCTATTGCAAAGTAAAGTTAATTTACTTCCAGCTTTTATGTGATTGTTTTCTCAAAAATATAGAGCTTTTCAGCAGTTGTTTAACATATAACAAATGAAGAATAACACAAAACTGGTACTTTAGCAGGATCATTTTGGTCTCTTCAGTGTTTTCTGTGGTTACTCTATTGGTTCCTTTCACAGATTATTTTTTTTTCTGACTAGAGAAAAATGACATCAAATGCAGGATAACAGAACACTGTCAAACTAAGAAGGTTTTATATGGACAGCATTAGACAGGAGCAGAAAGATCCAGTGCACTAATAGGCACGCTCACATGAGCTACCTAGTCCACTGACAGTTTCTTCCTTTGTTCTCCCTCTCGACCCACTTTCTGCCAGTGATTTGTGACATATTTTGTAAGAGATCAAATAAGCCCTTGACACCTGATTGCGATGTAGTGCTTGTTTACAGTTGCAGTTTTGAAGGACCTCTAGATGAGATGGAAGGTTTAACTTAAAGTAATTAAATTTGCATCTGCTCTGTGACAGGAATTTTCTTATGTATGCATCCTGTTGAGCAACTTTTATCGTAATTGGCCATGAAGTACCAAAAGAAAGATGCAGGTAGACAAAGTCGTTGTTGCCTACTACTAAAATCTGTCATTGTATTTTGTATGGACTGGCTTGTACCTGGGTTTGAAATATAGGAATGCCGACTTTTATTTGGGAGGGGGAAGGGAGAGATTTCCAAAGCATTGGCCCGTTCTCTGGGTTCTTTCACACTGCTTGAGTGAGGCTAGATGGCTAAAATGCCTTTAGTTAATCTCTTTCAGAATTACTTCTGTTTTCTTGAAGTTAGTGAATGTTTTGCAGTTATCTGCCTTTCTTTTTCTTTTTCTTTTTCTTTTTTTTTCTTTTTTTTTTTTTTTTGGCATGTCTACCTATTTCCTTGGGCAGATTCCTGAGCTGTTTGATAGTTGTGTAGCTAGGCATTGAACCTACTTTCTTTCAACATCTTGATTTTCTTGATTGTTAAAGATAGATCTGATGTGGGATGATGTAGCAGTGCTGAAGTCACTGGCATTGTACTCCCTTCGGTTGGATCCAAATTTAACCAGATGTTACCACTTCTTACATCTGCAGATGTCATTATTTTACAACAGACGGTTTTTGTTTACGTGCTAGTTCAGAGACAAAATGAATATTTGATTGAAATTATTAATGTGAGAGTTTCATGATGTTTTTTAAGTCTTGAAACAATCTTGGAGGAAGAGAGAGGACTGGAGAAATAAGACTTAGGAAAACTGATTGATTTGGTCATATACAAAGTAAAATTAGGAAATTAACACTGGAAACTAAATAGAAGGTTCTTCTGGATCCACGTCTGTTCTAACAGCATATCCTACTGGTTAGTACTTTATTATAATAGTAGCAGTGACACCTCTCAAAACAAAACAAAATAACAAAAGGCAAAGGAAAGTGGTTTTTGATTTGGGGGGTTGTTTTCTTGTTTCTTATCTGCTCTCTCCAGCATCTGTCTTTCCAGTGTGTTAAAAGTTTAGTTGTCTTTTCAGAGATTTCAGCAGAAGTTTTGTAACGAGTTTTGATAAGAATTGGCTATAATTTTTAAATGTTGGAACTGGCTTACTAGTTGACCAATAGATTTAAAAACAAACAAACAAACAAGGAACACTGAAGTTTCTGTTGGTGTCCCACGGTATTCTTCATCTTAGAGTACCTCTTAGAGGCCCTAAGTGAGATATGAATGAACATGTTGTTCTACATGCTATGCACGTGGTCTCTGCCAGTTCTGTATAAAATGCTGATGTGATTAAATGTGGCATAGAGTTTTTGTTCATGTTGCATAACCCCAAATTTCTGAGGATTTTTTTTCCCTCCTTGTTATCACTTAGCTATTTAGTTCAGATGAGTAAGCACTAGGTTGCTGTTAGTTGGCAGAACTCTCAGGCACTATTTAAATTCAGTTTGTTCTAGAATCATCTGCACATGAGTTAGAAGAATGTTTTTTAAACAAATATTTTATTTGGGGAAACACTAAGTTTTGTGTATCCAGTTCATCACAAATTTGTTAGTAGCCTGGTTGCTGTCAGCAAGTTTTTCTTAACGTGTAATTTTGAAGTAATTGTATATTCTCCAGACAATAGTTACAACTATCATTGAGTTATCAAGTTTAATTTTTTTTAGTGGGCTGCTGTCCAATATCCTGTGATTCCCAGGATCCTCATGTTCCCTACCAACATAAGAATCTTTTTTTCTTTTAATGTGATAAAGGTCAGTGCTAATTCTTGTAAGTCAAAAGGCAACTAAGTCATGCTAAGTACACTGAAGATCAGTAAGGTTCTTTTCTTCTATTGTTTTAATTGTGGACCCTGACTGGAGAGAAAATTTAAGCTGAATTTCATGAATAGCATTTTCTATTTGCATTTTAAAAGCTAAAGAACTATTTTATACTTCCTTTGAATTTACCATGATTCTTACCCATTCTTTGTACTATATTATGGCCAAATACAGCTGATATGGCATAGCATAATGCATAATTGATATTGTTGAGATTACTCTTCTTGGTGTGAAGTGACATGCCATGGTGTTCACCTGATACCATTTGAAGTGGTTTTATGAGGACCAAGAATTATTTGCGTCTTGCGTGACCTGTCCTTATTGCTACTTTTGAGTAGAACATAGGTTAGAAGAAGTAATTATTTTCAGCCTACTGACTACAAGCGAGATTAATAGCTTTTGAAAAGGCAGTAATGAAAGGCTGACCCAACTGGCTTTTGTATTATACCTTGTTTATCCTGCTCTCATCTCTATCACCTTTGGGCTACAACAAAATGTAATTTATGTTAACAGTGCTTCATAGAAGGTGAAAGGTCATATTTTTAATGAGGGTAGCCCTGATTGGGATTCAGGTTTTAAAATGTTGTGTGGTAGAGTACAGTCAGCAAAGTCCATGTAAACACAGTGATTGCAGAAAGGGGCAAGAAAATCTATTATTTGTCAGAAAATAACATTGCTTTCTTTTACTGGGCATTAGTAAAGTTCATTTAGAAGAAGTTAAATTACTATAAAGAGGTATTTAACAAAATACCAGCATTGTGATGGTGTGATAAACCTTTGTAGTTTCAGTGAAGTGTTGGGTTCTTTGTACTGAAAAAACTATTTTGAAAATAATCAGTTTCTTATTTCTATTTCTTATTTTGATGCTGTTTGCTAAAGCCAACTTATCTTTGACTTGAGCAGGGCGGAAGTGAAATGACCACCTCTGTTTGTTCCAGGGAGAAATACACTGTGCAGTGCAACTGAGCTTATTCATCTTTGGAAAGGTTCACCATACTAGTCAGCTGGTTTTGGGTTTTCCCTTTGGAAGGATAAGTTGCGTTATGTTCAAGTGGAGTTTGCGAGATGGAGCAGTGGTGTCTACTAGTGGTGTTTTCCCTTCAGTAAAACCAGACTTTTGAGAGTGGTGTGCTTTAGCGATAGACAGTGGTGATGGATTATTGAATGATGTTAATGACTTCACTGATACTTACATGGCTGTTTTTCACGGAACATCCCTGCTCCTCCTATTTTTTGTAACAGGTTATAACTTCAAGAGAATTCTAGTCAAAGTTTAGCAGATGTGAGGGGAAGTTTTAGGGTGTAAGAGAAGAAGATAAAGATTTCAGTTCGGATTAGTCAAAAGCTGATTTGAAAGAAGTTCTTGGATGTGGACTTTCATCATTCAAATGTATATCCTGTGTGGCTGCTGCTTCCCACAAAAGCTCACTCTTGTGTTTCATTTCTGTGTGTTTCTTGCAAGTGACAAATTGATTCGATTATGTTCCAGAAATGAATGGGAAACACCTCAGGGATTTTGAATTCCATTACTGTTTGTGGAAACAACTTCTAACCTGGGTTTAGGTAGAAGTTTGCATCGAGAAGAATGGTGGAGTGAGTCACTTCAGTTATTTACAGCCAAACTGTCTTTCATGGAGATAAAAATTATCAAAATCTGAGCTTCTCTGTCTTGGGCTTTTTACCACGTATAGAACAGAGAGTAATTGTTAGCTTTCCCATATGACAACGTGGTAATGGATGGTAAATTTAGACTGCGTAACAGTAACCACTATGTGCAAAACCATAGGCCTGCAGTGATTCACTTGGGGGGGATTTCATGACAAAAGTCTGAGGGGGCAGCAGTTTAGATTTACACAAGAGCTGCAAGGCTTTGGAGAGGTATTGTGCTGATGTCAGATGCTTCTTTTTCCTGATTTTGCACTATTCTCCATGTATTGTGCTGCATCATAATTAAGTATTGGATTGTGCCCCTATAAGACATGAACTTTTTATTTCGTGGTGACATGTGAAGCAATATGTTGAGACCCTGTTCTTGCAGTTGGGTCTCTTCTCCCCAACACTGCCCTCCTCCTGCAGTCATGCTCAACTGCCTTTTTACCTGAGGTCAGCCTTGCCATGCTGTCCTCCTGCAATGCCATTCCACGCTGCTGTCTTCCTTCTTCCCTACCGCAGCACCACCCTGTGTCTTTGGGCTCCTGCTGTCTGTTGGCAAGGAACAGAATCACACGTTACTTTGAAGCAACATAATGTTGGGATTCCCCTTCTTTTCTTCAGTGTCGATAGGTCTTGAACTATTAATGCAAATCTTCAAAACGATTCTTTTAAATTTACACTTGTTTTACATTATTTTATAATTAAGTTTTAGTGTTCAAAGAGAAGAAAGGAATGGAAGTTTTTCAAGTGATTAAATATTAATTTTATTCACATTTAACCCTAATCTACATTAAGGATGTTAACTGAAAGGCAGATCTTTTGAATTCAACATTTTCATTTCCTTCTAGCTTCATTGATGAATAACTGGATCTTGTCGTATGTTCATAAAGGGTGATGGTCCACTGGGATAGAAGGAATAATTGTGCTGTCTTGCACTTTCTATGATGGTCTGTTTGTGATGCTTATTGCTTCCTTAAAAAAAAAAAAGCTAACGATTCCCTTTTGTCTAAACTAAAACTGAGATTTGAAAGAAAAAAAACTTGTTTCAGACCTTTGGAGAGACCATCCTGCTTTTCATGTAGCTAATTATTTTTCTTTTATTTGAGCAACAACATTCTCCATAAAAATTCTGACAGTAATATATTTTAAATATCCTCCTCTTAAAGGCTTCTCTTTTTTTCTTTTGAATTAGACTTTTAAAAGCTGTCCCTGCTTAGGTGCTTCTGCTTAAATCTTAAAAGATTGAACAGATAGGCCAGCTTTAAGCATCTTGAAAAACCCATTGTTCCTGTATTGTCCTCATTTGATGTCTTGTATGCAAGCAAAATTAAGACTATGAAATATTATGCTTCATATGAAATATTATGCCTCATAAGAGGTTGCCCAGAGAACCTGTGGATGCCCCATCCCTGGAAGTGTTCAAGGCCAGGTTGGATGGGGCTTTGGGCAACCTGGTTTAGTGGAAGATGTCCCTGCCCATGGCAGTGGGGTTGGAACTAGATGATCCTTGTGGTCCCTTCCAACCCAAACCATTTTATGATTTTACGATTTCATATGTTTCATATCCAGATTCCTCTGTTACAAACTGAGCGATTGATTTGAAGAGTCCTGTTTAACCCTAGGCAAGCTTTGTGAGGACTCTGGAAATTTGTCTTGTGTGTCTTAACAGGACTTCACTCTTTTGGAAGTCTGAGTTCTAAGGTATTTTATTGGAAGGTGTATAATACTGATGAAAAAATCTTGTATATACATGTAATAGATATATTACTGTACTATCAATTTCAGTAAATACGAAAATGTTGTGATGCATGCAACTACAATTAGGGGTAAAACTGACTGCAGATGTTTACTTTGACTTGTTTTCAGAGAATTATGTTAACTAAAATACACTCTGTACACTCCTATGAAAATCCATATTTCTTACATTTTATGTTACCAGAACTCCCAGATATTTCTGTAATTTAAATTGCTGACAGAGCCCTGAATAGAAGTACAGTGTTGGTATTGTATAAACTGCCGTAGCCTATTCCATGCACTTAGTGCATACGCTTGCACAAGTGAAATGCTAGTTTTGCATACCCTACGGTTAGGGAGTTTTGCAGATGATACAGACCTTTGTGTGCAAAGTTTAATAAATTATTGAACTTTGAAGAACCTTTGAGAAGTAGGGCCTGCATGTGACTGAGCAGTAGACATGAATACATGTTATCCTCAAGTGTATCTAGCAGACAGTAATAGATGCTTGAACAGACAATACGAGCACTGAGTGAATGATGGTAATAACATTAAATATTTACATACAGCAAAAGCATCTTGACAGCAGAGAAGAGGCTGTCTCTGCAGTGAGGTGGGTAAAACCCGGTGTAATACAGTATACGTTTCTGTGGGACACCTCTCTTAATAACTAGCAGTGTTTCTCTGTAAGACACACAGGATAGAAGTAGTTGTTTGGGACCCACAACTACTGTGTTTCAGTCTACCTATTTTATACGGCGTTTTAAAATCTGTGCATCTTTACTGTCATACAAGACAATTTTCAAGACTTCATTGGTATAATCTCCTGGTGCTGATATCACTCCATACCTACTTTAATGTGAAAATGATTACCAAGTTCAAAAGTAAGAATTAGTAATTGGAGAATAATCAAATGGTTAATATTAACCAAAACTACATTTTGACCTGTATGTTACTAGAAGCTCAGAATCCCTCTGCTTTACCTTAGTTTTACATTGGATTTTCTAATGTAGGAGCTGTCTTGAGAATTGTGTCCAAAAGAAAGTTGTACTGTGGCTATACTCAAAAAAATTCATGAAAGCAAGAAGCAATATCCTCTCCCTCCTGCCCTCTGCACGGCCGAGCAGTTCCATGGGAGTAAATCCATTTTATTGATGTCTGGAGTCCTTGAAGTTCATGATACTTGTTTATGTGCCCTTGTTTTGGTTGTTTGGTTTTGTTTGTGGGTTGTTGGGGTTGTTTTTTTTTTAACCTGTAAATTATGATTGTAGAACAGTTGGCATTGCTAGCACTGCACTTTTAAAAATCAGTTGTGCTGGATTTTCCACATAATTTTAAAAGGAAATTACTGTGTCAGAAGCATAGGATAACTTAATTTTTACATGAAGAGTAGATTAATTTGTTGGATGTTCTTATGCTTTTTAATGCATTTCAAATAGCTTTCAGTTATAGGAAAGATAAAATAAAGGTGACATTAAATTGAATTTTTTTAAAAATACTCTATGAAACTTGTATTATAGTGATGAACCTGTTTGCGTTTAATGATTTGTCATGTCATTAAAACAAATTAATATTGAAAATGAAGTAAAATGAAGTACAATCAAGCCACTTTTTTCTATATTCATTTTCTTGTAATAGCAAAAGAGAATTTTAGAATGTGTTGCTTAATTCATCACTGAGGTGTTTGTGGGTTTTTTTTTTGTTAGTATTTTGTGGCAAAGATAAGTCATTAGAAGTGGATACTGGAAACTTTTGTTTTACTTTTTTGCTTAGAATTGTTCCCCTGCTTTTACTGCTTTTGTTGGAAAGATGCTTAGCAATGGATGGCTTCAGCATGGGTAGCCGTAAGTAATCGGCATCCTTGCGGCTATGAGTCATTGTGATCGTGGAATATCTAAGGCTTATGGTTGAGCATTGGTCAGTCAATGGTCAGTCAGAAACAGGGAGCTACACCTGGGTTTTGCTGTTACTGCTGCCTTCTTTCTCTTGTGGACTCTACAGTTCCTGAATTCTTTGTTCATTGCTTGGTATCAGAGCATGTTATCTGCAGGCTCCTCATTCAAGCTTTCCAAAGATGTGATAGCAGTGACAGTACTCCAGGAAGGACAGGTACTTTCTTTGAAGCAGGAAGTGAAATTGGAGAAGCCATGAGTAGAATACTGTATGACATGTAAGGAACAAGATTATCATTTTCTTTTTATGTGCTATTTAAAGTAGGGACAATATTGATTCTTAGGGCAGCAGTTTAGGTCCCAAGGCAGGGTATAGCTTCAAACGTCTAAAGTATATTTACAGTAGAAGTTTCCAAACTTAGGTACAGTGTACTGCCCGCTCACCCAGTGAGTCTTTCCCAGCTGGATTTCTAACGGCTTGTTAGTCCTGCAGTATCTAAGCACTGTACCTCATAATTATTTGTCTAATACAATAGAAGGCTTAATCCAGATGGTTGTGTTGCCTTAATCTAACCATCAAGGTGAGAATTTTGAGAGTCTTCTTCCATTGCACATTATTTCAGTGGGTTGGTTTTGGGGTGGGTTTTTTTGATGCAAATACATATACCAAGAAGGCACTTTGCTCATCATATAATCTTCAAGGTCAGATTCTGAGCAAAACCTTGCTAAAAATCTTGTGTTTTAATTTTACAGAATTTGGGGTAGGGAAATTAGATTAGATAAACTCTTTTTGCAAGTGTAGTTCTGTTGCAGCCTGTGTAATGTTTTCCTGAGCAATGTTTTAAAAGCTGTTATTCCTCCTCTTTATTCTTCCCCCTCACACTTTTCAGAATTTGGAGGAACTATTTTTAGAGCAATCCCTACGCATCTTTCTTTAATTTTGGTGATGGAGATTATATTTCAATCAGAATAAGCATTTAGAGTCCTCCTGTAGTAGTAAATCTGCCTTGTGGTAATTTTAGATTATTTTTTTTCCCCAGTTCTGTTTCCTTGTTCTGTAGTGTGCAGCTCAAAAATGTAAGAGCATGAAAATTAGTCATGAGGTGCTTGAAGTGGCAGTTCAGTGCCCGTGATAGGAAGCAGTTTTGTTGAGTGTGGTTTTCTACTGATATCAGTACTATAAAGGACTGATATGTTGCTGTCCGTTTCATGATGATCGGTATAGGGTTCAGATGCAGAATTTCTAATTTATCTATATGTAAAGTCTCCATAGATAAATGGAGTCTATGTGCTAAATGGCTACTGAACATAAAGGGTTTTACTTGCCGTTTTCTGTAAAAATCTTGTGAACAAAAAATGCAGAGACTGATGTCAGGGATTATATTAGCAACTTTTTGCAATCTATGCTTTTAACTTGATTTAAGCACAGAAATTTAACTTTTTTTTTTGCATTGGTAGAAAATTGTGCTAGTCTTCACTACACACGTTAATTTACATTCAGCGTAATACATATTTCAGCCTCTTCACAGTTTTTCTTGGGCTAGATTGCGCTGCAAAGTTTAGGTTGCAGGAACCTAAAGATTCCATTGCAGTGCTAATCGGCAGGCGTGCAGCAGGGCAGCGGAGGTGTGCGACGGCTGTGATCTCCCTTGTGGTGACAGTAAATGTGGTGGCAGAAGGGTACGAAGTGTCAGAATACAAACAGGGAGTCAGTGTGTGGAGTTTGGTCTCTAGAACACTTTCTTAAGCAGTGAAAGCACTCCAGATGAAAATAATAATTAATTAAGTCCATCCAAACAGGGGAAAACTGTCATTTTGAACAAGATTAAATTGATGGAATGTTTTCCTAAAATCAATTTCATTAAACATCCAAGCTATCTGAACCTTCTTGTGCGTAGTATAGGCTTTAAAATACCCCAGGGTTTGTCCCATCCTGCAAGGCTTTTCTCTTTCTTTTGACTGTAAGAGCAGGTTGTAATAAAAATGTAACGCTTTATCAGCTATTTAAGGCGGCGTATGTTTTAGTTCTAAAGAAAGGGGAGGAGTTTGTCTCATCATGACCTCTTTGTCTGTCTCCTCTTGGCAGAGAGCGAGGCTTCTCTCCGGTACTGTGCGGACTCCACACTTGAGCTGAATTAGCTTTTGAACTTTTCATGTACTATAAATCTTAAGAGACAATAAAGTTAAAGTGCACGTCACTAGGTGGCACTGAAACATCGTTGTATGCCAAGTACAGTCTTGAGCTCTTCATCTGCACTGCTAGAGCTGCCTGGATCTGTAAGTGTCAAGGAAATTGTTTTATTGTTAAAGGGCATAGTGTAATATATTCATGTCCATCCAAGGCAGGCATTTAATGCCCTGAAACATGCCCTCTCACAGCTCTGGCCTCTTGACTATGCTTATTTGGTGTAATAATTAGCAGAATTTCTCACTAACAGCGGTACTTACTAACACCTCACATTTTCCTCTGTGTTTTTGTACGTGATGGATTGTGCATTCTATGAATAAAGTTAAGCGGGTCACAGCCTAAGCCCTGTACAACACAGCTATTTTCTGCACAATAGTTTTGAATAGATATATATTAACTCCTTTTTAATCCCTGTGGGGTGTTACGGAAACAAATTTGCGTCTTTTTGTAATAGGCTATTGAAAACTTGTAAGTGCGGAACAGTTAACTTGTCAACTTAAGAACTAAAGAAATTGAAGGAGGAGCTATAAAAATTAGAGTACCCCGTCTGTTAACAAGGGCGTGCTTTGGAAGCCTGTTGTAATGCTTTATGAATTTTGGTACAGATCTTGATACTGTGTTCTAGAGGAGCAATTCTCATATGCATGTTAGGAGGCGATCTTTCTGCTGTCATGATGTCCAAACAGTTACTCTGCTTAGTATGAAAGTAGAGGTGAGAAGCCTGAGTTTAAACATCTCTTTTTTCTTTTCACTTTATTAGTTGGAAATGAATATGTTGAAAATTGTTCTGATGGAAAGAATAAGAAAAGGTTCTTGAATAAATGCTGCGGTAGGGATCCCAGTCGTTTCTTTCCCAAGTGTATTGGCAAGGACCGATAGAGTTAAGGCTTCCCAAAATTATTAGGTGAAGGTAGTCTGTTTCAGTTAAACTCCAGAGTAAAAATCTAATGAAAATGTTATACAATGAATTAATCAAAGTAACAGTGATTTGTGGCATTTGTCTCATGGAAGCTCAGCTCTGCATGGAGACCGTGAAACCTTTGCCACTTTTAGTTTAGATGGGAATTGCAGCATACGTAAGCATTGGTCATAAGCTCTTGCAGTTGTGTGATATAATTTTGAAATCCTCTGTTCCAATAATATTTTTTTTAATCCTACATTGTTTATTCTTTTTTCACCTAGCCCTTCTTGAATGCTAGTTACGGCTGAAGCAGTTCCACTGTAGAAGGGGAAGTAATACAGCATGTTAAGCCAGCAAATATGAACAAAGGTGGCTCTGGCAGCTTTCTCTTAATGTCAGTTCCTTGCCCTCAGCCTCCCTTATTAATGCATCTGAGCTGCTGTCACTCAGATGGTTTTCACACAGACATGCATACTGCGTGTCAAAAAGGGTGGCCTAGATTTTTGAATTTCAGTTTGAGAGTACCACGACATACAAAACCACTGTATCAAATTATAAAATGGTTGACTCCAGTCCTTGTAGACATTCTGAAGGAAATGAAATTTATTTATTCTTGGTTTTGACATATCTTCTAAGGAAGCAACAGATTTTAGAATTTTAAAGGGTTCGCAGTATTTTCATTTGGACAGAGCCTTGCCTGTGTGCCTTTAACTTTATGATAGTTCAGAACAATTCTTTTTTTTTGTCAAGTTGTGCTTCCATATTAGGATTTTGTGTGTGTGTGTGTGCGCATGTATCTATCTTTATAAAAGGGTTTTTACCTTTCCTTACAATCCTTGTTCTTTCCCTTGTACTAATTTACTGGCATGCTTTTTGATGATATTCTTCTAGAACAGATACAAATATTTACTTAAAAATGGAGTCTGAGACTGTTTGGTGCTTTTTCTTTTATTGGGTCATTTCATGGATTCAGTTTTGAACGTCACCGTTGATTAAACATGTCTGTAATTTCCTATAACCTGGTACAGCTCTAATATCTCTTGGGGGTCAGTATGTCTACCCCTCTCTTTCCTTTGAGAAAGAATCCAAACCATTCTAGAATGAGTTAATACTCTTTCTAGGAACTGTTTGTTAAAGTTTGGCAGCTGGAATACGTGGTAGTAGAAGTCCAAGGTTCTTTTTTTGAGTAGAAGGGAGCAAATAAGACAAAAAGAGTTGTGGTGAAATCTGGAATGGTTCTCTCTCTGCCAGCCTCTCTCTCTTTCACCTTCAGAAATCCATCCCACATTTGAGAACAGCATGGAGGAGGGAAAAGATTATTTTTTTTTTTAATTTTATTTTTTCCAAAAGACTTGTCACTGCTGTACTACTTCACATTGACAAAGTACAGCCAGTGATAGCAGCAGGGCTATCTACGCTCTTAGACCGGTTAGGAATATAAGTTTATGGGGGGAAAGGACAGACAAAAGTTTCCCTGAACAAACGTACACAGAAGAGGTAAATAATTTTTGTGCATGTCCATTTCAGTTGAGTAGTGCTGCTCTGCAAAATTCCACCTGATCATTGCAAGTGGGGGGAAAAAGTTAGCAAGAAATAAGGTCTCGATATGCAAGTAACAAAAATGAAAACTGTTAACTACTAGCCTTTGCAAGAGTTAGGATTGCTTTATTAGAACAGCATTATTTGAAAAAGTAACAGTTCTTAAGTTTGCTGAAGAACACATTTGCTGAGCAAAACGTTGATTTGCATTACGAAATTTGCCTTGGTTTGGCACAGAGCAAGTGGCTTAACGGATGGACTTCTTCAATAGCAGGTCAGTGCTCTTGTATTTTGTCTCTTAGTGTACTCTAAGCTTATTCTTTAAATTATGCAAAGTCAGTTTAAGAATAAAATGTGAGTGAAAGAAAATTGAATTGAAAGTCCTTCCTTTGGCTATAGTTTTTTAACATTGTGATAGTACTTTAAATGTTCCAAGTGCTGTGAAATACAGACCCCGACAAACTCTTGTCTAAGTGTGTATGAGTTGTGGGGCAGAAGAGAATTTCTAATACCAGCTTTAGGACTTCAGTAAAATATATTCTTACAGAACTCGACCATGGTCTCCTGATTCACTGACCACTGGTGACTGACAGAGTGATGAATCAAAACCAAACTGAGGAATAAGATGCATCAAACTTTCAGTCAGTGTGGTTCTACTGCCGTCAGTTTATTTGCTTAGGCTGTATGTGCACATGGGTGATTCATTGCAGACTGCTGGTCTAAACAGTTTGGGAACCACTGAACTAAAATTATCATGTAGAAAAACATCCAAACTGGATATAAAAAAGAATTCCCATGAGGGAGAATTCATCTCACACAGTGGTGATCTGCTGCAATGCTTAATTATCCTTTCTGTTAAATTGTGCTCCCTGTTTCTGGTCTGAACTTGCCTAACCCTCTTTCAGAGCCTGAATTGTGCTAATCGTTGTCTGCCGACTGAAATGTTAAATGTTAGCTTTCTGTTCCCCGTGTGGCTTCTTCCAGAGGCTGTGAACAAAACAAAGCCTTCAAACTAAAAAAAGTTAACTAAGTTCGCATTGTTCACTAAGTTTGCATCATTTGCTATGAAGCTTTTTCTTTAAATAATTTTTGTTACAAGAAAAGACCCCTCTTTTTTTCAGCAAACTCCATATGGCAATATCCTTCTTGAACTCACATGCCGAAATTGATTAATAGTTGTCTTAGGAAGTTGAGGCAATGACTGCACTTCAAGGGTTTTCTAGGTAAGTGTTGTTATCATTTGACCAGTGGTGTAGTTTATGCAAGATTAGGAAATTAGTCTCTACTATGTTACAGATACAAAACAATGTCTGTACATTTATTACACAGGTTACTCTTGTAAACGTATGAAATGTTACAATGTGCACTTTTTACACCTGAATATTCATGTAGAAATATTGATACGTATGTTAAATGTGATCTGTAATTTTTAAGTCCTCAAAAAATATTTGTAAAAAATGATGCAATTGTATTAACGTTGTACTCCTGTGTAGCTTCAAAAGTAACATCATGTTGGTTGTGCTGGTTTGGAAATACGTTGACAATTTGTGTGTCACCAGATTTGTTGTAACCACGATAACTAATGAGTGATGGTTGCCTTTGAGTTGTTTTGGGGAGAGGAGGAGGAATTGCACAAAGCTTCTGCTCAAAGCTGTCTCTAGTGTGAGAAATGTTTGGAGGAAAATCTGTGTTTATCATGTCCTTGAAAAGGACAAATCACAAGGATTGAAGAGCAGAGGTAGGAAGCAGGGTGCTGCTTCTGCAGCTGAACCTGGGGGACCCAGCATACTACTTCCTTCTGTGTGTTTGGTCTGCAGTACTTTTGTTAACTGTGGTATATACTCTCAAGAATTATCTTGTAAATACCTCCTCGAAAATACATCGGCTCTGTACCTGGTGAAGTGTGACAAACACAAAAGGAAAGTGTTCCTGGAATACATTTCCTTTTATCTTTAAGGTTTTCAGCCATCTTCCTGTCTTTTCATTCCAGAGTGAAGAATACAGTTAGATAATCAAACATCATCTCTTGGAAGGCTGTAAAGGTCTTCAAATTTTTTAAGTGCTTTATACTTCCATAGTGATATTGTGCTAATAAAATCTCTGAAAAACAATTTAGTTTTGTAAAAAAATATCAAGAGTGAACAATTTTGTAATGGCCTACGAAGATGTTCAAATCCCGTGTAATGGGCATGACAGTTACAGTATGTGAAGTTTAATGCTCTAGCTCCTTATTGATCTTCCCTGTAGCCGACTGCATGGCACAAGCATTTGCACTTAGCACCTGCTCTTTCTACATTAACACTATCTTCAACGGCGTTATCCAGGGGACTTTGGAAACCACACTTGATGCTGAACTTAGGTGTTTAAGGAAATATCTGTTGGTTTGTTTTTTTTTCAAGTATCCATTTTATTTTCACTTCTGACTTCTGTTTCTTCTGGGTGATGTTTTAATGCTTAAAATTCTTCCTGCTCCCCCAATTTTTAAGCCTCCGTATTACACATTGGGTACATCTACCACAACCTTTCACAATATACATAGACCAGAAATCCTGCAGGGCTCAGTATTTTCTGAAAATGATGTTTCTTTCTGTTTCCTTGGGCTGTTGAAGGAGAAACAGCATGATGTCAATGCACTTCCCATTCCTAAGCGTAGTATGCAGCTCCTGAGGCTATACAGCTCTAGGGCCCTGCACTCTGGTAATAGACTTCAGTAGAGGTTAGGCAACATCAGTAACTTCTTACTGCCATTAGAACATGAGAGCTCTACGGACAGCAATGCCAAATGCATCCTTGTTTCAACATAGACCCATAGATTATATCAAGGGTTAATTTTATCTGGTTTTAATCTGTATTGAATCTTTTCTCTGTTAAAAGATTGGTGCTACTTCACAACTGGTTAAACCCACTTGGTTTCTTGGGACTGGGCACATAGCAGTATTTTTGCTACATTGTGCAGAATCGGTTGTTGGTGACAGTCACTAAGGTTTCTGTCTGCTGATTCTTTGGAGGTGAGCTGATTAAGGAATCTAGTTTTTCAGCAGCTATTGGCTATTTTTCAGTGAAACGGCAGAGAATGGCATGCAGAAATGGTGCAATGTCCTTATCTATTCCTTGTGATTCACAAATGTATTCATCTAAAAGTGTCTGCTTTTTAAAACATTTTCTTAGGTGCAGGTATGCTCTTGTGTCCACATGTATAAGAAGAAAACTGATGAACTGGAGATCTGACTGCAACTTGATCCTTATTTTCAAACAAAGCTTGACTGTTCTTACTTCTCACCTAATACAAGTGATCCATTTATCAGCTGGTACCTGCTGGAAGAGGATGCACAAATGATAGACGGAACAAGAAATGGATGATGGTGCCAAGATGCTTGCAGTGATGGTAGAAGTTTATTGACAGGCATACTGAGGAGGCTTAGGGGCATTTTGTCAGCAAAAAGTGGCTGTGTTTTGAACAATTTATCACTTCAGAGTTTTAGTATGACTACTTGAAGTGCTAATCCATGTGTGACAAATCTACACTCAGCTGGGTAAGAAAATTGCCAGTTCTGTTCCATTAACAGCCACTGGCCAAAGGAACAATGTTCCTCTAGGTTAAAACAACAATTAAGGGGCCCTTAACACAACAAGGTGGGGAGAGAGGGGAAACTGGTAGCAAAAGATGTTTTTCACACATTGCTAAGCTGCTTCAATGCATAAATTAACTCTTAGTTCAGTTACATCAGTCAAGTATGTTGTGCGTATGCATGACTGGTCTGCGCGCGTGTGTGTGGACCAAGATCGGAGCCTGTTGATTTATGAGAAAGGGTAAGAGAGGTTGAAATCAGTAAGCAAAGCCAAACAGTACCTTTGCAGGAAAAAGTGTCAAACAGTCTTTTAGACAGCGGCTCAGGTACAAATACTGGTGTTAGACCTGAGGTCTTTGCACTACAGTAGATTGTTCATTATGTAGGTTTTTTCATGACCAGATCACTTGAACTGCATTCTCCTACTTCTGTAATTGGACTGGTTTATTCAGTGGGAGAGGAAGATGCAAAATGATTATATTAAATCATGTGTATTATTGTAGTATAGTTAGGAAATGGATTTATGGGCTATTAAATATTCTTAGAGAGTCATAGATAATTTTAATATGTGTTTATATATGTTTATATTCCCTATTCTGTTGATGATGCAAGTTTTTGTCCTTAAAAAGAAAATGGTTTTGGTATATAGTATTATGGAGGGGAGGGGGAAATGTAGTATGCGGCGTGTGGTACAGTATGCTCTTGTATCTGCCAGTGTTTGTGACAGGCTGGATTATAGACAGAATATAGCCCAGACAGGCCTTTTGGTAAGACTTGAGTGCAAGGAAGGATAAGCTGGAAATACAACTTTATGTGTGTAAATGGTGCTGCAAAATTGGCCAATACTTTAAGATCTTTTAATGAGTGAAATTTACAGAAATAATTTGAAGAAAAAGACTTCTAAAATCTAATATATGTGATAATGGAGAAATAAAAGCTGTAATAGTGCATTTAGAATGTATTTTTTATTATTCTAGGTTCATTTCTGACAACTGGTTTTAGTGAGCTACGTGAATGGTCTTGGTTGCTCTGAAGATTTAATAGCTAACACTTGAAAAGCCTTGTAACTTAAACATGTCAGCTTCAAAATCACATTTCTGCCTTAAACTATCCCAAATTTCGCGTGTTATATTTATTTATATATATTTTAAACGTGAAAGAATGTTAGGAGGTACGGTTGTGGAAGTTCCTGTAAGGTGGTGGCTTTTTAATAGATGGGGTCTTGGTATTGTGTCACAGAATTTTTGCTATATAAAATAGTTGATCTTCTTCCTTTATAAAGCCACTGAACCCTCACTTCAGAGCACTAGCCCTTCATGCATGACTTGAAAGAAATTCATGTTTTGTTGTAGTTGAATTAAAAAGATGACAGAGAAAAACAGGCCCTCATGTACATTCTTATGGCACGAAGCAGCTAATAGAAAGGGGGGATTTTTTGAAAACCAAAGGCTTGCATATGAACTTGTGATTCAGATCTTTCTTTCATGACAGTCTGCATTCTCAGAGTGCCTTGCTAACCCTGATAACAGGGCTATGTTTTTAGAGGTGGATATTACTTGCATTGACTTAAATCTCCTTGTGCAAACAAATGCATTTTCTTCACTAAATAGCTCAGTGTGTTTTATACCAAGTACAGGGGGGGGAAAAATCTTCTGCTTCATAATGTTTTCAGAGGTTTTCCATGTTAGAAGTTGTGACATCGCAGCCTTAAATTTGATGTCAGAACTGATTTCAGTAATATTACAATGTGATTTCAATAAAATTAGTTTTTACAATACGTTGTTTCAGCCAAGACAATGGTCTATAAATTGGAGAATGGCTATCGTCTTCTGACTTGTTTGATGATGAAACTAAGCGGGAATTCGATGGTTGGAACACTAAGGTCTTCTCAAGCTTTTGTAGCCTAGATATTGAAGTTTTGTCTTACAGTTAAGAGAGAAATGAAATGTTTTGAGGATGGTATTGACACCATGCAGGGAAATATGTCACCTGCAAAAATTTTTACACTGTTATGCTTCTCGGCCATAAAATGTCATTAAGTCCCATCTTTCCCTTAGACCACCTAATTTGAAAATAACGAACCATGGGTATGTAACATAACTACATTTTGGCCTGTGACTTTGATGTGTATTAGCTGTGTTTCTGCTACTTCTCCTGCTCCGTAACATACAACTCATGACTTGTATTGCCATGAAGAAACTTAGGAAAAAAAAAATAAAAATGATATGTGTAGTGATTGAGAGATTCCTATCTGGCCACAACAACCCTGGGCAGCGCTACAGGCGTGGGGCAGAGTGGCTGGAGAGCTGCCTGGCTGAGAAGGATCTGGGGGTTCTGGTTGACAGCCGGCTGAACATGAGCCAGCAGTGTGCCCAGGTGGCCAAGAAAGCCAATGGCATTCTGGCCTGCATCAGGAATGGCATGGCCAGCAGGAGTAGGGAAGTGATAGTCCCCCTGTACTCGGCTCTGGTGAGGCCTCACCTTGAGTAGTGTGTCCAGTTTTGGGCCCCTCAATATAAGAAGGACATTGAGCTGCTGGAGCGTGTCCAGAGAAGGGCAACAAAACTGGTGAAGGGACTGGAAAAGAAATCTTATGGGGAGCGACTGAGGGAACTGGGACTGTTTAGCCTGGAGAAGAGGAGGCTGAGGGGAGACCTGATCGCTCTCTACAACTACGTGAAAGGAGGTTGTAGTGAGGAGGGTGTCGGTCTCTTCTCCCAAGTAGCAAGCGACAAGACGAGAGGGAATGGCCTCAAGTTGCGTCAGGGCAGGTTCAGATTGGATATTAGGAAGAACTTCTTCACGGAAAGAGTAGTGAGGCATTGGAACAGGCTCCCCAGAGAGGTGGTTGAGTCGTCGTCCCTGGAGATCTTACAAAAAATGCATAGATGTGGCGCTCCAGGACATGGTCTAGTAGGCACGGTGGTGTTAGGTTGACGGTTGGACTTGATGATCTCAGAGGTCCTTTCCAACCTTAGTGATTCTATGATTCTATTATTGCTATTCCACTTGCTGAAATTAACAATCAACTATCTCATTAATAAACCCGTTTATTACTATTCAGTGAGCAGAGATTAAGGTCCGCAAGCATTTCATTGCACACTAAAGCTGAGCACTAGTGCTTCTGGTATTCATTCCAGTTATCAGAGTCGGGTGTTGTGGGTCCATTAACACTCACAGCAGCCTACAAACCGGATATTTGCAGAGATCTGCTCCTTTCTGAAGGCCCAAGTACAATATTCTAACAAGATTTCTTGAGCAATATACAGTGCGTGATGACGTTGTAGGGATGGTGCACATAAAATTCTTTTGTGTATTGCCATTGCTAATGTAGCTATAAAAATCACACTGGTTTTTGTACTGTAAGAAGTAATAATGCTAGTACCTGAATAAACTATTACATTGATAATAATGTTTAAAATGTAAAAAAAGGTTTAGAAAAAATCCTTTTTAAGATGCCTGATACCTTCAAGTAAAGGCAATTTTTTTATTATTTAGGGGCTCATACGTTGGAAGAGCCTATAAGCAAGTGCTCATGTAACAGTGCTTAGACTTACACATCAGCCAGCTGGTATAGCCAGATCTTCAGTTTTTCTCTTTTTTTTACTTTTTGGAGGTATTTGTGAGTAGCTTGATGTTTTTGACATCTGTGTGACAGCTTCTTGCATAAGAGATGAGGAGCGTGTTATACCACCCAGCTGTGTGTATTAGTCTGTACATCAAGCTGAAGAGCGGCACTTAGCTGGATCTGACAATCAAATGTGAACTAGTACTACCTATACACAAGAGTGCATTTTAATGTTGTGTGCTTTTTGCCAAGAGGCTGGTACTTGACAGGGAAATTGTCAGAATCTCTCGTCTTCCCACCTCTTCCCCCCCCCAGATGAGTCCATGTTGAAATACGTGGGGGTTTTTCTGCAATTTAATGTGGCTTGTCTTACAGATAACAAACCCAATCTAATGTTTTCAGTGATTTTATGTAATAAAATTTAGCAAGCTTTTTGTAATAGAGAAGTGTTACTGTTTTAGAATATGCAGAAAATTGCCATGTCATTTTTTGCCAACTTGATCAGAAGTTACATTATGCTCAGTTTCACCGATGACTTCATGTCAACATAACAACAACCTGTCCCCAGAGAAAACTGGGGACCTAGAGGAATTCCAGTGCTAGGCTGGAAATTTCAGTGCTGCTCTTCTCCATCTCCTTAAGAGTCGGTGGTCAGCAGATTGTGAGTGTGGAGACGAGTACGTCAGACCTACCTGCTCTTGTTTTAATTTCACTGATCTGCTAGCTATGAACTTCATAATCTCCTACGCTTCCTCATGATTTTAAGCCTCTGTCTTCTTCCTTGATGGTTAAATTTAAATGAAATTCAAGGTCACAGAATAAACTACACAGTAACACGCTTCATGTTCATGTGTTTGCTATACGCCAGGATTTAGCTACTACATTTCTTTCTCTCTTTTTAAAATAGGTTTGCTAGAATAGGGAAGATCTCTTCTGACCTGTATATGCAACACAAAAAGATTGTGAAGAGGGGAATTTACAAAAAAGACACCAAAAATAATTTTTTTAACAGTGGATTCTCTTGTTTATGGAATAATCAATTTGCAGTGACAACTAAGTGTGAAATGTGTAGTTGTTCCCATTTAACTTGGTTTTATGGAAGTGTTAGTGATAGCCTTTTTTAACTTATTCTGTTTTCCTTTGTATTACACCCTTATCTTTCTTTTAAATACAGTATTCCATTTCCGTCTGGTTTTGCTCTTACAACATAAAAGTATTGAGGGAGCTGCAACTTTGTTTCTTGTGGTAGTGTTTATGTAGTTGAAAGTATAGCAACAAAAATGAGAATTTAAGTCCTGAAATATTCAAGTGTTATGGCAGTGTAGTTTAATGATCTTTGACTTGCAATTTTATTAGTAAATATTTGTTAATGATTGAAGTCTGTTAAGAAACCATCCTTGCAAGGTAAAAGCAAGAAGAAATAAAGGAAACAATGTATTAATATTTTAGGCCAATACTTTCCCTGTAATCATTTTTACACTGCTGTTAATCTGTACTTATATCGTAATGAGTTAGACAGTGGGTAGATAAATGTGGACGGACCTGTCATGGATTGGGATTGTTTGATTCCAAAAAGCTGGTGCCGTGTTTCAAGCATCTCTTGCACTTTCTGAATCTTTAGCTGCACAATTCATTGTTTAATGCATACAAATGTTCTATTTTCATTAATAAATTCCTGGAAAATTGGAGAAAATAAGGCTTTTACCTTAGTGATTTCTTAGTGGTCATGTTGACTAAGCATTGATGGAGATACTCTCAGTCTAAAAAGAGATGTGAAAAAGGGAGTATAGAGAATGAGGGGGATGTAGAACCTGCCCTTTATAGTCAGCTGGTTCTTAGCACACTCCCAACATCAACCCCGGTCTGCGGTTGTCTGCTAGGATGGCACGTCTTGAGGATGGCACTTAAATATCGTCAGGTTGTAGGGGCGTTGGCATGCTGTAGCAGAGGTTTTCTTTTTTCTTCATGCACCCATCTCAGGAAACATTTTAAAGTGTGCCCAACGTTGAGGCTTGTTGTCTTAATACTATTATTGAGCCATTTGATGAAATATGAGCTTTGTACCCAGTGGATCCACAAAATGAAATAAAAAATAAAACAAAAAGAAGAAAGAAATTAGTATCAAAGTACAAAGTAGGCTTAGTTCTGAAGAACATTAAACCAAGATGGATTTTCACTGGTTTAATAAGGAATGATCACCTAAAAGGGCTTAGAAGGAAAACCACTCGTGCTCTGAAACGACCTAACCTGACTTACTGCTTTGTAAGTGAAAAAGCTCCCCTGATTTTTTGCATCCCTTTCACCTTATTTAATTCTCCAGAATTGAAGGTAGTAAGAGAAATAATTGCACATTTGTCTTTTTAGTACTAGTTTTATACTTGGTTTGTTTTATCTTTATCTTTCAGTCTAATTTTCTGTTTCCATTTTACTCCTTCAAAACAGAAAAAAAAGCTTCTTGAAGAACTTGGAGAGAAAAGACTTCCATATGTGACACCAGCCGATGCTGATTTCCGTCAATTGGTAATGTATTTCTTTTAACTGTACTTGTTTTAAACTAAAATGGCTGTTTGCACTGAACAACAAATAAATCTTTCTTCAAAGAGACACTGTGAAATCTGAGACGAAAAAGCTAGCCTGATGGCTGATGATGTACTTTCAGGTGGTGCAAAATAAGGCCTCTTGAACTGGGCTATTCAAGAATGAAAACTTTGTGAACTTTTTTTTTATTCTTAATTTTGCCCTGAGTATTGGTACCTGAGTACCATATAACAATGAATCACAGTTTATTATGCGTTGTTAAAATAAAATGCATGTCACCAATTTTTTTAAGATTTTTTGGGTTTTGTTTTCCCTCCTGCTCTCCCTTCTCCCCGCCTTGCCCCTAGTTATTAAGAGAACTATTCTTTATAGCTCAGCTTTGGCAAAATAGGAAAAATACTAACATAGAAATCTGGATTTTTTTGGCTTCATTCTACTTTCAAACAATCAGTAACCGTTAAGACTTTGCTTACCAAACTAACTGTGGAAACTGAAATACATGCCTCAAATGAGAGCAAATAAAAGTAAAAGCAGGCCCAGTAGCCATAAGGAGTAAACCAGAGGAGTGAATAGAAGGGTATCATGACAATAGAATATTCTGCATCTATCTTGGATCTTTCTAGGTCAGCTACAGAACATATGGCAAGAATTGTAGGTTCAATCAAATCAAATCAGAACACAGTAAGATGAAAAGTATAAGAAAGAATCTCGTATTTTGAGCAGTTACAGCAAGCATGCTTACATCGCAGGCATGCCACCTTTCTTATGTTGACATATGGCTCAAAGATGTCGGTAGTAGCATAAAAATACATCCAACTCTTTCCTTGCAAGGATGAACTTCTCTTCCAGGATTCCAAGGCCAAGAGGAGTTTAGCACACGTCGTGCTACAGAAAAGGAAAGATGTGTTTATGGGTCAGATACTGGACTGTGACTCAGTAGCATGAAGTCAAACTCCAGCCTTGCCGCAGGATTACAGTTTTGCTGTTGAACAATCTGTATACTTCCCTTTACGTTCTTGTTCATTTGGGTTGTAGGATGCTTATTTAGGTTGTAGGATGGTTTTCTCTGAGTTCTTTCAGTGCTGAACGTAGGGGAGGTCAGCTCTCATTGGGATCTTTAGCAGCTGTAAGGATGATAATATGAAAACACATAACTTGTTAACTATAAAAACACTGCTGTGGGTGAGGACAAGGAAAAGTGTAGAAGAGCTTAACAGAATGATTATTTTTTTTCGTTACAAAAAACCCCTTGAACCTAAACATAATCTTTCCAGTCTTAAACTAACATTTAAGAAGAAGCTCTTCCCCCTCTTGAGACTCAGCTTACTGTTTTCTCCTTCCTAATCCTGTTACATGCTCTCCTGTTTGTTCTCTTTTTTTTAATCTGTTGCTGCCCAGAGCTGCTATGCCCAGCATCATCATCTCTTTTGCATCTTTGTAAATCCACAGTCTCATGGAGCTGATGTGAAAGAGAAGTTGGAGCCAAGGTTGCCCAAGTGGCATCTCATTTGCTTAGTATCAGTAACCCATAAATATGGAAGACAACGGGAACAAGATAAGCAGTGAAATGAGACCTGTTCAAGCCTTGATAGAGTTTAGAAACATTCTAAACATCATACAGAGCTATACTTTGTGTAGTGTTTGTGGGCACGCTAGGTATTATTAAGTATATGTGATAATTGTAAGCGTCACAAGCACCTTGTAAATTCTTACAGGGGCAATGTAATGTCACTTTAATCACAGATGTAGATACTACAAGTACCATGATGCTTAAATGTACTACAGATGGAGAGGAAAAGAAGGGTGAGAGATTGAAGACGACAAATTGGCAAAATAAAACATCACATACAGTGAGTTTTATAGTCTGTCTTTCCTGAAGAGATCTGCCTTACTCCTTTAAGGATCCACCCTTTATAAAGCAGTTTTCTTTGAACATGTTGGAAAGGTTAGGTAGGATGCAAGTTAAAAACCCTACGGTATCCTGTCAGGTATGGAGATGTACAGGCTGAACAAAACTAAGAAACTCCATCACAAGCAAAACTGCACTGACATCTTTCAATGTGTCTTGCCTGCTGGAGCATTTTAGAAATGGGCCCCAAACCACAGGCTGAAGCAACGCAATGTTTAAAGCCAGATAGGAACAAGAAAAAGCCTGTTAACAAGGCAATTCACAAATATCTGAAATACAACCTCATCTAATGATTTAAGTGGCAGTTTGCTTATCGAGGCTCCTTATTGCTGTTTCCTAACTTTATTCTATCACTTGATTCACCCTGTAGGGTGATTCTCTGTGGTGAGTACCACCGTTAGAAGCGAAGGCATGTGTATATTTAAAATCGTGCATGTAACATGAAGATTTGAGCATCAAATGTGCTTTTTTTTTTGTCCTGTAGCTGCCTGTAAAGTACCTGCTTCTTTCAGAGTGAACAGTGAATTGACCTTTACTACACGGTGTCAGAGTTACAACACAGAGTACATGCTTACTCTCCCTTCCCCATCCCCCCAAAACAACAAGGTGTCCAGCGTGAACCCAGCATTCACCCCGTGTTCTGATCCCTTAATGCTTTCCTTATGTAGGACATAGCGCAGTGACTGGTGGAGATTTAAAGAAGACCAAACTGTTTTCATGTGATGTGTTGGAAATGTGTTTCCACTTCCTGATTTCTTCTGAGATATCAGTGTGGGATTTTTTTAAGGTAGAATCCAAAGTAAACTTTGTAAAACTTAATGATAAATTAGTTCTCAAACATGTTATCTTAAAACACGACCCAAAGGTAACATGTCTCTGACTGGGCTGGCAACAAAATGTGGAAGACATTATCTCTGCAGTTCAGGAGGGGAATACAACCTTTGTAAAATCTCTGCGCATCCTTTCTAGTGCGTGTTCTCAGGCATTTAGTTGCTTTACATCGCATTGTTATTTCCCTCCTCCTGTTTGTAATAATTGTTTGGAATTTCCTGTGTGCAATTCATGTCAAAAATTCAGTATGTTTAATGTTCTAAGGATATGTAGTAATAATGACTTCTTAAATATGCCATAATAGCGTATGCAGTGTGGTAGTTGGTTAATCTGACCTGAGTTTGTCCAATACACAGGGTTATTTACAGAAATACTGGGATACTGCTATACAACTGTTAGTGCTCTTTCTTTTGTACATGTCATTTGCATAATGAAACAAATCATGCAGTAATAGTCTTTATATGTCACAATATAGAATGTTCTGTCACTATGAAGTATGATTGCGAAGGAATGTTTATGATTCCCATCAGCCTATACCCATACATCTGACTGTAGCATATAGCTGTAAATCCTTAAAATTTGCAGTTACTGATTTCAGTAGTTATTCTTTATCAGGCTTTTTTCACCGTGCTGTTCAGAGGCTACAGATACAAGGCACTGATTGAAACCAAGGGGCCACTTCAGGACCTCTAAAGGAATCGTTTCAGGCTTTTTGCAAGCTCAGGCAAATTGTGTTTATCAAATTGATATTCAGTTCTTTTAATGAAAGCTGGGATCCCGTATTCGGAGCTGGGGATTGTGTTAGAGGGATTGTCACACAGATTTGTGGGACTATTTTCAAGCTTAGGTATTTAAAGTTCAGCATGTGAATACTATTGTCAGAAATTGTTATTGTCTGTAGACAATAACAAAAAAATCGGTTATGGGTTTTTCTCCTCTCTCTAGGAAGCTAGTTTTTGAAAACCATAAGAATGTGTAAAGAAAGGGAGTTAGCTTTACAGTAAAAATTGACAAGAAATAGTGGCAAGGTTTATAGATAAACTAAGATTTATTATGTGTAATCATTATTTTTAAAATAGACTTCCTTTTATGTTCCCTTTTTTAGTAGAAACAAATGATGCTATAAAGCCACCTCTTCAGAATTGTAGGATAACGTGTTATGCTGCAAAAGTCTGTTTTCAGGCAGTAGAAAATGCACGTACTGACTTACTGCCTGGTTTGTGTTTTTTAAAGGCACCTTTTCTGGATTTTAAAATTAATTTCCTGAAAAGCAGGTTCAAATCTGGCTTGGAAGTAGATAGTACTAATCTTTTGAGTTGTGCCAGAAGCAGACCATGGATGGATTGTAGGCCAGGGTGATGCTGTTGTGCTTGTGGCTTTTATTTGTTTTTTTAAAAGCACTTTGAACGTAAGCTATTACATCAGTAAAAGTTTTTGACAGATCAGCTTTATGCATCCATGTGCTCGTGCCACATTGCCTAATGCCTTCAGATTTCAGTTTACTTTAAATTTCCCCCCTGGCCCCACCACCAGCACTATCTAGCTTTTCCCCAGAGTAGTGACTAACTTTTGGACAAAAGGAAATAGGGGTAGTGAGTGGTTCGGAGCCTCGCACATGCTAATTGGTACTGGACATGTTCACATTACAGCCTTTCCCTTGCTAAGGGCGTTAGTTTGCATCTATTTCTTTTATTGCTCTATTAATTTGAATGAAATACCTAGGTGTGTTTAGTCTCTTTAAGAACTCACTCTCTTGCCTTTGTCCAGTTTGCCAAACAGTCCCAGCAGTAGTTAAAGCAGATTTACAGGCAACCAATGAAAGGTGTGATTATGTGATACTTCCTTAGAAAACCAGATTAACAAAATAAAATTATCCAAGCCTTCCTGGAGCGGGAAGCAGTGTTTTGCATACAAAGCAAGATACTGTTGATAAGCAGCATTACTCCTTGCTGGGAGCGGTTGCCTCCATCAGCTGGATTCTGAACTCCAGCTGATACCAGAGCCGATGTGGTCAGAAGAGGATATGAGGAAGTAGGGTATTACAGGTGGGGAGATGGGAAGGAAAGTAAGTTTTTGGAAGTTTTCTTTTATCTAAAAGAGGAACTTTTATATGAAATAGGAGAGCGAGTTGGCGTGTGCTGAGGAATGTGAAAATAGAAATGACCAGTATGTCAAGGACTATTTTGAAGATAGAGGTGCAGTGCAGCTGGGTGTTGGCCGTTTTTGAAAATTACATTTACATTTTGTTATTTTTGTCCTAAAAAAAGTTGTGCTGTAAAACTATTCCAGTTCATCATGTAGCCCTCCAGAATTCTGTACATGAGAATGAGACAGAGTGGTCTTTGCAACCATCGCAAAAAGAGGAGTAGTTTTGTTACGGCTCTATTCTATTGTTTATATACTTAAAGGTAGCATTATCTCCAGATTCATCAGGGGAGCTTATATGTTCTATTGATTTCTGCCAGAATCCTCAGATTTATTTATTTATTTAGAGATTTGCCTTGGTGATACTCTGGTTACAGGCCATGGATAAGTATCCACAGTTTTTGCAATATAATGGAATGTGAAAATAAAGTAACGAAAGCTAGCATCTATTTGTTCACCGTATTCTAGACTCATGCTTGCTAACTTGTCAACATAGCCTTGTTTGTTCTTGAATATATGAAATACTTTGGTTCCTGTAAAAAGAATAATTCTTTTGCTGTTTCTTTTTGTTTTGTTGTGGTTTTTTTCCCTTCCTTTAGTGGAAGACCAAATATTCCAAGTTGATTTTCAGAAAATCTGATACAGTACCTGAGGAGCTCCATCAAATGGTACAAGAAGGCTTTCTGACCTTGCGAAAACACGATTGTTTCTTTCAAGATCTTGTAAGGATCAAAGGAAAAGATTTTCTTACCCCAGTGTCGCGTATATTAATTGGAAACCCAGGATGCACTTACAAGTACTTGAACACAAGATTATTTACAGTTCCTTGGCCTACTGAAGGTTATGATATAAAATATTGCAGTCCTCAAATACATGATGCTTGCAAAGCATTAATCAGACTTAATGACTACTTGCATATTGAAGCAGTCAAGGAATTACAAGGACAAAATTTCTTTGAGACCAAAGAAGTTAAAGATACTACTGTAATAGATAGGGAGCAAAATTTTGCTACCCCTCTTACGGATAAAGGGTCTGTTTCAAAAGATCAAAGCAGCTGTTGTGTACCAGAGGATGACTACATAAGTCTAAAGAACAGAACATCTTATAACTTGACTTTATTAAATTACATGGATCCACTACAAATGCTGTACTTGAAACAAGAGCCTTATTTTGGAATGGGGAACATGGCAGTGAGCTGGCACCATGACGAGAATCTGGTCGAGAGGTCGACAGTGGCTGTGTACAGCTATAGCTGTGAAGGTGAGTGATGGGAGGTGTGAGCGGACTGGTGATAGGAAAGCCGTAAACCCCCGAAGCTCTTTTCTCTTTCCTTGTCTGTACGTACATAAGCACACCTGCACGCTCATCTGGTTTTGTCACTTGCTACTGAATACGTTGGGGTACTTTTTGTATTTAAGCCCTGTGTTTCTAATAAAACTTGTACAAAATATCCCCGTGTTTACTGTAGCTGCCTTATCAGTTGTGCTCCAAGTAGATTTAAAAATTGGTCTGATTAACTTCCTGACTGAGAGCCAGGAAATCAGAATCTGTCAAATACCTACTTCAGGTTAATGCATACACATATTTTTTATTCTGTAAAATGTTTAATTGTAGTTGAGATTGTGGTCTTGATTGTGTTATTTCTCACACACAAGCTTGCTTCTGCTTTATGCTGATTTTACTGCTTTTCCTTCTTTGGAAAGATCCTTTTAGGTGGGTTTTGTGTCAAAGTATTACTGTATTTACTTGGAAGTTACATACATTTTGTCCAGGCATGCTGTAGTGCTAATGCATGTTTTTTGCAGAGAACTTGCCAACATTTCTGTAGTTGGGAAGGATGGAAGTTTTCCATCAAACGACCTGTTGTCTGACAGGCTTTGCAGGCTCTTAGTTATGGAAAAAACATTTAAATACGGTATTGGGGGGAAAAGTGTAGTTGGAAAGTCATTAAATATTTCATTTTTAATTAAAAATACCTTTCCTGTTTTTATCTTTATTTCAGAACAGCCATGAGAATTTTTATTTTTTTCCTAACAAATTCTGAACAAGGCCTTTGAAAATTTTTTAATGGCTTCCAGTTTTGCAAACATAGGATTAGAATTTAGACACTTGATTTGAATTTGCAATTGCTCTGTTATGTCTCATAGTTCACAACCGACTTTTGGTCCTTCCAAAAATCTTTTGATGTTTGCTTCAAAACATGGGGAGAATTCGTGTTGACTTCAGTAGGTTTTGGCTAATAGCTTATACTTTGTTGTGCATTCTCCTGTTAGTTTTGTTATTAGTTTTGAAACTGTGGGTCACTTTGTTACTTTATGTTCAGCTGAAATAATAATATTTACATTTTCCTGTGCATAAAACATCAACAGGCTTAGTAAACTGAGTAGTAGAGTTGCCATTTTGTTCATGAACTTTTTCTCTGTCCTATTTGCCAAAGATGTTGATATTTTATGTCCCATAAATGTATTTTTTCAGTAGTACTGTAGATAAATATTTTTTCAGTAACATTTTAAGTTAAAGAAATGTAAACATGAACTTGAAATCATAATAGTGTGTGTGAGGATTTGTTATATATGCTTAAACCTTTTTACGTTAATGTAAAACTTGTTTCTGGAGGGGAAAAAGTAAGTCCCTTTAAATTCAGTGTGCTATAAATTAACAAAAATAAAGCTGCTGTGTTTATTCATAGGTTGTCACTTGATTTTATTTCTTCAAGTTCAGCAAGTTAGATTAGTAAAAATTGTACCGTTTTAAAATCACTGCAAATTCTATGCAAGATTTGATTGACGATGGTGGAAAGAACTATTTGGTATATTTAGACCAAAAATTTCTGTATGTATGTATCTAGAGTAATTACATTATCATTATTAAATGGATGCATAATTAATGTAGATATGTATATATATTTAATGTATATGAAATGAAATTACATAGAATATACATGTATCTATATGTAATTAGTGTTTTTGCCACATACAGTGATTTTTCATGAGTACACTTATACTTAAAAGTTTGTAATTTTTTTCTAAAGAATTTAAAAGTAGACATGAGAACTTAAAGAGGCTAAGAGCTTTCCAGTGACTAAATTCATCATTCTATCATTTACATTTGCCAAAAAAAAATTTAAAATTACTACTTCAAATTTGAATTAAAATTTGATTATATATTGGGGAGGGAAATATCATGGCAGGAGATGGTGAAATTAAAGCCTCAGTGCAGCTGGAGATAGTGTAAAAGATGGAGTTTTTGGGGAAAAAAATTATTTATGAGGTCAGATGTAAATCTGAACAAGAATGAATTCCACTTGATGGCTCTTGAGCATGGCTGAAGTTGGTTTCATGAACTTTAGAGGGTGTTTCAGGTGCATTGGCCTGTTTATCCATAAGTTGGTGGAAATGAACCTGTTTATGGTTTATGAATATGGCATTGTAATTGAAGTGACAGTAAATACGTGTGTGTGGTGAAGTTTGCTGTCCAGTGCATCTAAGGAGAGTTGTTTACTTGATTGATTGAAATAAATAAATTGTCTTTTTGCTCTTCTGATTTCCTGTTTATAGCTTTCAAATGCTGGTGGTTATAAACTTACCAGTGCTTATAATTATTATTCTTTCCAGTTCCATATCACTTCAATGTGTTGGTTGTTTCTGCAGTTCTCAGACTGTCAATATTTACTGTATCTCTTACCAGGTTCTCCATAACTGTGAAGCATGAAGAAGCTCCACATCTCTTTGAAGACTGTTGTTAAATCTTTATAGAATCATATCTTGACTCATTTTCCATTTTCCATAAATATATTTGGTTTTTACACCAATATCTTTTATTAGTACTTACTCCATTAAGTCATTTAGTATTGAGTTAGCATTGAATTCTCACTGTAGTGTATAAAGACTGTCAGAGAATCATCATGGAACACATAATAAAAAGAGTAGAGGCGATCAGAAATTTTTTAATGGAACAATTTTTCCTTAGATGATGTTGATTAGACGAATTAGTAATTTTCTGGGAGAAAACACTGATTCTGTGGGAAACTTAAACATAAATTGAGCCCGCTGATTTTTGTTAAAACTAGCTTGATGCTCTTTTGTGCTAGGTCTTGCACGTTTTTTTTTTTTGTCAGCGCTCTATTCCTCAGATTCTCTCTGGACTCTGTGGTACTCCGAATGCCGAGGATCTGTGGGAGCCCCTTAGCATGGGGAAGCTAGGGCTTCCAGAGCTTCGTGGCTGGTACCAGGCTGTCCGGCCACAAAGGCAGACAGGTGTCTGGATTTTGACCAGCAGGAGCCCTAGGAGTTTAGCAGTCCTCCTGCCTCGTGGCAGCTGTTTGTCAGACTTTTTAAACACGTGCAACTCTCATTATATGGTTTTCATTTTACTTTAATTTGCATTTTTATATGAGTTGTTTGGTACCTACGTATTTGATTAAATGGTATTAAAACAGATACTACTGTGATTGAAACAACTTCATTTTCTTGTTTGCTTGTTTAGTGTTTGAGCCATAATGAAAATTTAGTGTTTGAAACTTTGATCAGTATTAATTAGAATAGAAGTAGTTTTTAATATGCCAGAAAAGAAATTTGAGAGCAAACATAAAGATATTGGAACAAGCAGATATTCTAATTAGTATCACTGTGTATTTTCTTGCTTCCAGTGTCAAGCTGTTTCAAAGCTACTTCAAATGAGGTACATTTCTAACAACAAAATAAGATAGATGTTTTGCTTAATGCTCATCTGAATAGTATTTGCTTTTATTTGCATTAAAATAAAACGTATCACAGGGTTAAAAGTAAGTTATCAAGTGATAAGAATAGGCCCTCGCAAAAATGTTGGAAATTATCTTTTAATGTGTATACTGCATGAAAGTGTATGAGTGGCAGTCATGGTGCAAACGCAGAACTGCATACATTACAGAATGTGTGTTCAATTATACTGTCACTAACAGTATTTGGAATTCATTTACTTTTCAGAATTTACCATGGAACAGGAATTCCAAATTTCGACCAATTTAGGATTTTTAATAACACATTAGCTTACAAATGTCCTATTGCATGAGAGCATTAGGGTAAAAACTTTTTCAGGATTTTAATATAGTAAACCAATAACCCATTTTTATTTCCTCCTCTATTTATAAAAGTGAATTACAATCCAAATACTGGTGGAATAAAGGCATTTTCAAAAACTGGATTTTATCCATGAAAATTTCCTAATGAACGGTTTTCCCTCAAGTCTTTAAGTTTTGTAGGAAGTTTTATTGCTTAACAGAGCACAAGTTGGTTCTAAAGATGTTCTTTGAAGTGGCGACTTGGTTCAGTTACCAACTTAAATGAAATGGAAAATAATGTAGTCACTGGAAGCGTCCATCTTCCTCTTACCTGGATTTCCCGCAAACTATGTTTGAGGTTAGATAAGTAGTTTTCTCTAGATTTTTACAGTATCTTGTTTGTCTTCTGCTGTAACTTCAAACTGTTGTTTGAAGTACCAAACAACTGGCACTGTTCACTCACAAGGTGATGTTGAAAGGTTTAACAAACTTAGTTGCAGTAATGACTGATCTTGACGGAGCTTTTTTGCTTACTTCTTTTGTAAAATGCTGTTTGCATTTTTTTGCACTGTAATATTAGAAGCAATATCCTAGCACTAAACCGAATTATGGCTATTTAATTTCTACAGTAATTGTGAAGAAAAATAATTGAGATGCACTGCAGATATCTGTTTCCTCACTAGCCTAAAAATATAATCCTGAAACTACAAAAGTCATTCAGAATTGACGTCAATCTAAATTTGTTGTAGTTGACCAATAATCTTGTTTATGCATTGCTTAATGGATGCAAGTCATGGAGCAGACGTTGGTACAGGATGAGAACAATTATATTAAGTGGTTTCTAATGTCAGTATGTAGTAGAAATATTGCTTGTTGGAAGAATACAAATGGTATGCAGAAAAATACATATTCTTAAGAAATAAATATGTGAATGAAATGGTCACATCTGTAACTTGTAGATTCTGGCCAGTTGGAATTATTTTCTGAGAGAATCACAAATTTTTAAGGATTCAATTACTCTTATAATAATAGATTTTAATCTCTGTTTTCTAAAAAGAAATCATGATTTGAATCTGCTGTAGGTTGGGTTTTTGTTTTGGTTTTTTTTTTAACCATGCTCTTACTGATTTGATCAAATAAAGTGTCCTTCAAGAATGAAGGGATGACAGAATATTCTTGGTTCTTATTTTAGTGCTTTTGTTCTTGGTATATTTGGACACGGTATTCCAAATGTGAATTGATAAGAACAATGTTGGTGAATCTTCTGATTTTTGTTTTTGTGAATATCAGTTGCAAGCAAAAGAGAAAATGTTAGTACAGTTTAATTAACCTCTCATGCTGTGGCTTTTCAGTAGTAAGGCAGAAGTAGTGACTCTGGGTACATACACATCCTTTCCCACTAGCTGCTGAAAAGCAAAGCTCGCTCTGCTTGTTTCACGTTTTGCGTATAACGTATGTAAATTCCTGTGGAAGACAGTAATAATGTATATATTTCATTAATTGCTGAACATATGCCCAAATTCTTGTAAATTCTGGAAAAATCAATCTGTAAAAAAAAAAATAATAAAATTCTCTTTTCTGTATCTGTGTAACAGGGGTCAGTTGGATTTACAGACAAAGCAGATATTTACGGTCCTGCTTGTTTTCAGCAATGTCTTGGCAGAGATTCTGTCATCTAAGAAACCACGTTTGATTTAAGATTATGTTTAGGGTATAGTTTGGCATTACAATGACTTGAATAGAGAACGCTCTCTCACTCTTCTTCAAGATTTTGGTGCAAAGAAACCTTCCAAGGCTGCTACTGCTTTCAGTACTGTGGAACAATAACCAAACTAGATCCAGGAAAACAAGTTTCGTGTTGTTCTGAACCTAACTATGACCCCAACCTGATAAGATCAGGTCTTAGAGCTGGAACATCTCTGAAATCTGAGCTGTCTAGTTAGAAGCACAACATTGTGGCCAGTTTTCTGCAGCTACATTCTCTCTTTCATGGTTCTACCCTAATTAGAGGTTTGATGAGGTATTGTTGTTATGTTGTGGTAAGCTTGTTGCCTGGTTGCACCATTTCATTTGGGGTGCAAGCGTAAATGTTTCCTGCAGGTCAAATTGTATAAATCCTTAGTGAACAGAATTATTCAAATTTGCAGGCAGTTTTATTATATTTCCATTAAATACTATTTGACCATTTCTGTATGGTCTGCTCCAAAATAAATACATGTTCTTAAGGTGCTGCATATGTGCAAGATCCACATGATTTGCTCTCAAATACCTATGGTTTAGATTCATCCAAATGTTTTCACTTAAATGGAACTGTAATTATATCAATGAATATACAGTATTCAGTCACGCTTGAGGTGCGACATGCAGAATTTAATAACAACTTCTTTTTATGTAAAAGTTTAACACTGACAAACTAGAGATATTCCACAAATGTTAAGGTATCTTTTTTTTTTTTCCTTGCTCTCACTTTGAGAATAGTTTGTGTTTAAAAGCTAGTAGCAGCTTGCTTCCATTTGTTACCAAAATAACACGTTAGGAGCAATCGGTTTCAATTGCTGCTGATAATTATAAGGTGCAGTAATTGAGAATGTAGAGAAAAGGAGACTGTGAGCTACACTTGAACTCTGTACTTAAGCAATAAAAAATTTATCAAACTGCAAAAAATAAGTCATTTTAATGAGCACATTCCAAAGGTGCTGGATTTATGAGGAGACCCCAGGAAACTTTGATTGAAATTGCTGTCTCTGATTGTAGTTCTATATTTTATTGGTGCCATATTGTGAACAGTGCTGCTGCCAAAGTGAATGGGAAAGCAGCATAGCAGAGAGAGTTAACCCAGAAAGGTTACCTCTCTTTATAATATCCATGATGTATTGCATTAAAAATGCCTTGAAAGCCATCCTATTTGCAGTTTTCAGAAAACATTTTTCTTAAATTAAGTTACGATTTATCTGAACAGGGCAGAAAATATGAAAGCCCCTTGAAGACTTTAGTATTGATTTTTCTGAGTATTTGCTAGCTCTTGTTTTCTCATTTGTGTGCTCCTTGATAGAAAGGCCTAGAGCTGCTCCTGAGCTTCAGCTGGATGAGAACTGCAGCAGCAGAGGGAGGGAGTATGGGAACTGAATTTACAGCAGGAGTTTTGACTAAGAACTTCGGCTTTTTAAAAGGTTTTGGTCCTCTGCTTCCTAAATTTAGGCAAGAGTTAATTGACACAGAAAATTAAGACAATTTATTAATTGTTAAAGCCTACTCCCAACTAAACCAACATCACAATAACCATATGAGATGAATGACTTGGATATTTTGAAAGCATGAGTTTGTGGTCACTTTTCATGTCTGCATATTATAATAAGAGTTATAAATCTTTATTTTGGTATTTTTTTATTCAAGAGTTAAATGAAGACAAAAGTTTTTAAAATTATTATGTGAAAGTGCATTTGAAAAGGGCAGTGGAATGGACACACACAGCTACTAACTTGTAAGCAAGCATGATGATTTCTAACTGCTCGCTGCCATTCTCTGCCAACTGCTTATTAAAACTTCATCCTCCCTCTGTCAAAATGCTCGGTTACTTTAGCCATAAAACTGTTATACCATAGCTCCCAAATACCTTGTTATAAATGCTGACTGTATCTTTCAATTTATACTGCAGTGAAGTAGGCTTATGAAAATAGTTCTGAGGGATTAAGCTCTAAATACTATTTCTATGCAGTGGATTATTTTTTCCCCAAGCTCAACACATTCATGTTGCTTAATGATAAGAAAAATGTTGTGACAAATGTTTTGAAGCTTCATTGGCTCTTGCACGTGTTATCTGGCATGTTTGACTAATAATTTTGAGAGAAGAATGACAGATATGATTCCAAGATCAGGTCAACTTATTTGGTCTAGATTGTGTTTTGTGCCCATTATTTCACCTTACTTTGCCTCAGTTTATGGTCTGGTGAAATTGCAAGTATGTAAACAAATGAAATTGTTCATTAAGTGCTTTGGCATCTGAAATTCTTTTTATGTCTATTCAACTTATATCTTTTTAATTCTATTTTTATATCAGTGTTGCTGCATTTTTCTTTTTTCTTCTATGTTTATAGTGTTAGTACTGTAAGAAAAAAAAAAAGTGAAGATTAATTAAAACTCCCATTGCATGTACTTGAGAACTTCAGAAAAACCCGAATCCATTACAAACTTTGCCTTGATTTGCCTTTACTTTGTACTGTCGTGGTTTACCCCAGCCCGTAGCTAAAACAACCCCACAGCTGTTCGCTCACTCGCTTCTGCCTCAGTGAGATGGGGGAGAGAATCGAAAAGGAAAAAGAAAAAGTAAAACTGTTGGGTTCAGATGAAGACAGTTTAATAGGACAGAAAATGAAAATAATAATAATGTTGATGATAAAAGAATATACAAAACAAGTGATGCACAGTACAATGTCTCACCACCCAAAGCCAATGCTCAGGTAGTTCCTGAGTCGTACCACCTCCTGGCCAGCCCCAGTTATATACAGAGCATGATGTTATATGATATGGAATATTCCTCTAGCCACTTGGGGTCAGCTGTTCTGGCTGTGTTCCCCCCAGCTTCTTGTGCCCCCCCAGCCTCCTCCAGGGCAGGGCAGCATGAGAATCTGAAAAGTCCTTGACTGCTCGGGAATAGCTCAGTGTGTTATCAACATTACTTTCATCCTAAATCCAAAACACAGCACTGTACCAGCTGCTAGTTAAGAAAATTAGCTCTATCTCAGATGAAACCAGGGCATTAACATGAAGTTTTCATCTTGCTGAAGTTGGTTGCAAAACCTTCTTTATCTCATATGGCTTTTTTTTTTTTCCACCTATTATGTACTTCTGAATTTGGAGATGGTGATTATACCAGATGGAGATTATACAAAATTTAAGCCTATTAAGATTGTACCAATGTGAGATGTCATTGTGTATTCTTAGAGCAGATTTTATATTTTATGGTTCTCATGTTGTCTGTTGTTTTTGTGGTGCTTTTCTCTCTTGTTTTACAGATTCAGCCACGGAAGAAAATATTGAACAAAAACTGAAGGGAAGAGACCCAGCTGTTTGGCATGTAGGCTTGAAGGTAGCATGGGACATAGAGACACCTGGATTAGCAATACCACTTCACCAAGGAGACTTCTACTTGATGCTTGGTAATTTTCAAGGGCTAAGGAGGTGAACTTTTGGTTGAAAACAGGGAAAATTACACTTATTTTAATATAAGTTGTCATACCTTCCTTTCAGTTAGGACTTTCTGTATTTAGAAAGACACAAGATTTGGCTAGAGTGTGTAATAAAACCCTCCTATCCTGCCCACTTCCAGTATATTTTGGGGAATTTTTTTCCTAATGTGTTTTTTCACTTCACAGCTAAAAAAAAAAATAAATTGTCCTCCTTCTGAGCCTTTTCTGTCTGTTATGGAGTCAGAATTGCAAGTCCAAGTCAGGCTTCAGACCATAAGCAGAATTTCCCCAGATCTTGTGAGAAGTTGAGCTGTATCTGTCCCATTGTTGTATTTGTAGATGCTAATTCCTTCTTCTATTCATAATGCAGTTGTACTGAGTAACTGTGAGCATCTGTGTCTCGTGTGTTCGACAAAAACATTCCTGTTCTTGAGTTTGGCGTATAGTGTGGCTGGGTATTATGTAAGCTGTGACAGTAGCAGTCTTAAAGTTTTCTGGTACTGTGGTTCTTGATGTGTCAGCCATTGTACCAATCTGTGGATGTTTTATTGGTCACCAGTTTTAGACATGACACTTCTCTTCTTCTGCTATGCTTTGCCACGTGTGTATTCAAACATACTGTTTTCTAGTAGTGGATTTATACTAAGATCATAATGAACAGAGCTGTTATACTCCAAGAATGAGTCTCAATGTCTCAAGATATTGAGGATTAAAAAATGGAAAATTGAGTTCATTTATTTGAGGAGCTGAGCTCACACACTAAAGTTTCTCCATTGAAAGAAATGAGGCAAGAACTGTGGCTAAGGTTTGTGACATGAAATCTGTTGTTTTCTCTTTTGGCTTGTGTTTCTCTTAGTTACCATTTTCGTTAAAGAAATTTTAACATAAGAAAGAAATTAAAGAAATCACACAACTCAAAACATGAATAACGCTTCTGACATCACCAGCTTACCTGTTTGGTGGCTTGGCTTGACAGACATCGTCTTTGAAGAGTAAGAGCACTTGCAGTGTTCCCTGTTTATGTGTTTGACTGGGAAGGTAGACACCATGGAACATCCCAGAATGACCTGTCCCACTGCCAGCTTGTTGGGCTGAACAGGCTTTTTACTTATTTACACATTTACCTTGCACTTTTATCTTCCAACAAACATGAAAAGTTTATTTAGTACAAGCAATACATTTGTGGGCAATCTTACCATTCCTTGGTCTTGGTTACCTCCACAAATCCTGTGCACTGTCTTTCATAAGCTTTTATGTGCTCTTATGTATGTTCGGATACGTACAGATGTTAAGACATGTGATCCTGCGCCTCTCATTTCTATATTTGTAAGGCTATAGAGTAGCAGCCTGGAAGGAAACAGATGAATTTTATATGAAAGTGAGGCTTAAGTGACAGTTAAACATTCCTGGAAAGGCAGTTATTAATCCAGTTTTGTGCAATAGCGGTTTGGGCATCAGGTAAACTTCTTATCTAATCCTTCCGGACTGTAAAGTTTGTGCATACACAGCTTTGCTGGGCAACAGATTCAGAAGACAAGTAATAAAAGAAGGGGTCTAACTTCAGAATTCTTAATGCAAAGTACTGTAGATTGCAGTTGACTTAGTTACCAGATCATAAGGACGTTTTTTATTCCCCGATGGAATTTATAGACAGTAACTAAAGTATTATCAGAGATGCTATATGAAGAGGTCAGAAAGTTAGTTTATTTAAGACGTAACATCATGATCATGTTTGGATGGAAACAAAGGATATATTAAACATTCTTTTGAAGATGATGTGTAAATCACTTTCTTATTAATACTTTGTGAAGAGCTGCAGATTTGAGCTCTGTAGGCCAGGTGCTTGATAATCTTTTCTGCATTTCCATAGGCTTTACAATTTTTTTCCTTAGTATTATTTTATACAGTCTGAGAGAGTATTCTCAAACTGGCCCTTTTATTAGGTTTCTATGTACAGGAGAACTGCTGTTATCGTTTTCACTTGAAGTGAAAGAGTAGAAATGGACATACACAGTTTTAGTGTATTTTTTACTGTTCGGCTTTTTTTAAACTGACTTTTTAGAGAAGGCATCTTGAGGATGCCAAGTAAAGATAAAATATGAAAACTTTGTATTAAAAAGTACCTTGACAATAAAGAAGCTAATTTTAGATTCATTCATCTTGGGCCTTTATACTTCATATGTTCCAGAACCTCATTTTGGTAAGCAGAGTCTTCTTGCTGGCATTATGTTAAAAGCAGTGATACAACATTGAGTACTGCAGCTATTCATAGCTGTTGATGTACCCGCACCGGCTGGTAGGACTGTGTACTATTTCTGACGACCATTGACTCATCCAACTCTAGCAAAAATACTTAGCAACTCTGCAGGTCTGTTCTTCCAATTCTTGAAATGCTATAGGGCTTACTGCTTTATGGGACTGTTGTAAAATACTTACAATTAAGAAGTCAGCTCCTGTCAATTCCTGTACCTGAAATGCCCCAACTATTTCCCAATATTGTACGCATAGACATGAAAATGTGGTAACTTGATATTTCTAATAGTAACATGCAAGTACAGTAACTTGCAAATGCTAATCAATGGGTGTATCAAAGGAACAAAAAGAGTGGGAGTGTTTTTTAGCATTTCTAGTAGACAATTAGTAATGTTTATCTTCCTCTCTTCATTGTCATTCTGGGCAGAATTGCACTAAAATGCAGTCTTAGAATAGAAATGGTTACCTGCATTCTCAGCAGTCCTCTTCAGATGAAATCATAAGCCATAATTTAAATGTATGTTAGTACTAAACACAAGGTGATCAAATCCATCCTTCAAGTAAATTATTGCAATAATATAAATGTATTTTGTTTAAACAAAACCAAACAAAATCCAAAATTGCTTTCAGTAAGAGATTTTTTTTAAGGCGCACTTTTCCTAACATGAATAAAAAAGATCTGCTGAATGACTGCAAACCTGCTGCCTAAAAACTCAAATCTGAACCTTATATTACTCATGAAACGGAAACACTTTAGCTCAATTTAGAATAATATATTGGTCTGCAGAGGAAGTGCATACTGAACCCTGCTGTCTCAAGTACACAGTCGAGGGGTGTCTAATATGAAACGTGTTGGGTGCATGCAATAAATCCAAAACGCGTGGAGGTGAGCAAAGGGCCCCATCTGCTCTGTCCTAGAGCATGCTTAACTAGGGTTGTCATGGTCTTACTATTAAATTGGAATCTTTCCCCTGATCTTTGAGTTAGACATGACCAGATTTGCAAGCAGATTTACAATTTTCACTAATTTTCCTACCATGACTTCAAAACGTACTTAACAAAAATACATTCTGGACTTTTTCAAAGGGAGATTTACTTTGCTGCAGCTGTTTCCCATAGATCAAGCTCTTGCTTGAAGGTTAGGGTTTTAAAACAGCATGAAGATGAACTTGGAATCTTATACCCCTCCCCACCCCAGCAAATTCTAGTTCAAGAAGCATCAAAAAATTATTTTCATAACCAACCAGAAGTAGGGTGCACACATTGCAGAGGTTGGCTTGTGGTGAAAGATAAATATTTAACGGAAACACTTCCACATGTATATAGTGGCTCATTAAACTATTTCTAGATATTTAATCTGCTTCTATTTCCCCAAACTAACTTGAACCCTCTTTGCTCTCTAGCATCTTGAATGTGTTGGAGTTTAACCTCCCCCTCTTTTTTTTTTTCCTTAAGTCCACATTTAATCCAAATGGTATATTCCTTGATTATTAAGACTTCGAACCCCAGAAACGTATTTGTTGTTACCAAACTTTGATCATGAAGTTTGGGAAATCACAGACTGTTTTTTTTTTTTGAAGTTCAACCTTTTAATTAATGCTGTGTTTTTTTGTGCATGCTTTTCTTGTTTAAAAACTAAAAATATTTCTTAATTAGGGACAGATCATCCCTCTAACTTTCTGTTAGGAAAGTTGTATTCCACTGACCCATAATTTCTTGGGGAAGGAGGCATACCTTCCTGATGATTTCTGTTGGCATACCTACCGTAAAACTAGTTTGATTAGGTTTTCTCCTGTTGAAGCATTGTGTGCGGTTGGATACAAGTAGAGCTGGAAATGGTGGAAAAGCATTTTAATGCTTTTCAAAATTGTAACGTAATGCGGTTAAAAATAAAATTCTTTGTGGTATTTAAGAAAACTAATAGCACAAGTCCCTTTGGCTTTTGTTTGTGGATATTTGTGTTTAGAATATCCAGGCTTTTGGCAGTGCTTTAAACCCCACTGTACCCATTATCTGCTTCTTGAAATAGATGACAAAAAGGTAACTGCCTAAAAAGTTCACTTTTTAGTGAAGTACACTGTTTTTCAAGAACATTGGAAAGACGACAGAAAAGACATAAACCTCTATTGCTACTTCTGAGAGCATTTGCCATTCTGGTTTGTGTTTTCCTGGGAAGTATTATATCCAGACATGGTAAGTTTTGGGCCTTTAGCCGCTACTCCTTTCTGTAAGGATTGGCCAAGAATGAATTTCCTCTCGTTCTACCTTGTCTTTGTTGTGTCTTAATAGTCTGCAGTGACATGAGTGTGCGGTCATTGTTTCTGAGTGCTTTGGCTCCTTACCTCACTGGTGCTCTGATAATTAGTTAAGTCTGTGTACATTAGTTAAGTGTATATACATGCACACATCCGTGAGTCCATTCTTTTGGCAAAGTCTATAGAAGCAGAGGGCTTTCAGTGTTTCTGCTGTGGTGGTGCCCAGGTAACTTAGCTCCAAGCAGTGGCGAGGACTGTGCTGAGGTTCTGTGCTGGGGGGGATGTATTTGAGAAAAGAACAGGGTGGCAGAAGGCTGTACAGAGGAGGGCCAGACACATCTATGATGTGAACTTGCTCCCACAATTTAAAATAGAATATGCAGCATCCAAGTTCCAAAATGCTGAGAAGCTTGTCTGATGAGGGGATTCACATAGAGAATGATAGTCTGCATCTGATCGCAGAAGGGTGCTTAGGTGTTAAAACAGTAGCATTAGTTTTAGGAGCTGTAAGCCTGCTTCTCTCGCAGAATTTCCACGCAAACTTTGGCCAGTGCCTTCGCCTCTCCTTACCCATGGACTTTCCTGTGTTGGTTAGCAGCTTTGCAAAGGCCTTGCCTGGGTAAATGTATTAAAGCACCAAGTACTGAAGATGATTTTGTGTTGTTCGAGTTTTGATTTGGTTTTTTTTTTTCTTTTTCCTGCAGGTGTGAGGATTAGGGATCTGTATTAAATAAGACCTCCTATTTTTAACAAGATATGTTGTCTGAGTTTCTGGAGCTGGAGATTCTGTGTCAAATAATTGTGTGCATTTGCAACTAATCAGATCATCTGCTAAACATTCTTGTGACTTCTTAGTACTTCATCTGTAAAGTCAAAATCTGACCTCCAAATTATTTAAACAGACTTCAAGTTGATAACTTTGTTTTCCAAGGTAGCTTTGGCCACCTGTACACAATCATACATGTGATTAATTTCTTTTAATAAATCTTGCCTCAGCTATAGTAGCCCTATAATGGGATCTGGCTGTAAGGTGGCAGATGATTCATTGGGAAGTGGCAGGCAGAAAGTAGTAGAAATAAAAGAATAAAACAATCCATTTAAAAGAAATAACACATTTTGCCATATACACATCTGTAGGAAATAGCCTCCTTGTTTCTTAGGTGCTCCCCCGACAGAAAATTTAAGTTATTTTTTCCCAGCATTCAGACACAAAGTGTCTGTAACCAACCAAGCCGTGTTCCTTTGCATGCGAACAAGGCCTTTACAGTATTGTCAGTAGTTTGGGGAAACAGATATAGGGGTTATACTGCCTGGAGTGCAAGTAGTCATCCATGCTTGCACAGTGACTGGTGGCACAATGGTATCCTGTTAATGCAAACAGCTTTAATGCGTGTGATTAGGCTTTCATTGAGAAATCTCTCTGATCGGGATAGCACTGCAGCATGTGTTGGACTTCGTTAGTTTTTCTTGATGGTTTTCTAGAATTACTATTTTAATTTTGGATAACTTGTAGTGTGTTAAACAAGTGAAAAGTCTGATCAGACTTCAGAAAAAGTCTGTGCAAGTGACAGCATGTTTCATAGATGTGGGAACGCTTTGGGAGAGGAACAGTCATGTAAGCGGAAAGTTGTAGTCCAATTCTCAAAACTTCTTTCTTACCTAGCAGTTAGTTAAGTTGGCATATGCGTCTTGTAAGCATCCTTACGGAAGGCAAGGCTATTTTAACAGGGAGAAGGGTTTATGGGACAGTTCTTGCAGCTGCACTAAATACATGGCTAAGTTGGTGTTAATGGTGATTTAAGAGAGAAAGTCACTTCTCATGTGCATTATACAGTTCACATAAGTTTTGTGGGGTTTTGTTTTTGTAATAGTTATTGAAATGAGATGTCCCGGCCAGAGTTGTCCTGAATTTGTGGTGAGGTAAGGGCCCGCTGTTCCATGTCTTACCTCACCACAAATTCAGGAGAACTGTCTGACAAATAACTAGTCTGCATGCAGATTTCCAAAGCAGGACTTCCTACTTTTAGATGCATGGGTTTTATGTGATGGAAAGGCAGTGCCTTGGTTTTCCAAACCTCACGAATCAGTGTTTAGTCATGTCAAACTGTTAACTCTGTATATATTGTGTTTTACCTAAAAGCATGAGTGCGATGGTAGTTTTGGTGTGGGTTTCCAAGGAAGGTAACAGTTTGGGTTTGACTCTAAAACCAAAATAGTAATCTGGATGGAGTGTTCTGTCTCTGAATAAAAGCTTTTGCTGCCAAATGGACAATGGCCAATTTAACAGAGCGCTTTTTCTTTTCAATTAATATATTTTTAGAAGAAAAAAGAAGAGCAAATCTTTACTGTAATCTTTTAAGACCTAGAATGTATTTTTCAAACATCCTTTGAGACATACAATCCATGAAGCTTCAACTATTTTTGTACAATTACAGTTTTAGTTGAATTATAAACTCTTAAATTAAAATTACAGGCTTCTTTCTAAGAGTCATAAAGGATTAGAGACAGTTGGAAGCAATTTCAAGGGGGAGCTCTACAATGAAAGATTTGTCAAGGGTTTGAATAAAGGTGCAAATCAAAATGTAATACTTCTAATGCTGTGTTTGCTACACGAAGCACACCACAATGAATGAGCACTGAATGGGGTGATAGAAGTGTTTGTTTGCCTTCTGTCACAGTTATTGTGGTATTTAACTATTGCAATGTCCAGAGATAATATTGTTCTGTGGCCCTTGCAAGACTTGACTCTATGCAATTTAGCCTTCATACGTTTATGTATGTAAATGTAATTTATGTAAATTACTTTTTCCTATGTTCTTTTTGTTTTGGAGCTTTTCTGTCTATCTTTTCAACTTCACCTGTCTGCAAACCTCATGCAAATAGAAAATAAGCCTTCCATCTAAACTTTCTCAGTGGGAATTCAATCCTGTTTCATAACACTGTCTGCCTATTCCTTATATAAATTGTTGGGTTGGTTTTTTTTTTAAGTTTGTAATGCTATCTGCTGTCTTGAGTATGAACTTTTTTAGTAGTTGCTTATGAAATTCATAAAAAGAAGACACTGTTCTTACAGCTAGAATAAATTAAGTAATTTTTCTGAATTTATATTAATTAGACTTTTCTTAGTTGTAAAGTTTCAGACCTGTTGCAAGGTAAAAGGGTCAGAGCATGTCTCCTTTCACTAATAAGGAGAATACCATTAAACATCACACGCTGTGTTCTTTTCAGTCTGATAGTTTGTTATAATGGTCAGAAGAGCATTTTCAAAAAGTAGTAGGGATTTGGAATATCAGGTTCCAGGTTTGCAAATATTAATCTTTTAAAGAGAAATTATATTTATGTGATGGAAGGATGAATCTTGATAATTTCTTATCATGCTGTATTAAGATGACTGAAGCTAAATTCGCCGAAATAATAGATATTGTTGAAAATACAGGCTCCAAGTTAACTAGGCATCTTGTTAGTCTGTATTCCTGTTCTCTTCTAACTTTGCCTATGACGGCTTTTTGCTTGGTGACACTTAGGTCACCTAGCTTTGTGGGGGTTTTTATTCTCTTTCTGCTAATTCACAAAACTATAACCCAGGAGTGATTTTACAGGAATTTTGAATAGATTTTCCTGAGTGTCTTGTTAAAATTATGCCGCAACACCAAAACTGTTTGAATTGACAGCACTTTATGAATGGTTTTCAACGTAACAGTGAGTGTTGTTACTAGTCCTAGTCTGAACTTCTCCAGAGGAATATGTTTCCTCTAAAAAGTGCTAATTTGTCAGAATTCAGGCATTCTTCAGTTACAATTTTGATGAAACTCTGATGCCAACCAAGTAGATTCCATCTACAGGGCTTGTGGGGTTGTTTGCCAGTTTGTGAACTCAAAGCCATGACAGCCCTCTGGCAGGCTACGAGAATGTAACGCTTTGGAGACAGGTCTTTGAGCAGACTGTACTTTCTGGGTTCCCAGTTTCTTGCTCTGAGCTCAAGGGAGAACTTCAGATAAGTTTCAGATAAAGAGATGACATAATATGTCGTTGTCTGTCTGTTTTTCTTTATTTGTTTCTTTTTGCAAGAAATGTCAGTATTGTGTAGTGATTTTTTTTTTTTGAGAAGAGAGATTGTAATTTCTGCACAGTCTGTTGTTTGTAGTGATCCTCAACTTTGAATGCATTTGTCTAGTTGAACTTTTCCCATAAGAGGTGGGAAAATGCCACTTCTCAACTGTATAAAGCAGGAGAAAACTAATATGAGTAGAGATCTTCGTAACACCAGCACGGCGAATAGTTCTCATGCTCTGCTAAACATTAGAGCTCTATGAAGTTAGTACTATCTGACTGCATTCTCATTTTTTTCTTAAAATGCGTAATGTAGTGTTCACATTCAGCAGGATAACTTTTATTAAGTACAATTTTTCCTTGTGCTTATGGTTTTCTAATCTGTCCCCAGACGATCTCAATATGACACATCAACACTGTGTTCTGGCTGGTTTCTCACCTCGATTCAGCTCAACTCACAGAGTGGCAGATGTAAGTATCAAAGATGGTTTGCAGTTTGGTCATTAGTAAAACTCACCTTCTGGTACCGTATACATAGCATCAGACTGTCTTATCCAGAGCTCTGATTCACAGTTATGCTTATGACTCAAACTGTTCTCTTGAACAACAGCTACAAGTTTGGTTTTGGATTGAGGTACACTTCTTTCTGTATTGGTGGTTTGCCCAAACTCACAGTTAGGCACAGATGATAGGAATTAGGAATGTGCTGCACCACACCTCATGGATCACTGAAGAAACAGTTGTATTTTTACCTGAAATGTTTTAAACTTTTTTGCTGTGTTCATATCCCGGTCCTGGTTGAAAGGTAGTATTCATGATGGGATAGAAATGCTCAAAACACGTCCGTGATGTCCACTGGCAAAAATGGCCTTTAGGAGGTCAGAACAACTAAGAGCAGTCATGAGTCTGCTTTAAATTGGATCCTTCTGTGCATCTGAGGATTGAAGAAGCAGAAAAGTGATACAGAGTCCCTTGCCTCAGAGTTGTTCTGAGATTACAAGGCCTCAGCCTGATATTCTCAAGTGCAAAGACACCTTTTTTCTTTTTTATTTTACTAGGCCCCCCCATTCCTTTCCATGGTGTTACTGGTAGTTTTCTTGATGTAATATTCTAATGGGGAAGCATACAGAAAAATAAAAATAGTCTGGTTTTTTAAATTACAATTACCACTTTCTTCTTTCATCAAGGCAAAATATACAACTGTTGGAGCAAGAGAGATACACGTATCCACATACTTCTTTTCTCCATTACTCTTCCTCATTTCTGCAGGAATGGCAATGAAGCAGTAGCACCAAACATGAACGTATACATAGATATAAGTTGTAATATAAAAAAAGTGCCTTTATTTCCCAAAAAAATATACGCTCTGCTTGCTTGAACTGGGCTTTGACAGCAAGTTAAAGTGCACTGTACATTTTAAAACAAATAGTTCTGTATTTTTCCTCTCATTTAAGAGTGCTCTGACCTACTGCTCCTGTCTCTGTGTTACTTTTGCAGGAAAATGCAGGCTTATTTTCACAGTGTGAAAAGCTTCTCTATTAAGTGATTATGCTTTGGGTTTTTAAACTGTTGTTACTTCAAGTCATATAGTATGGAAGTTTTGTTTCCAAATAATATGAGACCGGGGGTCCTTATTCAAGATTTTTCCTGGAAATTTAACTGAAGGTACATCCTGGAAATTTAACTGAAGGCACAGGTACTTAATTGAAAATAATTAAAATATGTATATGTCACCTTCATTTTGTTTCAAAAGGATTTCTACAGATTTCCTGCTAATTTTGGAGGAAATCTAACAAAAACAAAATAAAAGGAGCAGAAGTGCAAATTTGTTTTGTCCATATTATCTATGCCTGGGAAGCAAAGAACTCCCTTGGGCTGGGTATGGAACTCCATGTTAGTGTTACTGGGATCCCGTGCAGCTAGGGAAATACAACTGATTCTGAAATACTGGCAAAAACTGGCCAGGAAGCGGTGGAAAGTATGGCCATATTTTTGTATGACCTAATTTATAAAGCAAATTTAAGAGTAATTCTTTTCTTTCTCCTTTCAATCTATGCTGTACGGGTTGGCTAGACGTTTGATGGATTAGACTTTTGCATTATTTATGTCAGTAACTTTGTGGACAATCCGGGGGCATTACGCTTTTCTTTAAAAGATCATGCAACAAAGTTACAAAAATTCATTCCTTCTGCTCTTTCACTTTGATTATTTCAGCAGCGACTAGTTTGGTATATTTGAGAAATACATATGTTCTGAAGTGGCTATATATACGTTTTTATTTGTATCTTTATAGTGTTCAAGAGGAACGTTGGAGTACATATTTGGACAATGTGAACTGGCACTCCAGAATTTACAGACTGATTCTAATTCAATGGTTTTATCTTTGAAATCACTGGAAACTGCAGTTATAAAGCAAGTAGAAGAAATACATAATGAGGTGAGATGATGTACACTGAAAATATTTCAGGCAGGTTCTGAGAGGTGCAGTCTGCTCGTAGAGTTAATGGCAATTAAGTGTGTTCAGCTGCTCATAAGGCATTGCTCTGTGAAAGTTTTAAATGTTTTGTGTGACTTTTTTTACTTAGGTAGAGTAGTTGGGGTTACCTTGGATTGGTACTTCCATTCTCCCAAATTTTTCATTTTTACTTTTTAAGATTCCTCTGCTGGTAGTTTCAGTAATATTGCACCAAATCTGATATTATGGTGGACAAACCGAACTACTCTATCACAAAAGGGGAGAGGAAAAAAAAAACCTAGAGGGAAAGAGCAGGTGAAATCTTTCAGTTGTTCGTCAGGTGTTTAACCAGGTTTTTACAGAATGCCAGGTGAGACACAATTGTGAGTGTGTGCTTTAAAGTTTATTCTGAAGAAAAGACAGTGGAAATAATTGTGAGGAACATATTTAAGCAAGTTTTTCTGTGCTACAAAATATGCTGGTGTAACAATGCGCTTTCGCCGGATTCCACTGGAGCTGGCAGTGCTTGCTTGTTTGAAGTACTGATCTGGAGTCTTAACAAACACATTGATTTAACAAATGAACTGAATATATCAGACAGTATGGGAAACTGTGGAAATCAGTAATTGTTTGTGGTTGAAAAGTAGGCAGTATCACAAAATATGTAATTTGACTTATTCTCTGATAGAGGATACAGTCAGGATTGTGACACAATGGACAGGGTCTTCTTACAAGGGTAGTGTTTCTGAAGATGGTAAACTTAATACTTTTTTTTCTTTCTTTCTTTTTTTAATGTTACAGAAAACGTAGTCAAGGCTGTGTATTCGCAGTTTAAAATGTCAGATTGTTTAGCTGCTCTGGAAAGCTGTCCTTCCTCCTGAAATGAAGTTTTCAGCTATTCCTAACTGTAAAAGTGCTGATGATCATCTCTGTCAAAACAGCTATAGCATCCAGTTAATACAGATGACTTAAGCACTTTTTTGTTTAAATATCAGTGTTTTTTACAACACTCCTATATTCAGATATTTTGAAGGAGTTGTGCTGTATTTCTGCTAAGATAAGTATGATCACAATTAGGAGCCATATAGTACATAGGTAATTTTCAGTGAAATTAGAATTTGTGTAAACTGTTTAAATTGCTATCTGCTCAGGAATATAATATTGAGTATTGTTACTAAAACTTCATCAAACACCTTTTTGTCTGTATTGTGTTTACAGCTGGTAAAATGGAGTTTAGTGATGGCAAAAGAGATTTGCACCCTCGACTGTTAGCAAACAGCTCCTAGAGCAATTTAAAGAAGTCTGCATGCAGGGTTTTACAAAACATTCATCAGGCTCAGTCCATAAAACTATACGCATATGTGGTTTGCACAGCAAGGGCCACATGCACAGCTGGTGTAAATTTGCACGGGTCCTTTGACATCAAAGACATGTGCCGTTTACACCAGGTGAGAGACTGGCCCCTGGTGTTTGCAGTCACCTGAATAATTTCGCTATGTGACAGACAGGGATGTTTCCTGTTACGCATATGGGATATACTGCAGCAGAAATCATTGTTTAACTTGTACATATTGTGCACTTAGACTTAGTAGACACATTGGATCTATATTTCATTTGAAAAGAGGATACCCACTCACCTCTTTTTTTTTTTTTTATTGGCCCAAGGTCATCTCTTCACTTGAAGGATTAATTCTGTACGTTAAAGTGCTATTTAAATTTCATTTATTTGCCGCACAAGTAGACAAAATTCCTAGTGGCTTATCACTGTGGTAAATGCACACTTCCTTTTCGAAGTGAAAACGTGGATCTGTGAGGCTAATGCTACTTCTTTTTGCATATAAAAGCATCCTACCTTCTTTTACTCCCTGTGTGATAAATCTTTATCTTTTCAGGCATGAATAAAGGTCTTAAAATTAAATTTTCTCAGATAGGTGAAGAACACAAATGTGTTTTGCTTCTTTAAAGAATCAAACTGTTTACTGATGAAAATGAGTCTTCGATGTGACCGTTGTGGTCAGGATTTGGTCTAATTTTTTTCCCCTTGGTTTCTCAGTATTTTTAAATATGAAAGACAAAATTGCACAAAACGCCAAACAATTAATGAAGAACTGCCACACAATTTTGCCTGTGTATTTCTGTATGATGTACAGCTTTCCGTGCTAGTTCTGAACCTCCTTGTGGTTTGGTTTTGGGTTTTTTCAGTTCTTCTGGACCAGAGACCATGAGCTTGAAATTAGGTAGTAATCCTGTCTCTAAAGGAGGTGGTACATCTGTGTTTTACTTTCAAACATTGTCAATGAACTGCAGTTATTAAGAGTTTAACTGAGAGAACTAGATGCAGCCATTGTTCTAGATTCTTTATCTTCTGAAATGCTGTGGGTTGGGGGTTTTTACCCTTCTTGCTGGCACAAGAAGAGATCATTAACTGGAACAGACCCGTCACAGTACCATGAGGCTCTGTGTGACTAAGCTAAAATAGAGTAGTTGAGCACAGATTCACAGTCTGTGCTGAAATTAACTGCTCTGCCAAATGAGGTCTGACTGAGTTATTTGTGTGTGCTAGAGGGAAAAAGCCTAAGAGCAAGACTGAAAGAATGAGGTATGATTGTGTGCCTTCACCTGTGTATTCCTGGGCAGGAAAATTGACTTGCTGTGCTGATAAAGTGGGTTTGAACTGAAGATCTGAAGCATAGCTGGAGACTTAGTTTTTTCTATTTTTGTGGCGGGCAGAGAAACCTCTAAAAGAGGTATGGGTGAGTACCTGGGGGATGCTTTACTGATGTTAAATTTCCCGGAGTTCATTTGTCAGAGCCCTGTCTTGGGCATCTTGTCAGAGCTCTCCGTGTCGAAAAGTAAGGTGCTAACCTGAGGAGGTTTCCAGCATCCCCAGCGGGCAGCCAGGTAGAAGTTTAGTATTTCTTTAGACTTAGCTCTGTTGTCATGGTCTCCCTCACTAAAGCAGCCTTCAAAGGAATATCTGAGTAATTGTGAGGTATGTGCAGTTTGTTAGATGTGTGAGTCACTTCACTCCCAGTACATACTTTGTAGTTGTAAGTAAAGATACCTTAATTAAGGCTGTTCACGTGATGCTTGCCTCAGTAGCTTATGGGCTTGCAGTCTGAACAGATGCTTCACTGGCAGGTTATCTGGTGAACAGAGGTAGCAGGGAGAACAGAAGTAATTCCCTGGACAGCTGTGGAGTGCAATAGCCTCACAACGCACACGGAGTGTCTGAGATTGAATGGAGTTACACTTTAAGCAGTCACATTGCTGTTTGGCCGGTAATAATTTAGCCTGAAATAATTGATCTTGCAGAGTTCAATGAATGTGAACCTCTTGCCTGTATTGAATGGCACTTGGCTTTCCAAAATACGTCCGGCGACTGGGTATGGCCCAAACAGAGCTACAGGGGACCTGGGGAAGCCCGTTGGCACGGAAATGCTTTTTAAAGTAATAAAGCACTGCTGGACAGATGATGTAAATGCTCATAAATATAAAAATAAATCTGCGCAAAAGATCATCGCTGCCCTATTGTTCACATTTCAAAGAAAATTTGTTGTCCTTGCTGTGAGTAATGCAAAATGCGGTAACAGTTCATGTTGTGTGAGGTAGTTTCAAGACTTCTTTATTTGCCAACGCCAAAATAATAATCGGATATTCTCTAAGTAGTAAAACACTAGAGGAGGGTTTTTTTAGCATCTAGGGATCGTGTTGAAAATGTAGCAGGGTTCAACGTAAGAATTCAGGTTTGGAAAGTTAAGGGTTTGTCCTCATCGGGGGTTTTGTACAGCTGTGGTTGCAAATCCTGATTACCACAATTAAAACTTGTGACTGAATTGGTTGCTCTGTCACTTGTGAGGCATGGTCACTTTTTCCTACGGCAAATCTATTTTTATGGCAGCAGTAGATAAATTTAAGTGTGGTGAATGCACAGGGATGTAGAAAAGCCTGGGCTAGCTGCTGCGTTGAAGGTATATGGTGTGCGACGCTGAGGTCACCGCAGGGAAAGGGTAGCAGTGTACGTCGCCGAAGGAAGGTTAATATGTTTTAGCACATCACAGTGAGCTGACAGCATGGTTGGTGGCTGGCTAGTACAGAAGAGAGAAAATATAGATCACCTACATGTGTGGCATTTAATAACCAATACTTTTAAATAATTGACTGAGGAGCACTGCCTCACAAAATGTCAAATGCTACTGTTGGCCTTTTACTACCCAGTATTGACTATAACCTAAAATTGGCCTTTAATCATTGTTTAAAGGACAACTTGAAAATGTATTGAGGTTAGACATGAGGCCTGATTCTGAGCTTACTTGCACAGATGTAAGTCATAAGTGAAAATTAATTAGGAAATGAAAATTATTCCTAAAACACTCAGCATATACAATTTTTGATAACATGTTTGGACTTTGTCCTGTTCAGTCATGTAAAATGCTTTCTAATGCCAACTGAAGTTAGCTCTGATATATGGGAGTCCCTGAATTAAAATTTTTTTGACAAAATCCTTGGCAAGAGCTGCTAACCTGAGAGGTTTGTCATGGGAGATGAATGTTCTGTAACTGTGGTTCCACTAAGGCTAGAAGTGAGTTTTTTGTCTCTCTCCGGTATTTACTGTTGTGGGTTTTTTTCCTGGTACAGCTCCTCCTGTTTGTGGAAGGAGGCAAGCTGACGGGAGTGCCTTCCTGCTGCAGGAAAAGCTATTACTGAGTAGAGCTAGAAAGTCAAGAGGACATACAGCTTTGAGGAGAACTTGGGGAGCAGATAGCACACGTTCTTGTTAAAACATGTACTTTGTAATAGATGTAGTGTGAATGTGTTATTTATAAATACCAAACAGCCTTAGCATAACTGGAATCTCTTGACATTTTTAGCAAAACTAAGTATTTATGCTTGTATATGTCTAAAACAGGGATAGAGAGATAGAGAAATTATGCCTCATCAAAAGGACTTTTTTTTTTCCCCAGAATCAACAGTTATCTGTTCAGAGGTGATAGTTCAGAGCAGTCACTTGTCAGGCAGCTTGATGGCTAAGGTGGGGGGTGAAACAGTTTTTCTCCCCAACCCCCATTTTATTAACTCGGTTTAGAGCTAAACTAAGACATTGTGAGATGAATGTGGACCTGAGTTGGAGAGCCCTGGCAGATGGCAGCCCACATCGTTAAACAGCCACACATTGCAGTTGGTATGCTGACCTCTGATGAGACCAGCTAATCCTTCAGAAAATTAACTAGCCCGTTGCTAAACTTTATTTCTTGCAGCTTAAAAGCAGCTCTTGTCTGTCAAGTTGTATATTCTGTATAGGATCAAGATACATTTAAAATTTGGCCAAGACTTGGATTGGACTGAAATTGCATAGATTAATGTAACAAATCAATATGACTAGTCAAAAATCGGATTGACTGAGATTCTTGTCATGATGAGCCATATTGTAACATTGATTTTAATTATTTTTTTTCATTGATTAATGGTCTCATGCGATTCATTTCCTGAAACATGTTTGCCAGACATCATGTGTTACAGCCCTTTCGTGGTAGAGGCCAGCAAAAACAAAAAGAAGTGGGGAGAGAAAAAAGTATCGAGTGCTTAAAGCTCTGGGTGACCTGTCAATATGCTCAACCTTCCCAAAACTGTGTATATCAATTGTTTTAACAAACCATAACTTGATCCTTCATACCTCGTTAATACTGTAGAGGAAGCAAACTTTCCTTTGTTTTTTTTTAGGAAGGATGTCATTAAACTTCTGTGCTAAAAAGTCACTAGGCTAGCAGTCAGGGGCTTTTAAAATAGTTTAAGATCTATGTCTGCCAACTCATCATGATGTTATATTTTACCAACAAAGTTGTTTTGGTATTCTTTTTATACACTTGAAATTTATGTATCTTTTATTGTAATATTTAATGTATATTGACCAAACATTCAGTTGACTTTCAGGTTTCTGTAGCCATCCTGTTCACCCTTGCAGGAAAGAAAGCATTAGGTGGCAGCTTTGGGCAGTTCTCTTTCTTCTTGCACCTTCGCAGGTTGCCTTTGCATCATGGAGCTGAGCAGGGATAAACAAAAACTTCTTTGTGGCACAAATAATGATTAAAGCAGCTTTGAACTCAGTGTGAAACATAACTACCACAACAAAGATAAATACAGAATTCTAAAGACCAGAACTGGGGATTACTATTAAAGGAAAAAAGGCTCAGTGGAAATTAAGATAAATGGAATTATTTTGTTTAAAGAATATCTGATAAGTTATATGTTTATATTATGTCTTAGTAAGTGAGTATTTCTCTTGTCTTAAAGTTGATGAGCCATCCATATATGAATTTTTTTTTTAAAACCCCAGCTAGTAAAGTATTACATCATTTGCTGTGTTTCGTATTCTAAATAAAAATATTAGCTTGCTCCTTATGGAATTTTTATTGCTTCAGTGGGGGATTTGCTTTCTTTATAAAGCAATTTCCACACAAGCTTTGTCCTAGCAAAGCAGTTGGGTCTGTTAATTCGGATGTCCAAAAGAGCTTTTCACTCCTGGCACATGGACGTCGTTGTGTGTCCCAGGGCTTTGCTGTACGGGCAGAAGCAGGAGAGGGGGGCAGGAGCGGTGTTGGGACACCCCTCTGTCCCTGCGGCTCTGCCTGAACGCAGCCCTTTCATCTCTCACGTGGAGACCCAGTTAATCCAAAAGTTATTGGGAGCCTATCTGGTAACCAGATTATTTGGTAAAAGTATGAGCAACTATGATTCATTACAATGCCCTCGTTCCATAGCAATTGACTCAGCTGCACTGGGGCAATTTTATTACTGTGAGTTTTTTCAGTCTTTTATATGACTGAAGTATTTTCAAACCCACAATGTTGATCCAAATAAGCCAGAGTTGGTACATGTTTGACTGAATTTTGAGTAAACCTGAACTTTTAATGTTCTTTGTACATGTACCACACGTAAAGAAAAGACTTGGGGTTTGCACCTCTCTAGGATTGAAGGGACTAGCTCTGGTCTCAAATTCATGTGGAATAGAAACAGACAGCTGGGTGTAAGCGTGCATTTGGGAATGGGTACTTTGGTAACCACCTCCTTTTCTGTGGGATTGTTCAGGTAATGCTGGATTTATGCGTTACCCATTCCTGCCCCAAATAATGAACCTATAATATTTATGCCACCGTGTGTGTTTATTTTGCAGGTTGAATTTGAGTGGCTTAGGCAGTTTTGGTTTCAAGGCAAGCGGTATTTGAAGTGCACTGACTGGTGGCTTAAGCCTATGGCTAAATTGGAAGAATTCTGGAGAAAGATGGAGATTATGGTAAGTACTGGTTTTATAGTCTGAAGCCTCTAGAGCTTAATTCTGAGAGCACTCACAATTATTTTTTTAATTGTACTGTAATAATGGGATTTAAACTTTATTCAGAACATATGAAAAGTAGAATCTATCTCAGCCTTCCACCACCTCCTCTTATTTTTCACCCCCAGTAGCCAGAAGAAACGTAAGCAAAACAAGGTCCGAATACCTGAGGTTTTAGTTATTTGCAGTCTTTGCTGGTTTTGAAGTTTGACAGCCTGATAAGATGGCAGGCATATATTACATCACCTCAAAATGTGCTGTGTCAGCTTTTTCCTACAACCCCAAGACAGACAACTCTGCCAATGGCAAGAATGGTGAGTGTGTCTGAGCAAAGTTGGGAGTAAAAAAATCTGATGATTCAGAGATACAACCATCTGTCTGCAGACCTGCACACCAAAGCTAGAACCAGCAAGAGGAGGTTAGTTTCTTCAAAAATGGTGGCGACACTGGTTCCTGTATACTGGAAAGCACATCCCTGCTTTCCTTGAGAACGGACTCCGTGAGAAGCAGTTAGCCCGCTTGCTGTGGCTGTCCGAGTAGAGACTCAGCTGGGAGGCTTTGCTAGTGTAAGCGTTGGACACAACTGCCAGCATGCCTGCTTCTAGGTGTGTACACAGAAGGAACTTCATTGACAAACGTGCCTTGCTTGTAGCCTGACGTCTGTGTTAGGGGCTTCTTCCCAGTCACTTCTGCTGGTCAGCATGAGCCTCAGCTTGCCCATCGTTGACATGGTAAAGCTGGTGATGTAGCTGAGGATGCTGAATGTGGTTTGTAGTAGAGGTGGGTTTGAATCCCTGGGAGTATGGTGCAAAAAGAATGTGCTCTTGAGTTTTCAGGGAAATGTCATGACTTGCAAACCTACTCAGACGTATTGTAAGCTTTTCCAGCGGTGGCTGGTTTCAGACTTGGAAAATAAGCATGGAAAAGCAGAACTTTCATTTGTGAAATCGGCTGCCGCATAGAATCAGTGAATATTAAACTTTCCTAAAAAAGAGAAAAATTATAACTTGCTTCTGTGGGGTGTTTTCCTCATTTTTGCGTTCTTATGTGCTCACATTCTTGAATGACTTTTATAATTTAAAAAAAAAATCTTCTGGTTTGTTTTATCTTTCAAATGACAACTTACTCTCTTGTAACACAGGCTTAGATGAGGTAGAGACAAGAATGTTTGATTGTTATTTTATATCCATTGTGTGTTGAGAACATGGAAAAACAGCAAACTCAGGAATTCTCAAGGGTTAGGTTTTCTGCAATTGGTGTGACATTGCCATGTGTCTCTAATTAGAAACATGGTGGCGTCAGTGTATCTCCTTTCAACAGGCCTCAGGATGATATTTATCAGCAAACTGAAGGTTGGGCCAAGACAGAAGCTGCTTCTAATTTAAATTTTAAAAATTGCTTTAATGTTTTATGACTTATAATGTATTAATCACAATTAATTTCAGCTATTGAAGGAGACAGAAGAGAATGTTAATTGGGAATGTCTGTTTTGTTGAGTCTCTAAGTAAATTTGATGCTTACTGTATTTGGGATTTGGAAGTAGCGTGGGTTTTGGGGGGGTTTAACCTACATTTTGTCCTGTGCTGTTTCGCACGGCGACAGTAGGGGGCAATGTTGAGCCGCGGTTTTATTGCGGCGCCCGGCACCGACTTAATGAAAATCCATAGAAATGTAGCATTAACATCAAGAATTATCCCTGTTGCTTCAAGTTACCTGTAATCTCTAAGATTCCATAACACAGGAAATCAATTGTGGGTTAACAAATTCAACAGCAATTTAACATAAAAAGTGCAGTGTTTTGGTGCACGCTTAACTTCCACAGCACCAAGTGAAATCAAAAAGGTATTTCTGAACGTACCCGGTAGGCTGCAGCCGATGTTTGGTTTTTTTCTCCAAATGTATAGTTTTACTGGATGATTCTTTAAAAATGTATGTGGCAAAATGCTTATATTAAAAATGTCTTAGAGTTGTTAATCTTGTCTCGATAGAGATTATTGCTTAAAAGGAATTATTTCTCAAAAGAAAATACTTAAGCAATGTATTTTTCTTACATTTGTGTGTGAGCTGAACAACTCTTGCCTTTTTTTTTATATATATATGTGTGTGTGTGTCTCGAGTGATACAAAAGTCAGTCTTGGGTTCCCTGTATGCGTTCCTCCCCTGTCCCCCCCTCCCGTCTTGTTTAGTAATGCAGTCTTTAAGAGGAAAAGAATGTTTTCCAATGTAATTTCTGCTTCTGCTAATTGTAATTGCTCCAGTGTCACAGCAAAGTATGATACCGCAGGAAATTAAACCCAGTGTCTTCAAACCTTTGGGCTTTCTATAGTATTTTTGTACATTATAGCAAGCACACAATTTTATCACAATGTTTATTCCTGGCATTTCTTTCCCTGAGGATAGTTTTACTTAGAGCTCGCTCTTGTGATGTAAATGTTAAACCTTTCGTTTGAATGACATTCTGATAAAACATCACATTTCCCACAATATTACCTCATGAATTTATGAACCATTAAATCCAAAGCAGTTTAACCAATCTTCTCCTCTTTTACCCCCTCCCTTGAAAATATGAAGGCTATTCAAATGTTCGAGGGGTTTTTTAAAAAGTCATCCAAGATTAACACGTTATCATCTGCAACATCAGGATAAATGCTTGCCGAATTCAAAGGGAGAGTTACCATTTGAAAAAAGACTGTACAAGCTTTGCTTTCTGGGTAGAGAGAAGTCTGAAAAGCTGAAATCTCATGTGATGTGAGGAAGTCTTGCTGTAGCTGTTCTGAGATTCAGCGGAGAGACAATTTGTCTCTCAGGGTCGGATATCACACAAGCCTTGCAATCTGACATTTATTTTAGCTATGAAAATCTTCTAACGCCGTGCCAAATCAGTAAGAACTGCAGAAGTCCTACAGTCTTCGTTTGTTTATTTTATTTTAGGCTGAGTCACATTTGAATAAGTAAAATGTAAATCAATGAAATGCTTTTTGTTTGTGGGATGGAAAGTAAGCATGTATGATTATATTTAAATATCAAATCCTTAAAGAGTTTTTAAACATACCTAGTGTTCCTTAAAAAAATATGAAATAAAATGAATGAAGACCCTGGTAGTTCTGTATGGTGTGAATTGTATTTCCTGCTTTGACAGTCCATTTAGCAATGTAGCAATGTATTTATATGGCAGTTGGCCTTAATAACCTTTATTGACTCTAGTGGGTAAGAGCCAGGACCGGGATTATTAAAATGTATCAGTTTCATTGCAGTATAAAATCACAACATATATAATTATGTTAGGTAGGCTAGGCTCCATTTAATCCCACGTATTTATGCAGGAATTTGGCAAGATGAAAAAAAAAAATGGAGACCTAAAGCATAGAGAAAAGCACGACTGATTTGGAGTTAGATTTAACAGCATAACCGTTTGCCTGCGATAAAGGGTCTACTTAGAGGAATGAAACATAGATCTTAAAGAACTGGTTTTTAAGGGTATGACTGAAACACAGGTAATTGTTATACCGTTTGTTTCCCTTTTTGGCATCTTAAAGTACAGCTAACGATAATGAAATGCAGCACACCTTTTAATTCATAAACGCAGCGTAAGAGCAGGAGCGTGCGCACTGTGTGGTGGTACTGGGCAAAGCAGCATTTCGGGCAGACCGATGCCTTTATGCACCACTTGCGTCTTGGTTTGTGAGACTTTTTAAAAACTATTTTTGGCTAGTCGTGTTGTTATTACTGTTATTCTCAATAGCATACATGTATCAGTTTATACAACTAAATTGAAATCAGGGAGCAAGGCTATTTTCTTGTAAAATTATTTTGCTTTCCTTTTTGAGGTCTATTTCATTATTATTGCTAGTATGAAGTATGTCATAGTTTCTGCTATAAGCCACTATTGTCAGGGGCTTACAGCCTGACAGTTAGAATTGAGTCTAGGCTGAAACTTGAGCTACAAAATCTCAGCCCAGGGCCATAATATATTTCTTTTTTTCCTTTTTTTTTTTTCCCCCCCCAAATTAAAACAAGGGTTTAAATAGGTATTTAAATCAGAGTATTTCAGTTCTAGAGTAACCATGAAAAGCTATAAGACAAAATATGTTTTTAAAAGGAATCCTGCTAGCCTTTGTAGATTTCAGCATTTTAAACAGCTAACCAATTATATTTATACAAAAAAAAACCCAAACCCAAACAGATAATGGGATCACAAACAGGCCGGTTGGCTGTTTAGCTTTTTTCAGAAAATGCAGACCAACTTAACTGATGTTTGAATCGGTCTGACCTTGTCAGCCAGAATTCAAGAAATTCTGAGGTTGGATTTTGATTTCCTTTTTAGCTTTCCCATTGCGCTTAAATATTGCAGTGTCACAGGCCTTTATTGGAGGGCCGTGCGGTGAGGGGTGATCGGATTTGCCTAATGAGCTGTGAAATGTAGGCACAACATGGCAGCTCAGAGACCCAAGTTTTAGCCATATTTCTTGTCTTTGGGGGGCTGCTCTGATCTTGTTTAGGCCAGGCCCTTTAAATAAATGTATTTTTGGCAGGTTATATTTTATGTACACTGGGAGTCAGATGTTTCTGGAAACGTACCTTTTATCTTCAACAACAACAACAAAACCTGATCCCGAAGACTTGTTTTTCCTTTTTTTTTTTTTTTTTAGGCACTAATTTCCTTGACCCCAATATTTGTAGCTGTCAGAAATGGGAGAAGGGATTCAGCATTGTGTGCAGTAGGATCACTACCAATCTTTGAAAAAAGAAAAAGGGAAAAAAAAAAAAAAGAAAAAAAAACCCCAAGTAAAGTTCTATTGCACAAAAAAATATTTACAATTCTGAGGGAATTCAGACTTAAGCTTCCAAAACAAAGTGTGTGCTGAAAGCACAAAGGACTGTGTTTATGATTCTCTTTGAAGTGTTTTTGCAACAGGATAAGGAAAATTTTAGAAACTGTCTGATAGTGTTCAGGGTAAATACTTAAACCCCTTTAGAGAATTTCACACACAGATACTGTGCAGCAGAAAAAAGGGTACTTATGTTTCCTAAAGCTGCTACAGCCTACAGCTTTGTACTTAAAGACAGAGGTGTTGAATAGAATTCTACTGAGGATACATCCAGTGACAATATCTGCAGGAACATCAGAGCAAACCAGTGGATAGCACTTTCTGTTTTTAACCCTTACGTGAGCTCGTGGAGATCTAAGCCGTGTCGATACGAACCACTCTAACGTTTCCATTATAAGCTGGAATTGTTAAAAGGGCAGTCTTCCAACTCCTACGGCATACTGGGAGAATTACGCTGGAAACATGAAGGTTATAATGTAAACTGGCATAAGGCAGGAAAAATTTAGGACAATTTATGTCCTATGGGAAAGTGAGGCGCGTTTCTGACAGCACAAACGGGAGGACCATGGGTGGCTTGTGCAGCTGTGCGTGTCCTGTGGCGGGTGGTGTGCGCTGCACCAGATGGTGCAGGGGAGGTGGGCATGCTGTCCCGCTTCTGCCTTCCCTTCG
>VWZZ01006669.1:1323078-1341522 GCA_013399095.1 Psophia crepitans
ACGACTTCCACCTGAGCTCCAAGTCTGGTGTTTGTAGGTGTTCCTGTGCACGCAACTGAGTCTTGGTGACCTTCGGGTTTGGGTGACTGGAATTCTGCTGTCTTGTGCTTAGTTCTTATCGCAACGGGGGGCCTCTTTCCGCCGTCCTCACTGTATTTTTGTGCTGTCAGGCGCATGTGACTGCGTGTAGTATGTACCTGTACTTGCATGTAAAGTGTGACGGGGTCTGTGATAGTACGTACACATATAACACGCAATTAGCAGAAATCAAGTTGTGCGCCAGTCTCGTATTTGAAGTGCGTAGGTGGATCTCCGTGCCTGAGCCGAGCTCGGTGGCTTAAACACCATTCTCCGTCACGTGCAAGTTTTCTCATGGTGGACAGACTACCAGAGCTGGTCCGTGGCTGCGTACCTGCTTCTGCACACAAATACATACCCAGGGATGTTGGGGTCGTTAGCTGTGAGGATCCTCCTGTGTAACTTGGGAATCGTGTAACGTTGTCCTTAGAGAAAAGGTGTTTCTAGGGAATGGGCGCTGGGGGCAGCCGCTCGCGGTTCTCGGCAGCAGGAACGACGTAGGAAAAGAGTTTATAGAGAGCATTGGGCTGGATTGGGTAGTGCTGCAAGTCACCCAGTGTGCGGCAGAGAGGGAAAAGCTCACATCGTAGTTCCTGCTGCATTCCTGGGAATCCAGTGTCAGTCCTGGGCAGATATTTTAGAATGTGGCGTTGCCCTTTTTTTTGTTAATGGGAACTACGAGATCAATTTCTGTGAAAGCAGAATCGGTATGATGTATGAAATTGTGTGCTGTTCCCACCTTTTTTTCCCCCAGAATCTTGGGTGGACATATTCTGGAATAATAAAAGATCTTTTTTATCAATAGTGTGTTCGTCAAGATTTATCATTCGCTGTGGAAATAGGGAAGCAGAGTATTGTGCTGTTGTTTTACTAGTCCAGTTATTCTTTGCAAATCCATTACACAAGTAGAAAAACTGAAAAAAGGCAATAATTGAACCCTGAGAATTACATTTCTTGAAAAGAAATTCTTCTGTATTTTTGAATTTTGTGTATCTGTATGTTATATAAAACTTGATTGATTAATTATGAACTACAGTTAAAGTGGTTTCTGGTTCTCATCTCTGCAACCATAGAGGTGGTCAGATACAGAGCTTATGGATTTGTACATGTGTGTCTGTATGTTTATGGACATGCTGCGTAGACATAAAAAAAATTTGGTTTAGTGCTGAAACTGAATTGCAGTGGTTTGGCAGGAATAATTTTTACTGTGATTGCTATAAACTAGGGAAGTTGTGATTTCGAGTGAAAGTGAAAGCAAGTGGCAGTATGACTAAAATGTCACCCATCCACGTTGCTGTATTTATTTATTGAGAGTACAACTAGTATTGCTGAAGATGGTTTTATTGCTATTGCATTGCAGTGGCTGTGTGACTACTATAAAACAGGATACAGCTGGTTTGCTTTCCGAACAGCTTTTCTAAGCGAAGGAGGTGATGTCTTCCGAAAAGCTGCCGTTGCTGCATCGATACCTTTTCTTTTTCCTGTCTGATCATCAGTCCTTCTCATTCCGAACAAGATCATGGTGAATGGTGGTTTTGCAATGTATTTTTTAACTGCTGCTTCATCTTTGATCCAAATTACAGCTCTCATTTTATATATAAAGAAATAAAACTTGGCTTCAGTGCTTGCCGTGGGAAGCATTATGGGCTGATGGATTAGGTGCTAATTCTTTCACTGACCCCCTGTTTTAACTTTTGCAAGTAACTTAAGTGTGGTTTTCAAAATCAGTGTGGAGATCAAAATGTTGAGGTCTCACTTTGGTTTTAGGTTGCAGACTATTTCTGATCTTAAATTCTTCATCAATAAAAGGAGGCCACGATTTTTGCTGTAACTGAGAGTTACTTATTGGCTATGTCCTAGGGATAGAACCTTCTGCAGTTGAACCCAACACATTTATGCCTGCCCCCTACTATGATTGGGAATTGTAGGATTTGGGCCACATGTAAGGTTTTTGGGGTTTGTTTAGGTGATTTGGGTTTTTTTCAGATGGGCAAGTTCTATCAGTTTAAGTATGGCAGAAGGAGCTTACTGTGTTTTGGCTGAACCCAGTTGTCTCCTGACAGTTCCCAGTTCTAGCTCTCAGGAGCTTTTGAGTGAATCTTTTTTGCACTTTAAATTTCTTACTACACATACTTCTGCCTAATAATTCTAAAGCTGTAGACATAATACAGTGTTTACTATGCTGGCTTCTCTCAAATGTCTCTAGTTAACATCAGGTTTTGGCAGTTCTCCCTGGGCTGCTAGCGAATCTGAACTCTATATAAATTCTCACAACAGAGGCTCTAATATATAGCAAATATTGTGAATTATTCCTATAAAATAATGTGATTGTTTATCACAGCCAGACTAATGGCATCCCTTTTCATAGGACTCATTCTGAATTTCTGTAATAGAATGATGGAGTGGTGAGGCCAGGTTCTCGCTAGTGATCAGGAGTGCCATCAGGAGCTATGCTCAAGATGAATCTGACTTCTTGCTGGTACGCGCTCTTCCGCAAAGCGCACTGTTACAGCTGGCAGCAGTGCATCAGTTCGTGTTGTCTCGCTGCCTAGGGATCGATAGAATTGTGTGATAAACTGAAGTGATGCTATGGTTTTATGTGTGTCTGTATCTATGTATGCATATATACGCTGCTAATATTGATATTTTAGCTCAGTCTTCAAGCTGCATGCTACACACTAATGGATTAAAGCCTCGCTAGCTACCTAGAAGGTCAATTGTTTTGTCGATGCTGTGGTGGGACTCAGCTTGGATAAGTGAATTATAAGACTTTTCTCGTAATTCAGACACATGGCAGAGTAAGTTTACTCGTTGTCATCCTTTACTGATTGTTCTCATCCACTTCATGAAATAGGAGTTTCTGTGCTGAAATAATTTCTGGTGGTTTCACCACAGAATTCGCTCCTTTGCTCAAAGCTAATGATTAGTCATGTTGCTAATGGAAGATTTGGATGTAAGTTATTTTAAGGTTAGCCTGTACAAGCCCATTTGTGCTGACACCGTGTAGTACCGAAGTACACAAAGGTTGTACTTCCCAGAATTCCTTAAGGAGACAGAGTGTCCGAAAATCTTTCAGCAGCTAAGCTTCATATTTCTGTCTTCTCTTATGGGGAAGAGGAATGAGCTCCGTGGTATTACATGTATAATGGTAATACATCTGTCCCCAAGGAAGAAGGGATGAAGTAACATGAAATTAATTGTGTTACATTTATGTAGATGCTCGATGCAAAGGCCAACACAAGACCTGGCTGTATCTTAGTCTGAAATGTTACAATGCTTTTAAAAGGTTTAAAAATACACATAGTTAGGATTATTAATATTTCTCACTTTTAAAGGTCTTCTCTTGTAGGTGGAATCTTCATTAATGCAACCTTACAGTGACTGATGCTGTCTCAGAGGAATGACAGTAGAGAAAGGAGAGGTTACCATGCAATTATAGTTTTACAGTCAAGGCTTTTCAGACCATTATTCCATTACTGATCTTTTGTTGGCTTTCATTTAGGATATACTTGATACACATGTATACTTGATAAAATATGTATACGTTCCTGGGTCAATTCCACTGGTGGTCATTCTGCTAAAGGAATTGTGAATTTACAGTATCGAAACTTAGAAATCTACTGAGGAGGGGAAAAGACGGCTAAAAGAGCCGATGAATCAGTCTTGAAAACTCATAAATTTTGCAAAAATATTGAACAAAACAAAGAGTCCCACTGGTTTCTTTAAGAAACCCGACTGTTAAGAACCAGGATACAGGACTGTTTTCTCAACTTTTTTCTTTGCTTTTCATCTTCTACGTATTCTTGTTAAATGTAAAATACTGTAATTGAATCACAGCATTAGCTGGCTTTTTCCAACAAAACAGCAGATTTAGGCTCTTTACTGCTAGTTTCAAAAGTAATACATGTAAAGAGAGAGCGCGAAGACAAAAATTGAGCACATAGATGTATAATCCCAAAGGAATAAACTGACTTCTACTAGACAAGCTGAAAGCTGATTAAAATATTTCTCATCCTTTGGGTATGCAACAGCTTTTGATGATGGAGAGTGTATTAATATTCAGCTTAGCTGCTTGTCGACACTTCAGACAGGTCCCAGGGAAGACTCTGATGCTGACCAGGTTTTCTCACTCTGCCAGAAATCTTTATGAGACGCAGAGCAGCACCCTTGTACTGACAAAAGCCAAGATAAGAATAATGCTATTTAGCTATGTCTTTATTTTAGAACTTGCTTTTAGACATTTTGAAAGGCTGGAGAATTTTAAAGAATTCTTTTAATGACATAAACTCACTTAGATACAACAAAGGAGAAAGATTAATCTGAAGTGTTTTAAAATAAGGCAGCTGCAATCTATTAAATTTTAAATCCGTTTGTCCGAGTTGTTTGTAAACCTACCAAGATCCCAGTAGTAATACCGGTGACCGAGATTCCGTAGCAGTCAGATCTGAGGCATTGGAGTAATGTTCTCTTAACTTCGTCTATTCCTTTGTAATGTAATACCTGCCTTCCAGACAAGAATGAGATGTAAACAGCTGCTTTATCAGCTGATACTTCTTCTGTTCTTTAGCTGGCGTGCTGACATATGGGGTGTTTGCTTTTTCCCCTTCCGCAGTGACTAAATATATACAGTATCTCTGGAAAACATGTCATACGCTGTGTGAGGTGCCTTTAGGATGGCTCCGGGGCTAAGTGCTTCCTGCAATAGGTGAAAGAGCATGGCTTAATCAGCTTAGTTAACTTAATTAAACTGTGCTTTTTCTCATGGTACAGCCTTCAAGTATATTTCATTTAGCAACTGTATTTCGTAGTTGTGGAATGACACAAGGTTGGAGAAATGCTGTGGGTTTTCATGGTGGGCTCGAAAAAGATGAAATTTGCTAGTTATTGGGCAATGTGGAGAGGCAAATTAAAGGAGTCTGTCTTTTTACTGAATGTTTAAAGGAGACATTCTACTGCAGTTTAAAAGGACTCTCAAATAGAGAGATTCTACTTTTATTTTTCCCCGTCTAATTTAAACATTTTTATACATGGGAGGAACTGTCCCATGTTCATCCCACCCTCGCCTTGCCTGCTGGCAGGTGTGTCACCAGACCCTGTGACACTGCCGCCTTTGATTGTTCTTTGGATGAAGGTAAACTAGCGTCGTGTGATTGTGAGGATGTGGATCTTCTCTCCCCTGATCTTTGGGTCTCAGCAGAAGATACGATTACAAGTTAAAGTAATTTGAACTGGGCTCTTCCTTGAGATGTGTCGCGCTTTATGTTATTCGTAAGAAACTACATGTTAAGGAAATGGTCTGATTTTCCTCTTGGGGAAGTGTTGGGATCCTGGTCATAGTGGAACACTCCTGTCTGGGAGGACAGGAGAAGATTGATTAGCGAAGCACAGCTGAAAACAGTAAGTGCTGAGCAAGTTCTACTTCCAATCTCATTTGGCTCGTTACTTATTTCAGCTGTTTGAAAGGATAAGGTATGGGGGGAAGAGCAATCAGGACAGCAGGCTGCAGGTGGCCAAGGAGGGAGTGGCAGCAGGTAGCCAGGGAGAACATGGCAAAAACAGGTTAGGAGCCGTTCTGCACAGCGTCACGGACCAGAGGCAATATGAATGAGGACTCTGGGGACAGGCATTCCAAAGGGCTGTAGTGGTTGGAAAACTTGAGACTGGACGTGTAGGTGGAATGGACCTGTGGGTGCAGGGGGAACAGAAAACAGGCTTGGCAAGAAAAGCTTTGGAGGTGGGGAAAGAGTAGGAAAGGACCGCAAAGGCAAAAAGGAGGGCTGTGGTTTAAGAGAAAATAGGATAGAGGAAGCTTTGCAATGGGGAAGTGGTTGTGGAGAAGATGGCAGAAGATAAGGTAGGTGTGTGTCTCCTTCAAAGCAGAATATCGTGGGTAGCAATTTCTTTCATAACTTTTTTTTAATCCCCTTTAAAAAGTTTGCGTTTTGATTGAAATTTCTTCGTTGGTGCTGTTGTGCAGTAGTACTGCTGCATTTAATATACTACTGGGTTATACTACAGAACCAAATAAGGGAGAAATAGTCCTTGTTTAAGCAAAAAATAGTTACATTGGATGTAGAAAGCTATTTAAAGTGTGTTAAAAAGTATTGGATTTTAATGCAACAAACAAGTTACCCAGAAAAAAAAGAATCCAGGGATATTATATAAGCATAGATTTTTAACAATTTAAAAAAGGCGTATGATGTTTAAAGTATGTGAATTATTTGTTTCTGTGTTTATATACATAAAGACATGTGCACACACGTTCATGCATGTAGAAGAGAAGACGTTTACCTGGTTAAGCGCTGAGCTGTTCTCCCCAACGCTTGCAGTTGCAGGATCTTACTGAACTGATACAATATGTTAGTTTCTCATTAATACCTCCCACTGCTTGGGTGTAATTCTATGGTAGACTTCAGTGGTTTTTGATTATATGGGGTGTTATAATTTCCTGATGACTGGTTATGTTATTTATAATGCAGAGGGTGTTAATCCTTTGGTGATTAACACTCTATTTGAATTACCAGAGGTCAAAGGTACATTCTTTTATTTGGGTTTTTTTGCAGTGTTTCTTCCTTTGATTATTTTTTTTTTTTTGCCTAAAGATTTTGTGTTTTCGGTTTCAGCTGAAAATTACTTTAAGATTGTTTGGGATGGTAGGAGGAGAGAAGCATCCTTCTTCCCTAGGTGCCCAAGTGTGTTGAAGCTGTAGTCACTAGAACATAAATTCTCTTTGCAATTAGTAGGTCCTCCAGGAATCTTCCATTGAAAAATCTCTTTGCTGAGAGAAGCCTAGTCAAAAACACATGGAAGAAGGCATTCCTGACTTAGCCTCTGAAATTTAGATCCTTACCTGTGTTTCATTCTAAGCCATTTTTGAGATTTCTTAAAGAAAAGATTATATACGTGTATATATAAAATTGTGTGTATGTATACATGCACACACACACACTTTATAATGTATAAATATATTTGACTTTCAGGTGATCCGGAGATACCAGAGAGATTCTTGTCCAACTATCAGCTGTCTCCCAGTTACTGTGTTTTCAGGATTGAGGAGCTATTTTAAAAGCCTTCAATTCTTTCCAAGGTTATGACTGTACAGAAGTTACCCTTACCCTAATATTTCAAGCCTCTCTCTAAATACTGTGGCCTCTTTTGTGTTTTGCTGAGCTGTGCTCCTTACAGGCTGGAGCTGGTGAGAGGGAAGCAGCGGAGGCACCTGAAGCCTCTCTGGTAGTACCCGAAATGGCTCGAAGCCAGTTACGGGAGAATTGTGTTGATGCAGAGCAGCTCACTGCAACCTTTAGGACCTGCATACTGTGCATAGACAGAGAGTGTGCTCAAAGAGCCAGAGGAGAACATTAACGTTAAGAAGCCAAAAGTGAAAGGAGAGCAGCTCACCCGCTGAGGTCGGTATTTCAAGCTTCGGACTGTAGTATGTTCCCTGCTCGAATGGTGGCTATCTTGGAAATTGTAAAGGGTATGACGGTCTGCCTCTGCATTTTCCAGCAGAGGCATAACTGATCCTGACTTGGTGTTTTAAGAAAACTCAGCATCGGAGTAGGCTGATCAAGTGTTAACAATGTGTATTTTGCAGAGCTGGAACCAGGTTCACTCATGTATAAAAGCTCTGTTTCAACTCAGTCACCAGCTTCGGGCTTAATGCCTGAACTGCTGGATGAAGTCGCTCGATCTGTCAGAACAGTGAAACATGCTGTAATAATGTACGCACCAGATTTGTGGGTGTGTTGAAGTTGCTCCGCAGCTGATAGGGTGGCTGTGAAGTGGAAGCACAGAGGCAGGATGCTCCTGTCCAGCTACTCATTTGATGGTTTTGTTTGGCTGTCTGCTGTGTGCTAGCCTTCTCGCTGCTTTTCTCTCGAGTGTTTTGCTCGGAGCTCTGTGAGGTGCTAAGATTAGTTTGCGTTTGCCGTAATCTTTCATGTTTGCTGTGACAGATAGGTGAAAAAGTGGTATTTGTTCTGCTCCAGCATGCAAGGAATCCAGCTCCGACACTGAGGACAATTAGTCCTATGTGGTGGATGAAAAGCAGACATGCTAAAATTTTAGCGGGACTTTTTTCCTGTACATGCTCCAGGGGGAACTCTGCATATAGCCCTGTGGCTTCCTACGTTACTTCTCTGTTTGACTGTTTAACTGCTGTGTGCGATTCAATTGCTGGCCTGTGGTTAGCTTTAGTTCTCTTGTACAAATACTAAACACTACGCTGGCTTCATGCCTTTTTTTTGTTCCTTTAGTGTTTCACTTATATTTTAATAGTTTCATTTACGCTTAGGAATGTTTTTTCTATTTCTGCAGAGAAGATTGTGTGTAGTCTGGCACCACAAAATGTATGGAAAGCAGAAGAACTTGAAGGAGGGTTTGGTAGGAGGTGGGATGAAAAGCCACGGTGGTTTTGTGAGTGGAGCAGAGAGAGAAACTGGGAGGAAAGAAGATGCAGGACAGTAGGATGAACGGGGAAGGGAAACAGTTGTAAGGAGGAAGATAGTAGAATGAAGTGAGAGAAGGGCTGAAAAATAGAGAGAAATGGGGATAAAGATAATCAAAGCATAAAGAATCTTGAAAATGCACGAGATAGTGTAACAGGAAAGAGAACAGTAATAAATTAGAAGTTGTCTGTACTTTTTAAACTTTATTTGTAGTCAGTGCAATTAAATTAATGTGAAAGTTGATGCCTCATCTTTCAAAATTATTTTTCTTTTCTTTCCTGGTACTCCTTGAAGTTAAAAAGCCACAGTGAGTGATAGAGCAGGAAAGAGAGGGAATGGAATTAGAGGGTAGCAAGAGAGAACTGAAAGAACATACAACTGAAGGCATAACTTAAACTTGTATAAACATCAGCACTTTAAATATGAATAATAAGATCCAGCTTTGTAACTAGGTTTGCTTCAGGAAAGATGGAGAAAGTTGTTCCCTGATTTAGCTGATACAGCTAGAACAATGTACTTAGCAGTTTTTGTATTGAAGATTGTGTTGTGTATAAATATATATTATAATTTTGCTAGTTCTGTTTCAAAGTCTGCTGAAATCTGCTTGTCTCCTTTTTACATCTGTCACAAACAACTATTTATTTTCTTGAGTTGAACCATAAATATTTGCTGAAGTGCTGTAACCTTTTTTCCCAAACAACCATTTGAAAAGTTTGCATAATAGACTTAAGTAAATAACATGACTCTCTCTATGGCTGTGAATCTGTTACTTGTGATGCTCTTTTTTGGTGACTCTTTCCATAAGCTGAATTTATACAACTAAACTTGTTACTAGGCATTCGAAGTGTGCTACATGAAATAAGCCGAGAGATGTACATCAGAAATATTAAGTGTCTGTGTCCGGTTTTCTTTTTATTGTCACATCTCCTTTTGTCTTACATTTGTACTAACCCAGTCGATAAGCAGGTCTGAACCATGTCATCTTCTGCTGTTTCAAGAACTAATTGCATTTTTCAAACATATTTTAATCAAAAAACCCCCCATTTTACTGCTTGTTTGCACAGTACAACTGCTAAATCTAAGACACCGCTGAGGTCAGAAGATAGGAGGTAGCCTATACAGCCTAACAGACCTGGTTCCCCAGTTCCTGGTTTCCTGAGGATAAATGTGATTGCTCCAATATAAATGTTTTAGATCACAGTGACAGCTGTGGAAATTAAACATAGCCAGCAAAATCTATTTTCTGTCTAGCTAAGTAAAGGAGAGGGCAGATGAAAAAATTCCCTGGGCAAATGAATTCTTATGAACAGTGATGAATCTCTTCCTTTTGCTGTATTAATTTTATTGTATTTTCAAAAAAAAACAAAACAAAACCAAACCACTGAAAAGTTCAACTTGGGTTTCTTTATATGTTCTTCATATTCATTTATAGTTTAAAGGTGAAAAATTTAGAATATCGTTCCTAGGCCATGTTATAGAACACATTGCAAACACTTCTCTAAAACACAGGGCAAGTTTACCCTTTAGGTTAGTTTCCAGAGAGTTGCAATGGTTTGTGGATGGAATAGGCTTTAAAATTGTATTAAAATCTGATGTTTGGGGAGAGGAGAAGGATATCCAATTTCCCAGGAATTTTATTTCTCCTAACTTATTATGAAGAATGTTCTGTTTTCAGAGACTTCAGCAACGTTAAACATTACTTTATCCTGCTTTAAAATAGCTTAAAATGTTGAGTCTTCTACAGAGAATTCTATTTTTAAACCTGTTCTGATACCTACTTCAGAGGCTACTTTAATGCAGAAAAATGCGGAATTTTCTCATGTAGACGAAGTAGCAGTTTTACACTAAGAAAAAGAAGCAGAGGGAGACTGCCCTGCCAAAAGGTAAATCTTTGAGTCATGTTCATCACAATTTTCCTGTTGTCCTGAGGTATGTGCCTGGCTTCTGTAGTTCTGGAGGAATCATTTTCCCTTCTAGCATCTCCTCAGGCTCTGCTTGTATCTTCACCAAACCTGGTCAGTCTTGACAGCTGGTTTGAGTCCACTCTTTGCACTTGTCCGAGGTGACTCACCGACCCTCCCTTTTCGGGTAGCTCTTCCAGTTAAGGCTTGGAGCACTTGAAGTGTGCCACTGGTAGTAAGCTTATGCTACTCCTCTCTGGGCCAATTCATTCTTGTTTCCACAGCAACTTCTTAAGTAACTCCATCTAGCAATGTATGTTTTTCAGCAATTTGCTATTAGAAGTAATTTTGGTCTTTTTTTGTGAACTATACCAGTCACTGGGTCTTTCTGTTTGAGCTGAAAGCTCAAAATGACCTATGGAGTGCTCAGTTGTTGCATCCATTGTTTTGTGGTTGTTTCTTTTTTTGCCAAGGTGGGGGAATTACTGTAGGTTGTAACTCAGAAATGAGGCTATGGGGATATTATTTCTTTATTTAAAAAAAAAATCACTATATTGTGATGCTTAAGATATATAGACTTTTTTGTGCAAAAAAAAAAAAGCTCTCTTAAAAAAGTTTATTGTAAAGTAAATGGTTAAAACGGAGCTGCAGTTACTTGAAAGAGACAAATATACATTCATTATTTCCTGAGTATGTTGTTTTTATGGGAAAGCAAAGGAAGCAATGGCTGGGTGTCATTAAGGAGTAGCTAGTGGAAAGCGGTGAAATGAGCAATGAGACTTGTAAAGTGTCATGAAAACTGAAACACCAGGGTACAAAGTACCGCTTATCCTCACAGATATGGATACCATATGGCAACATGAAGGGAGATGGAGAGTAGGAGACAAAAATCCTATTATTCCTCGTGCTTTCATTTGCTTGCTGTTTGCTTTGTGCAAATGACTTAAGAAGTTGCGCATGAACCTTCTTCTGGCACAGTATTTGTTGACAAGACACCTGTCTTCCCTGTCAGGCTCCTTGAAGTTTCTTTGGTGTCATTCCAGCTTTGGCACTTCTGATTATAATTTTATTGTTGTTTTACTACTAGTTCTAGAATCATCTTTTCTTGACTGTTCCTAGGTGGAAATCCATACTCATTTTCTGGTACTGTTACCCTTTCTTCTCTTATAGCACTTATTTTGCCTAAGAAAGGCAATCTGCTACGATTGTATTACTGCTGTCCAGGAAATCTCTACCTTCTCTTTTTTCCTTTCTCTGCAAATTACGAACTCTGGACAACTTTCTGCACCTCTTCTTTTATATATCTTCGGAATCAAATGGGCTTTAATACCAGATGTTGAAAGGATTTGGCTTCTGGAAAGGCAGCTATGTGGCCCATGTGCCTTTGAAATGATACGCAGGAGGAGAGCCTTTATCAGCTCCGGAGGGGCTGCTACAGCTGTGAAAAGATTTTTGTCACCTCCTCAGCTCTTTCTGCTTTCCCACCTGCTAAACTACACACCTATCTATTGGCCAGAGTTTTCTTCACCTTTAACTGTTTCATATTAGTTTCATATTTCTCTAAAATGAAAGGATCTTCCTTAAAAATTGTTAAACTAAGTCTACCAATATTCAATACAATCATCTTTGCAGTAACAGTTGTTTAAAATGTCAGTTCTGGTATCTTTCACCTTTGCTCTGCTGACTTTAGTGTTTGTGAAACTGTACTTGAAAATTTCCTCTTCTGATGATGTCCCCCAAAGTTAAGGGTTGGTTGTTAAGATCAAAGCAAGAGCGTTGTACGACATGCAGAGCCAGAGAGAGCGTGCTTACCTGCTCTCTCTCATTATTGCTTACATTGAAACTTTCAATTATTTTACCTCACACCTTCTGAGGAGACCATTAATGTGTTTAGTCTTGCCCCCACCTAAGGCAGTGGACATGAGCATCTATTTCATTGCATTTCAGCAAGGGAACGTGATTTTAAGTGCAGGTCCTTTTGCCATAATGGTGGGTGCTATAGCAAGAGAGAACAAGAAAAGCTGCACAGAAAGGTTGTATGAGTGGGCAAGAAAATAGGACAGAATTGAACAGAAGATGTTATAAAGGGAGCTCCTCACGCATAAGTTTTGGGTTTTGTGTTGCAATTTGAAAATTAATGTTTCGTGTGTTACGTCAGGCTGTTGTGGGCATGTAGTGGTGAAATTGCAGATAATAAATTACCACTCTTCCTACTGAAGCTATATAACCTTCTCCTAATTTTAGCACCACAAATAAATGGAATTCAGTGGTTCTCTGTGCTATGGAGTTTACTGCAAATATTTGAACTTTCTGGTGGTCTAGGAAAGCTGGAATTTTGAGAAATATTTTATAGTTACAAAGATTACCGTTACACTACTATAATGATTTTGCAGTGCTTTGCTCAGTGGAACACTGGCCTTTTTGTGGGAGGAAAAAGATGTCCAAAGGACATGCTACCTCCTGTTCTCTGAAGAAGTGCTCAATATGACACAGCATTAAGGGATAGACTCAAGCCAATATATTCTCAATTTCAGAAACAGGGGAAAAAAATACGAAGCTATTCCCACTAGAAATTTTGTAAATCTTACAAAATATATAAGCTTTCCTGTTCGACATACATCAAAGGCATAAAACTTGGGAGATTAAAATATGTTTTTAATCTTGGTTTGATGAGCAAAACTTTCACTGTAATATTTATTATGAGAGGCTCTACTTGTGTTGCCTCTTCCCTTTGTTCTGTTTATATATGACTTCCTTTCTTCCAAAAAAGTAGGAAGTATCACTTTCACAAAGCCGAAGTATACTGCAATGGTTTGTTCATTTAAGCTGAATCGTAGGCCCACGTGGCAGACACAAACTTTTCTTTTATTGTCCTGGGTCCCAGAGGAAGAGCAATGCTTTCTGATGGCTTCCCATGAATGCCTTTCATTTGTGGAGGAGTTTCAGTGGCTTATGCTGACTGTACAAAGATCAAACAGGCAGGAAAATTGTGGTTTTGAGAAACTTAGCCAAGATCTTTGTTATTTTCTCAGAAGTTTTTTGCCTATAACCCTATTTTTTAAGGACAATATTAGGACAATTCACTGCTGCAAAAGGCTTGCTCTGTCATTTTCTCTTTAAAATTTTAGTATTTTCCTGGTTGTTAGAAAATTTGTAGGCATGTATAAATAAAATACTAACCGTAATTGCAGTCTGTCTTTATTGCATTTGGAATCAGAGGTATTCAAAATTAAGCATAAAAAAGTGTGGCTGCTTGGTCCTGCAGTTTGATCTGTGTTGGAACACTGTGCCTGCAGCGTTCTGCTGAAATCACCCAGGTTTATTTGCCTGGGCACGAAGGTCTGTCAAACAGATTTGATTATGGGATTTGACCTGTTGAAGGCTCTTTTTGTTTCAAGAGGCGTGTTTTTGAGGTTGTTTTTTCCTCAACAGGTTTTCTTAGTGTTCTTCATAAAGATTTTCTTTTTGCTTAGCTGTTGGTAAAATTAAGTATTGGGAAGGGATGTGCAGACCACATCACCTTTTATTACTGCTGCAATGGCGTGTTTTGCCAGAAATGCACAATTTTCATTGTGTTAGTCATGTAAAACCTCATATTTGTCATACAAATTTGGGTTTTGTTGAAGGATTATTTTAATAAAACCAAGGTTTTATTACGTTTCTGAAGCAAAACACATAGCATCTTTAGAGGTCAGATGTAGCTGAAACTTGAACAGCTGTACAACATGCATCCTAGATTGTTTTTAATTGTCTTCCCTTTCTCTAACAGCAGTAATTCTTGTTTATATTGTCAAGAACCTTTCCACTGAGCACAAGCGCACCATACTTTAAGGTCGCATGCTTAACCCCACTGCAGGGTTACAATGTAAATGGGCCCCCTTTGTTTTCATTAATGTGTGAGGGGTGGGTGCGAGGCGAGGCTGTTCACAAGGCTTAAATAACTTATTGTAAAAGTGTCTTAAAGAAAGCATATTTTGTCTCCATACCACAGTTGTTTAGCATTACTCTTGTGCATCCAACCGACAGCCAGTTTGGCAGTGGATTTTTGTGTGTCGTTTGGTTCTTTTGACCTGTGATACTTTTTTGTTTCTTTTTTTTTTTTTAGCTGAGTTAATGGATTCACCTCAAAAAATACGAAACGAAGACACTTTTCTCTTTCCTAATATCCTAAAAGTAGTAAACAAAGCTGGAACTGCTCTTTTCTATCCAAAAGCCTTTACGTAACAATCTAACAGCTGCTGTTTGTGTGTTGATGTAGAGGTTTAAAATTAAGACTTTCTAAAAATGTCAAATTAAATTAACATGCTCCATGCTTTTAATCAGTTTAAAAATGAATAAAGTATAGCCGTTTAAAATGGTTTCAGGAGTTCTAAGTCAATCCCCTGCTTTTCTACCTGTAGTCATTCATGTATGGAGGAAAAATACTGTTGACATCGTATGAGTTAATTTGGGTTTGATTATCTAGAATTGGCCTTGAGTGACAAGATTTTTAGGTGATTTCAAACCAAATGCTGATTCTAATTTGTGGCTGGCATCTGTAGGGTTTTTGTAGGCCAAAAAAATTGGAAGTCGTGCTCTGAAGTACTGCAATGTGTCAAAACCAGAGTCCTTTTCTTGGGATATCTCTATTCCAGGTTGTTTGGTTTTTTAATATTTGGTTAGAATTTTGACCACAAGTACAGTTTGATTCATTTCTGGTTTTGAGACACATAGATTTATACCAGCACATGGAAAAGAGTGTACACAAGTGGCTGTAACCCATCCAACGTGGTGAATTTGATCCAAGAGGGTTGTATGCGACGGTTTCAGTGTGCGTGTGTATGTGTAAGCACGGCATGAACGAGGCAAGGGGAAACTATTCTCTTTACAAGATGAAGCAGTGACACATGCTTATCAAAGCAGAGAACTTCTGAATATGGCATGCTGTAGCTTAGTAGCAATGGTACTTTTTTGTTTTTCAGATTCTGTTACTCAAGATAGAAAATTGTTTTTTGTTTGCCAGCTTGCAGGTGAGACAAAAAATAAGGGCTTTCCTGAGGTGAACACTCTTCAGTGTGAGCTTGAGTTCATAGCATTGGTTGCTGTATTTTAAAACCAAAAAGTTGGCTACAGTTTTCACAAAAGATTATCAAAATATGCTTTTTTCCTCATAGTAACAGCTGTGCTCTTAGGCTTTGGACACAGAGATGTTATGTCTTGGGTTTTTAATTTTCTTACAATTCAGCCAAACTTTCTGCATTCTTTTTCATAGGTGTTATTTGTAAAGCGCAACCTACAATATCTAGTGACCTCTCCAGTACGAGAATAACTGATTGGACTGGTCATACAAGTTTAAACAGCATGATATTTGCCAACCTTGAAAGAAGATTATTTAACACTCAAGAACATAATAATATAATAAAATTTTGAGATTAGAGTAGTTCTGTCTGGTAATAAACATTTAAGAAACATTTTTGTGAAACAGAAAAAAATAAATGTAGCATTTGAAGAGTGTAAATAAGTAGTGTAAATCTTCCAGCATGCAGTCGTCTTGACAACAGAGTTGATGAATGTGAAAAAATAATCAAATATTATTAGAAGGAAGTCCATATCCTAATGAAAATGCTTTAGCTTATTTTTTTCATAAATAAATCTAAAGTTATCCCTGAAATTTGATTTGATATATAGAAAAAAATGCATTCTGACATCTTAAACTAAAAAATTATAAAAAAAAAACCCAAACTAAGCAAAAAAACCACAAATTCCAAATATTGAAGACAGAGTCCATTTTTTTTATCAAGTGACATGTTTTTCTCTTTAAGAGCAGCAATATTTATGTGTACCGCAGGAATAATTAGGGTGATTGTTCACATAGACTGTATGTGTGGACTCTGAATGCTGTGAAGTGTGACTTGCCCTATAGTGTTGTGTTAAAGCAGAATGTGAAGTAGATAGGCAGTAACATTAAATGGAGATTTAGAGCTCTAGCATAGCTCGCCATGGTGTGTCTTTAAGGGCAGAAGTTTTTGTGAGAGAGCACAGGTCAAACCCTCTTCCACAAACTCTTATTTTTCATTTCTGCAGCAACCCAGGAGATCTGAAAAGCTTTTTTTAGGTTGATGGAGAACATCTCCATCGTGGTGCGCACTGCGTGTCTGTTAAGGATGCTTGGTTAGTTTATGTTAACACATCCATCCTTGATGTTCTTTAACTCTTATTAGTGGATTAACTGATCCTTCTCGAAGACTGCAGAGGTGATTAGTCAGCCACCTTTGACCTCTCTGTTAAGTTGGACTTTGCAGCTGAACTTGAGAACCCGTATCTTATTTCATGCACCTATAGAAGGAGACAGTAGTGAATGGTAAGGCAGGAGCTGCGAATGTCGTGATGTGGTGTAACAGAACGTATTGTTACGGGGTGTCGCGCAGTAACAGTGTTTTCTCTTTACCACATCCTACTGTTATCGTTGGTGAGCACGCCGTGCAAATGTCATACTTGTTGAATTGCCAGAATCCTCAGCACGGAACTTTTGTTCAAGAGTAGTTGATGCGATATGTTTGCAGTGATCTGTTGATCAAGCTGTTTGGTTTCTTTTGTTAGGCATATGAATCATATGGTGAAAGTTTATTTTTCCTTGATTGAATGCTCTGTCATTATTGAAAAAGTACAGTGAAGTTTTCAGAGTTGGCCATTTGAGCTTTAAATTCTTTCTCAAGTATTCATCTATAAATACTTGAATGTTCATGGAAAATGGATATGACAAATTGACAACGTTCAGAACTTGATTAGACTCTAAAAAAGAATATTTCCAGAAGAAGTTTTTTTTCATGCACTAGTGACAGGAAGGAATGTTAAATTTTCTTAACTGATTTATTTTGCTCCTGAGCTACTTACTTGTTCTTTCCTTGTGTGTGCTTTTAATTGTTGGGTTAATTAGTTGATAATCTTTCTTTTAAGGGTGAAAAATGAACCTTTTATTTTCTTTCTCCCGAGGAGATAAACTAATTACTGTGGGCTTTATTGCTTCTTTCCTAAGAGTGTGCAACAAGCAAAAATCCTTCTCCAAAATCAAGTGAAAACAAACCCATATGGGATAGCAGGGAGTATTAATGAAAGAAAAGTGGTACTTCAATAGCACGGACTATTGATATGTTGCTATTTGTTGTATCCATATAGCCACAGCATTAGCTCGCTCTGATGAAAGGAAAACATGGGCAGAATCCACATCTAAAGTCCAGGAACTATAGAGTATAGCATGGTCTTTTACTGGAACCCAACGCTATCAAAATAGAGTAATGAATACCTGGCTATAGTTTCCGTTAACGGGTTATAAAGTGTTGGTGTTATAGATATATCATGTGCAGAACAACAACAGCAAGAAATGTTGCTGAGTTCCTGGCATAGTAGAGGGTCACAAGAAGATGAGAGCCTCTGTGGAAAGTGACTTGTCCTCGGAAGGGGTGGAGGCCTGCCTCAACATACCTTGGACTAGTGCTCCAGCTCCTTGATGGCATCCTCCAGTAAAGCAGGATGCGACAAAAACTGGGACGACCGGTGTGCTGCCTGGTTGGTACCCTGGTCTGTGTAATACTGGCAAGCACACAGATGATCAGGCAGAGTTTACTTTACTTGGTTTAATTTACTTTAATTGAGAAGGAAAGTTGGTTTTGTTCTGGGAAAAGAGTATAAGTTTCTTTTGAGGCTACAGGTTTGTAAATTTGGGCAGATGTGCGAAGCATTGCCTTATTTAGCACTGTAGGTCGTCTTGGACTACCGAATTAACTTTGCAATTGTCTCTTTCATGTAAGCGTAAGATTTGCATTGCCTGTATGTACTAGTGTAAGGCATATTCCCCTTCATCACTCATAATGGGAAATCAGTGTCCATATGTAGGTGGGGCATATATATATATATTTATTATTTTTTTTACAGGATTCTGTAGCTTTATGCTGTATTAAGTCAGGATGACCTGTGCAAAACTTTGTTCCTAAAAATAGTCTGAATGCAAGGGAAATAAAAATAAGTACTTGCCCCCT
>VWZZ01006669.1:1342401-1605810 GCA_013399095.1 Psophia crepitans
ATATATATATATTTATTATTTTTTTTACAGGATTCTGTAGCTTTATGCTGTATTAAGTCAGGATGACCTGTGCAAAACTTTGTTCCTAAAAATAGTCTGAATGCAAGGGAAATAAAAATAAGTANAATATATCAGGTTCCTATGCTCTTCCCAGGGGCGTCCTCTAAATTCTTTTTCTGTCCCTTTTGTCGTGCCAGCTGGTATTACCACTGCACTTACATAGATTTAAAATTCATAACCTCTAAAGGTGTACCGTGGTGTCGCTGGGGGTAATGAAGCTGTTACTTGAGCCAAATGTGATAAAACTTCATTGTTGAAACAACGTGGCACGAGTCCTGTTCTCCCAGGGATGTCCGCAGACCTGGTGTGTTTATAGTACTGGGAGGATGATAAAGGCATTGAAAACCTTACGTCATTCGAAGAGACGATTCAGGGGTGTGTGGTTATCTTGCCTATATACTAAAAGGCTACCCTGCGATGGCATGCGTCTTAGACCAAGCATGCCCGCACGCACTTCTGGAATTAAGTGGCTTGCGATTTCATTTGATGGTGGTTTGCAACTTCTTTGTTCTGCAGTCTTTAACCCATTCTGTAACTTGGCTTTCTGCGGTTGAAATTGTTTCAATAAAACTAATGCCATTGGGAATACATCCCAAATTGTTACTAGACATTGTGCTAGAAAGTGTTGTGGCTGAGGCATTAAGGGGCTTGATGGCAACAGGTAGTGGCCTCAGTGATGGGTGAAAGATGTTGGTGTTCTTGATTTCCATACTATATTGATACTAGAATGCTGTTCAAGGAACTCAGTAATGTGACATGTAATTAAACTCTAAAAGATAGTCACAAATAAAAATGCAATAATGAGTTCAGAATCTGTCACTCGCTGTTTTCCATCTTTCTTTGTTGTCTGGGCACATTTAAAAATATTTTTTTGTGTGACAGTAGTACTGAGTTTAGTGATTCCAGTTTGCATTTTGAGTGCTATGAGGACCGGGTGTCTAATTTGGAGATTTTGGTATCTGTAAGTATTTTAAGAGAAGTTCGTATGTAGTTTAGCATATTGGGGCTTCAGTATGAATTAGATGAGTCAAAGCAAAGCCTTGCTTACATATAGAATTACTTCATTAGAATCAATAAAATTATATGAGTATGATTCAACGTAGAGTTCATCTAAGTGTTAGTGAGGTGGCATTACCGACTCCTGGCTTTGAAGTCCATAATTTTTTCCTTCCCTGCCTCCCTCCCTAAATTACTCATAATATCTGAAGATGTTAATTTTGATATGCTAAGAAATTTATAGGGTATGCTTTTGCATTCTTTTTGAATGCGTAAGATCCTTTGTTGTATGATTGATGTTTCAGTGCGTATTAGAACTGCACATAATTGTTAATGATGAAAATTCTGTCTGCTGGCTAAGTGAACTTGTGCAGGTTGTGCTTGGTGTGATTCAGTATTGCGGAATGCAGGCTGTCCGGAGCGAGCATTGGTGAAGCGAGTCTTGTATCGCATCTCGGCTCTGGTGATTTCTGCAATAGTAGGTAATCACTGAAGCATACGCTGCTGCGCAGTCCTTCAGAACTTAAGTGTTCAGCGTAACTACTGTTTGCATGTGACCAAAGTGGGAAAAGGGAGGTGTATACAAAGGAGTGAATTATAACAAAGGACACTTTCTGCTTCAGTTCTTGTTCAGAAAACATATGTTCAGCCATGCAGGCAACAGTTGGGGTAAAGACACACTGTAGGTTTGGAAACAAAAGGCGTGTTCTTTTCTTGCATTCACAATGTTTTCAAACATATTCACTTGCTAGGGACTAGCCTGTCAGCTGGATCTTCTTGCAAGCGTGATTTCTTTTTCCTGACTTCTTTCAAAAGCTTTTTCCCTCACAATGTTTTACACTTCATATAATCCACTATGCATGGTAGGCCTGCTTCAGTCTTTGTGCTATTGATGATTCAGAGGTGGAGGGGCCGTGCTCTGGGAGAATGTGGCTAAAGGGTAACCTTTCACTCACCCATACATCTGAAGATGCTAAGCCACTCTTACTCCAAATATCGAGTGGTTCCATTGCTCTTCCGTGATGAGATGGGTTACACTCCACCTTTAGAACGTTGCCAAAGTGATTAGTGCAGCAAAAATATCTTGAGTGGCTTTCATCTTTATACTTTTTTTTTCTTTATAGCTAAGTATTGAAACTCTTTCAGAGACCTATCGTAACTGCGTTGAATCATCCCGTAAAAAAGGTATTTTTTTTCTGCACTGGAAATTCATTCAGTTTTGGCATGCCAGAGTAGCCAAAAATTATTTGATCGTTACTTCTGTTTGGATTCCGTTTTCTGAAATATATGGTTCAAGACCCTAGTATAAATATACTTACATATGCATAAAGGTAATGGTTATTTCCAAATAAGCTTTGCTTGGTTTAATTTATGACCTTTAAACTCATATAGCTAGAAAATGTACTGCTTTCGCTCCACAGGTACAGTTAAATGGTACGACTTTCTAGTGTAGACAAGACCTAACGTTTCTTTGGGAATGCCGAAGTGATCTACTCTCTGTAGGTTTTTCTAGGTCGAGCTGCTCATCTATCAAGTCAGGTATTCATCCTTTGTTGTCAGCAGTGAATACCTCAAAGACAGGCAGCGCTCCCTACATTTTAATGCATGTAGACTTGTATACAGAGCTTAAACATATGTCTAACTTGAAGCATTCTACCCTGTAATTGGGTTATGTACTTGCTTAGTTGAGATGTGCACCATTGATAGTAATGGTAGGGGAGAATATATAACCTTTGTGGCAATGGTTTCACACCAGAAGCTTGAGCCTCCATTCCTTTTACCCCAAAAAATACAAAAATTACCTGTCTTTCATAAAAATCAGTATTCCTTTATATTTTATTTAAATACAGGCATAATACTTGACTCAGACAAACTGCTTAAATGTTGGAAGTGCTCTATCAATAACCAGAACAGTTACAGAGTTTTATGTTGGCTCGTGGATTATTCATGTATTCTGTTGGAGTATTAATAGTGTTAGCGGAATTCAGTAGCCTGGGAAATTACCACTGATGAATGTCTAATGATTAGGATTTCCCACATAAGGCTCTTCAGACCATGAGGATCATTTAGACAACTAGAAAATCCACAGACAAGAAAACTCCATGTAAATATTTTCTAATGGAAGGTGCCAGCAAATACATCCTTGCCAACATATGTCAAAACTGCCAGAAGATCTGTGAGGATGGGGATTAACTTTTTAGCACTGTCATCTTAGGAGCCTTGACAGGGAAACATTATTTAAACGTTTTTCTTTGACTGCATATGACTGAAAAGATGTGAACGGTAGATAAACCTAACATAAAACAGTTAATGATACTGACATATATTCCAAGTCTGCGCCTTTTTCTTTTCATTGAGCTCTGTGTCAGGCATCCTTGAGAATACTACAGCTTTAAAATAAATTGTCCTTCCTTCTGAAATGAAATTTGATGATTTGTCTCCAGTCTGATAAAAGAAAGCACTCGCTAGTATATTGCTTCTTTTCAGGAATTTTTTGTTTTGTTTTATAGGCTCTTTAAAAGTAAATTACGTTTTAGATGTTGCAGTGACTTCTCTGACTCTCAGGAAGAAAACAGTTAATAATAATTTCTTTCCTTTCAGCTCCCATGAGCCTACCTTCGTTGTACAGTTTGCATATAACAGCTAGTAAGAGTAGAATGTACTGAACCTTAAACAAATCTATTAGGATCACTATGGCAAGAAACTGGGAAAATGGCAGGAAAAACGAACAGTGATTTTGTAAACCCTCCAAAGGTCAGAAAAAGGCTTTCAGTAAGTATGCAGAGGCTAGAAATCAAATCCCATTTCCTATCATAAGAAACCAGTTGTTTTAGCAGCAGTGGTTAATGTACTGTATGTGAAAGATTTAAGACTAGTTGGAAAGCTTTGCTTCTGTTTTATTAGGCTGCTATTGAAAAGCCAACAGCATAACTTCAACTAGGTGCTTTGAGATTTCTTAATGGGCTGTCAAGGGCAAGACACCAGGTCTGTGCTATACTAGCTCTTTCCTGTACATTAAAACAACAGGGGCCAAATGATCATATACAGAAGTATGAATTACTTGATGCTTTCTCTGTTCCATATGGTCAGCCATGTCTTTGGCAATTAATCATGTACAGAATCAGTTGAGTGCTCTCTGAAGCATTGAAGTCAACATTTAGTTGTACCTGTGCCAGTGGGGGCAGTGGGGGTTGCGAGCGTAAAATAGCAGGATGAAGAGCTGCTGGCGCCGAAGCCAGAGCAGCTGGCTTCTATAAACAACACTTTTTTTCCACTTTACCCTTTTTTTTTTTTTTTTTACTTTCTTTGACAAACACGAGCCATTTTTCAATATCATCCAAAACATGAGGGTTGCTGAGTGAAACTGTGATATCTGGCATAGTGGATTAATAAACAAAAGGCAGAGAATTGGGTTTAATGTGCCCAAATTACTGGGTGATAACTTAAACCATACTGGCTGCCTCCACCGTATCAAGCAAAATGGGTGCATTTGCTCATATTTTAAGTGAAAATTTTAGAAGTAAAGAAGAAATGAGCAGTGGTTTGTAAGCAATTACTAGCGCTTTTTTATCACACAGAAGTTATGACATGTTAAATTAACACGGCTTAATAGATTTCAGGTTCTCTCCCCCCCACCCCCCAAAAGGCACGGTGTTCTACTTTTACAGACTTTCATCAGGATACTTTTTGTGCTAAGAGCAAAATAAAGTCTCAAAAATAACGAGATACAGAATGACACTTAAAAATTTAGCCCTGCTTACAGATTTTACACTTTATTTTTCCTTTCTGTATTAGTTATTGATTATTGAGAGATGACTGCTATATTAAAGTAGAATTAGTTAGTAAAGATTCAGAAGCTTATCTTATTTAAGCTGGTGGTCAGTAAATTAAATCTTAACACAGAGTGAAAAATCTGGTTTGTTGACCCAATAAAGTGGGACCAAGAAACAAACTGTCCCAAGTGCCACTTTAGTTCAGACTGAAGGCTAATTTGTTTGACGGAGTACTAGGCTTCATGTCTCCACCTATCCCATGTTTCTAACATTAAGCTAGGCTCCTGGAGAGGTCTGTATTGAGGGAAGGAAAATCTGGCTTTAAAAGACAAAAAAGGTACCGGTGTGGGGTCTGGAGTGTTTAGAGGTTGCTTTTTTTGGCTTGTTTGTAAACATGTCATGGTATTCACCCAAGACAGAAACAGTTAAGCAGAGTCATGGCCTGTTGATGTTGAAAGGTAGTTTATTCTGCTGTGTATCTAAGAAAAAATTGTTATTGTAATCCTTTCAATACTGAGGTTAGTGTTGTTAAACTCATAGAAGGTATCTTATTTTGAGTGTATATCCTGGGTGAATAGTAAGACTTGGGTATATATAAGAGTTTTTAGTCTGTCCTGTGTCACTGATGTATTTTGTCAGGTGGTATGAGAGCAATATTATACTCGTCTCTTAAAATCTTATCTCAGTACTTTTCTAAGGCAATAAGAGAAGATGCTCTGGTGGCTGTTGCCTGGTATGTCACTGGAGCACTAGATTTAGTTCTGCCGCTGTACCAGGAGGAAGGTAAAAGGTGTAAGCTCAGAAATACTGTCCTCCTACAGAAGACTACGTTGGCAACCTCTATGGGCTTTCTTGATAGGTAGGTTGTGTGTTTGCGTTTAAGACTGTGCCATGTGGAATTTATGAGGAAATGCCTTAAATAGATTAACAGATCTTTAAGGAGAAATGGGGAAGATTTGCTGAAAATATGAACAGTGCTACTTAATAGAGAGACACGTTGGCCAATGAGACAAGAAGTTGCTTCCCCCAAGTGATAAGCAATTTGCGTAATCTCGTTGCTTAGGTTGTCCAGGATATGTTTTTCTAGCTCAGGAAGCAGAAGAAAGAAAGTTTCAACAATTTGTAAACATTACCACCCTCAAGAATCTCTGTGAACACAAGGATGAGATAAGACAGGCTGTAGGGCTGGTTACGTTGTTTATTTACTCTACTGTCCTGCGGTCCCGAGTGTGCTGAAAAACATCAAGTCAGTGTTGAGTCCAGTTCAGCAACGTGAAGGCTTCACTCAGCATTGAGCCTCTGCAGACAATTATCTGTCATTAAAGAACATTAAAAGAATTGAGACACAAGGTCGGATTTTCTTTGATGGGATGTGCAACTATAGGTGATGTTCAAAAGAAGGTCATTCCTGCCCTTTAGAGCAGGGGTGGTATTGGCTGGGTTTCTGATGGATTTTTATCAGTGTTGATGTGAGGAAATGGCTTTCCCAGCCGATAACATCTTTGACCGAGTTTCTTGAACCCTTGACCTTTATCAGTCAAGGTACCTATTGAATCCTCTTGTTAAAAATAAATCCCAAAACAAGTTGCATAAAAAAGAAAACTTTGAAAGGAATGTGGTTTCTAATACTATTTTACCCAAAATGCTGCTTTATTTGTTACAATTTGGGATTTTTATTGATATTATAAGAATAGCAAGCTATTAAGAAATGCCTCTATAAAAACCCTGCACTCGTGTTCCGAGTAACCTTACTGCCCTCAGCACTCTTAGAAAACAAGTAAATCAGTTAAATTGTTATGTATTGCTGTTGTATGTTTCTTAATAGTACTATTTCACCCTCCAGGTAGCTGCAACTGTGCTCGCAGGGCTCCGTAAAGAAGTGTTTATGATGTCAGTGTCAAACTATGAGTTTGACTTGAACTGCGTACGCCACCACATAAATGAGGGGTGTTAACAGAGGGCTGGGGCAATATAATTGTTCTCTCAGTAGAAGTTAAATTACGTTCAATTTCCAGAATGACTAAGTTGCTGTAGATGGAGGGGGGGGGCTTTAAGTAGTGGAATGCAGTACCAAAGTCGCAATTTGGCCAGGCCATCGAATTCGTACCAAAGCATTGTGCGATAGTGAGTGTTTGGGGAAGTGCTCACCCGTTTTCTCTGACTGGTAATACTGTATAGTCGCGTGTTCTTTTCATCAAACTTACCCAAAAATACACTTTGGGAATCACCTGTTCGGGGGATCTTGATGTTTGTTGCCTGCAAATAACTATACTTTCAGGCTAGTAGCATCACTACACTTGGGGCTTTTCTGCAGTCTTGGAGAGCAGTAGACTTGTAGAATATCATCCGTGGATTTCCCTATCCCGTTGTGATTAAGAAGTCCATTCCAGGATTCTGAAAGGGAAATCTTAGTGTACTGTGACCTAGCTGTATGGCTACATCTATGTCATCTATAATGTTTTAGTTGTAGTGCTGTGTCAGGTCTTACGCACATGATAAATATAAAAGTTTAAGCCTTAATAGGTGTGTTTATTCTGAATGGCAAGGAGCCTTCCTTCACACCAATTAAAGGATGTGTATCTCTTCATCTCACGTGAGTATGTGCTCATGTGCTGCAGTCCTCTGGCAGATCCTGCTTTGAACTGCGCAGTTGCTGGAAGTGAGGCTGTGAGATCAGGATTGTTGAAGTTGGCAGATATTAGAGCTTGTGGAAAAGATGTTGTAGGTCAGTGCAAGGGAAACCCATGTCAGGGAATCCTTATCTGAAAATACACTCTGGCTTTTTGTTTGCTTTATAATGTCAAAGCAGGGTCAAGAATGTGATCTGTATAGACAGAGTTTTGAACATTTGGGGTTTTTACAAGAAAATGTGGTTGGGTTTTTTATGTTTAAGTCCCATATGACGGGGTAATGCCTTCTGGTAGGGCAACTGATTGAGCTAGGAGGTGGGGATTAAGGTGCTGTTTAGTCTTTGTCATCTGATGTTGGTGTAATAAAATTCTCTGTGTCTATGAACCCCGACGTGCTTGTGTCTCGGAACCGCCATGGTGGTAGCAATGGCACTGCTTACTTTACATAGCTTAAGAAGGGTATAATGTGCGTAACAAAACCAACCTGTCAGACCAAGGATAGATATTTGTGTTTTCACAAACTGAAGAGAACAACCACCATTTATCTCACAGAATGCACAGAGGCACTGTAGTGGCTGCACGCTTGGGCAGGGCAGAATGCAACATGTCAGTGATGTTGAGGGGGTGGCTACATGCCATGCCTTTTTATTATGTTTTTCCTATAAGAGACCCGTGCTGGAGGCAGCAAGCGCAGCTCTCAGTGATATTTGAATTGTGTTTTCAAATTCAATTCCATAACCACTCATGTTAGAAACGTGGGGGTTTTTTGCCTCCTTTTCTGTGAAAAAACTAGGTTTGTGCAAACATTGTCCATTCAGTCATCCTTCCCAAAAGGAAACTGATAACATTTGCAGAACATGTGGCTGGAGGTTAGAATAGCAAAGATTAGAGAAAATCAGTGGCTGGTTAAGGCAAGAAAGGCAAATACAGTATCTCCTCTGAAGGAAAAGACTACAGCATGGACTCTAGGTCTCTGTGTTGTGGTTGGACTGCTGCACACAAAGTCAGCGCATGCACGCTCGTTGACTTGCATGTTAGTGTGACCGTTAGCATGTGTTGTTTCTTTCCCAAGCTGGCAGAGGGAGGCATGGGGGAAAGAAGAGAAGAGAATGGTGGACGAGTTAGTAGTTGAGGGTAAAGATGGAGTGAGAGCTTGCTGGGTGGATGGAGGGTGGTAAGATGATCCGCAGTTTCATTAGATCAACATTAACTGTCAAGACGTTTGAGAAGGCCGGTAACTTTTGGTCTGCAGAGGCTGAGTGTGGTCCTACTCCACTGTGACTTAAATCCATTGCTCACGTGTGTGTATATTTTTACATATATATATTCCATAAATGAACAAAGGTAGAGTTTTCCTACTTGTTTACTTGAAATATTTCATGATAAAGAGAACATGGGGACATCATCAGAAATTCCTCTCAGAAGATAAAATACAAACAGGTATTTTCTACTTTAGCTTCACCAAGGATCAAAGGGGAGGGGGAAATCCCCTAAACAAAATCCCTTTTGAGGGAAACATTTATGATATGATTTGATAGAAGAAAATATTTAGAAAAGACAATAATTGTCTCAAGAAAATGAGAGCTAGAATGTGCGATATTTTGTGTTACTTAAAGCAATGAGATTTTAAGGTTTACCTTATGTGCCATGTACATTGATTAAACACCAAATATATGGTGGCCATTTCTAACCATCATTTACTGTATTGATTTGTCAGCAGTGGAACTGTAATAAAAAAAGCTATTGATTTACTGTCCTTATTTGCTTATGGGCTTTTTATTAATTTTACACATTGTTTCCTATTTCTACAGTATAATTTTTATGTCTCTTTTTTTTTCCTTTAAGACAAGCCTGGTCCTCTCTGAAGTTAGAAAAGAGGAACAAATTGAGGAACAAAGGAAAGAAACCATCAGCTGCTGCTTGCTAGTTCTTACTGAGCGACAAAGGCTGCGTAAAGAATGGACAGCAAGGTGAGAAATTTGAGAAAAATAGTAACATAATAAAATTAGAAAAACTGTAAAATATACTCCTATAAATCCACTTCCAGAGTGGTAAGTTCACATTTTTTAAATTTTTTTTTTTAATTTTTTTTTTTACAGTTCAAGTAGTATTCATCCTTTAATGGAGTAGTCAGTGTTTCTGCTTCTGATTTCAGAGCTACTTTGAGGGGTAGAATGCTCCTTTATTGTGCTTACATAGTGCAATCTATCGGTAATTGGTTGATAGGCCACGTACATATTTGAGGAATGGTGTCACCTTCAGTGCCCTAAGGTTTTCCTTGCATTGCTGACAGTAGGAGCAGTACTCCTTGCTGGCGTGCCGTGCTAACAGATACCCACCTTGTCCTCTTTCTTCGTCATCCTCACGTTTTCTTGTGGTGTTCTACTGGTGTTAGCTGGGTTGTGTTGGGCGAGATCAGCATCGACGCATTGTACGTCTTGCGAGTGTGTGTATCGTTAGGCTGTTTTACAAAACTTGAGTTCTTAAATTGAACTCATTGTCGTAGTAATAAATCAGGTGATGATGTTCACAATTTTAAAAGGTTGTTTATGTATTTATTTGAAAAAGTTTATGCTATGGCATATAGCCAGATGAATGAATTTCAGAAACCACAGATACATACTTCTAGTTCATTCAGAAAGACGTGATTTCCAGAAAGAGAATTTCTACCATATGCCACCTCGTGTCCTTCTCTTCAGCTGATAAGTGAGTTGATGTTGCCTTTTTTCACATCTGTTTCTAAAAGCTATAGATTTATACTCACTTAATAATCTCATTTGTCCTTATTAGTAATATTTGCATAAAATATCTAAAGTCTAAGAAATTTTTCTGCCAAATGTACAGCTTTCCTTTAAATCCAAGGAGGTGTTCTGTGCTTACAATTAAATACAGTTTTTAGTCAAAAGTATTTTTAAATGAGATTTTGTTAATCCAAATTAGCACTTAAATGGCATGATTATTATTATTTTTTTTTTACCTGCATTAAATGTTCCAGCTAAGGGAGTTCTCCTGTGTTTTGTTAGTGGATAATTTTGGGAAGTTCCTGAAAATTCTTTGAGAGATGACTTTAAAAAGTTAATTGCAGATATTGGATCTGACACTTAAGTGGCTTTGCTGTTCCCAGTAATTACAGTGAGTGGACTTGAAACATCGTAGAAGCTTTAGATAAAAATCACACATTATTACGTAGTAGCAATTATTATACAAATTGGAGACTATGTTTTATAAATCTCCTTTCTTATGATTATGGAATGTTTATTTGTATACTAATCAGTCAAGACCTCAGAGTGGAAAAGAGCTTGGTAAGGTGGGTCTATAATATTGCTTGTAGTATCATGTGGGGTTTTTTCTGCCTTTTTGAGTTGCAGGGATTTCTTTGTGGGGTTTTTTTGCCTTCCCTCACCATGCTTACTAAACAATGCAGATGGTTTGGCTACATTGGAAACAGGAAATCATTGAAGGTTTTTCTGTTGGACGCGTGCATCTTTGTTGTGAACTGGAATAGAAAGCTTCCTAGAGATAGGAAAAGGCTAAACAGTGCTAATGCGTGGAATATCTTTTTAGTGTTCGGTTAGTTTAACAATTATTTCCTAATATACAAAGTCATCAGGAATCGGGGCAATCGGGACTTATTTAGAAGTAATGAGCAATTTACAGTGTTTCTGGCCTCTGCTCGCACTGTAGTCAGAGACTACTGGAGCCAGTGTTGCAGCTGTAGGCATCGTCGAGTCTCTGGGACAGAAACCCTGAAGTTCTTGGGTGAGGCTGGGGGGAGGCACAAGCAGACGAAGTGCAGGCCTCCTTAAAACTAAACACCTGAAAGAAAATTTCAAGAGCGTAGTGCCATGAAAGCTCTGAAAGAAAGTGTCCTTTGAGTATTAAATATCCATAATCCTTTTTCTTTCCATTTGATGTTTCCCATCCCGGTGACCTATCCGAGAGTCTCATCCATATGATCTGCATAAACAGACTGTTACCATACACCTCACTTTACTTCATCAAAGCTTCAGCTAGATGTCTGGAATGAAGCACTGGCTGTGGTAGCCATCAAGCATGCGGTGGTGAAAGTTATAAAACGTCCGCCATGGTACTAGCAGGGCTGCCCATGTTTTAGAGATCAGTCTATTGTGTACTTTGGAATTACATGAGAAAAATGTGCTTGGACAGGAAATAATTAGCACTTGTCAAAGGGCAGGCAATAGGTTACAATATTTTACTTTCAGCAGGCTATCAGGGGATCAGCTAGATTAGATAATAGAATTTTTTTCCTCTGGAAGTTAAATACAGATGACTCTAATTACCTTACATTGTGCATTAGAGAGCACATTACGAACAGTACAACTTCAAGAAATTTAGGTCAATGAAGGGGGGCAGCTGGCAAAAACTTTCCTCTGTACTTGGTCTTTATAGAGTTATGTAGGCATTCTGTTCTTTCTTGGGCTTTATTTGTGTTGTTGAGACCTTAAAAAAAAAAAAATCCATGCTGGGAACTGTTAACACAAACTGATTCAATTTTAGATATTCAACCTTTCTCAGAGAAAGGCATATGAACTGTTTTGATATGTATGCTCTTGGTTAAAGCATGCCCTTGCATGATTTGCTCAAGTTGTACCAGTGTTTCTGCGTATTAATGAACTGAAATTACTCTTTAAGTTTTTATTTCAGCTCCACAGTCCAAAACACGTGGTAGTGCACTTAGTATTATAGCTCACTGTTTCATATAGTTCCGACTCAAAAGATGTCATCAGTATCTTAAGTATCTGAGCAGCTCTTCTGGGGATTCAAGTTGTTCTCCGTTGAGCAGTAGTCATCCAAAATACTCCAGGTAGGACTCGGTGAATGTCCTCTAAGTGTTAACAGAAATGGTCCAGAGTTCCTAAAGCCCCGGATTTGTTTATACTGCGTGGTAACGCCTGATGGACAGGTTGTTATAGCTGTTAAAGAGCTGCTCTAGCCCTTTTGAACTGACCCCTTCTTGACCTCTGCTTATAGAAGGTCACTGTTCAGCTTATAAAGTGAGGGGAACCTTAGAGCCTACTGTAACAAATGGAGGGTAAAGGGAACAGCTGTGAATCTTGGACTAACCATGCGAACCTATATAGACTTTTTAGGGTCACTGTATGATAATGAAAATTGTTACCAAATTATATGGAAATTTAACAGCAATAGTGGGAAAGAGAGGGCGGAGTCTAATGCATTGGGTTTGATAAATGAAGTGTGAAGTTACCCATCTGGCTCTAGACAGCCCTCTTTTTCTCTACGAAAGGGAAACATTTAAAAATAACCATGGTACATCTAGAATCAATGACCCATACAGAGAGCTGGAATAGATCAAGATTTAATGGTGGCTGTGGAAGAAATTATCATTTGAAAAGTGAGACAAAGGATGAAAAAGTACAGTTCAATATCTGCACCTGATTCATTTTCGAAAAAGGCCTTAATATTTTTACCCTGTTGATGATGCTATTGACATTCTTTTTTATTTTACTTTTTAACAGGAACCAGAAAAGTTCCATCCTAAAGAAAAAAAAAAAAAACAAACCCAAAAGTACTTGAATTTCAAGAGAGAATGTTGCACTTTTTCTGATGAGTAAATGCCCGAGAACTGCTCTATAGTTCAATAAAAATTTCGCCTCTTATTTCTCCTAATGGAACTTGTATCATGTTATAATAATATTCTTTAACGCTTGCCTGACATACTACGCTTAATTGCTAGTAGTTTTTTGCTATATTTTTCATATATATTCATATATTTACATTTACTTCCGAACTCTTTTGTCATCAATAAATCAACAATAGATTAATTTAAAGGATAATGTTTAACTGCATTCAAATTATTAACTGCTAGGAAAAAAGATTATTAATTAAACCATTACTAAAGTAAGTCGTTTTCATGTAAACATTTTATTAGTCCAAAGTGGGTTTACTATGACACAGACTCTGATGTCCATTTTGCTACTTCCCTGAGTGGAATCGCACCATTTTTCTTGCAGGAAATTTAGCAAGGTAATGGAAAATGTGAAATTTTAGAGAAAGACATAATGAAGTGGGAAGTTTGGTAGAAAAAATAAAATTATTTATGCTGGTTGTATTTTCATAGTTGTGCCACTTAGCCAAATTCTGAAATCTTAAGTTCTCCCTAAGTCATCATGTAATGACAAATTGATGTAGTGAAAACAGAACGAACATTCAATAAATAATTTGGACCAAAGTAAACACAAAATTCTCCTGCTTCATGAGATAAACAGCAGAAAATTGTTAATTGATTATATCTTGTAAGAATCAATAGCTTAAAACCTTGCTTCATTGAAATAACACAATGAAAAAAATCTATTTTGTGAGGTCTTTCTACAACCCATTTTATAGATCAGATCGCTCTGTTTTTAGAATTGTTATATTCTTCCATATTTGCACAGTATTTCAAGAAAGACCCTCTTACTCATGGCAAATCATATAAGTTTCAGGTTTCAAGTCAAACTTGAGCTATAATTCCTTACCATTTTTTGCCTTTGTCAGACCACTTCTTAGCTCTCACAGTTTTGACATAACAATGTAAAGGTATCTTGCTTTTTTTTTTTTCTAGCTATACTGAACATTTATCATACTACTGAGATAGTCTTACCTTTCAGCAGTGAAATCCGGATATGGATATTTATATGTGAATTTAAATTATAAGTATATAGTGTGACAATTGAGTCCTAATCTGTGATAACACTGTTCGGTTCTATAATAAGAACAATGAGGAATATGAGAGGGGATATCCTAAAATAGTATGCGTATTAAATGAGATACAAACAGGAAGATTTTTAGATATTTTCTGTTTTGAAAAAAAATTAATATTTTTTTTTTCCTTATGCCTTGCCTCTTTATACCTTGGAATTTTAGATCATATCTGAGGAGGTAACTGAGGTAGATATTACTTCTAGCTCGTGTAGGAGAAAGTAATGTTGAAGTATTGTGACCATATATTGTCACATATTTTTTTTTACATATTGTGAAATATGTGACCATATTTCCATCTGTAACAGAAGAAAAGTCTATAGGTTAAGAAGCTAGCATGGGCTTTGGGAAAATTGGAGCAGGTTTTTTTCCTTCTGTCACAGACTTTGTGTATTTTTCAGAAACTCACTAAATGCTTGTTTCTAAATGAAAGGTGATAATACTGGTTGAAAGACTGGTTGACAAATACTGAAATTTTTACACTCTCACAGTCGTGCCAAGATGATAAATATATGAAATATTGTGAACTCTACAGAAACTACTGCAATGGGAGGTACACTTGTTCCAAAGGTTTAACAGACAAATTGCAGAGATAGCAAAGTCTGACAGAGAGAGGAGGGAAGCGTTTGGGTTGTTTAAAACTTCTGCGGTTGTTTTGTGTAACATCAGAATGACAGATATTATTTTTTTTTCACGTTGAGGAATCCAACGTCTATGTTTCTGAAGTTAGTAAGGATCTCTGTACGCGCAGCTGCGTTGTCTCCAGTGTGCTCTCTGTAATGGTTGTCCTTGCTAGGCAGTATGTGTGTCAGCTGGAATGGGTACTCAGTAAGTTAACGATAAGCAAAGACAAAAATATTGGGTCATCATCTTGGAAATCACAGAGGGAGATTGAAACCAAGAAAATTATATCTGGATTCCTTGATACTCGTATTTCGTGTGTGTGTGTATGCTCTTTAAAAGACAAAAATTGCATTGTCCAGCACGCAATATGTCACTTAAAGCAGTTTTTCAGAAAGTAAGTGTATGTGCTGGCTTGGATGGTGATGCTGAATGCTGTATGTTAATCAGGAGGATGCTTTGAGAAGGACTGGAAACCAACCTTGCAGCTTTCAAGTGAATGGAGAAAACCCTACGACTTGAATGAAGTTGTCAGGTCTCCTGCTGTAGTTGTGCTTAGACATCAGCTGCCTTGACTGACCTTTGACTCCTCTCCAGTTGCTTATTACCAGACTTCTTTTGCTTCTCGTGACCCTTCCTGTTTTCCGCCTCTGTCTTTCACCTGTTTCTTGTATTGAGGAGCCTTTGAAGCAGCCAAGCTTGGGATCAATAGGTACAAGTCCTCTGCCAACAATGGAAATACTGCTTGATTAAATGCTGCTGTTTAACCGCCACTATTATTTCCTTTGAAACTGTCTTGACCCTTTACCCTTGAAAAGACTCTGTGTTTACAAGCTGTTGGCTACTTAGGAAAATGCTGCTTCTTCCCTTGTGATGTCACTATATACATGGCAGATATGGTGCAAAAAATGTTTTTTGGTGTAGGGACTTAAAACAAGCGGTGTTACAGGGCAGTCTAGTAAAAGGTGCAGAACGTCAGCTCTGTGTGCGGCTTTCGTGTGTGTCAGACTCTTTCATTAAGGCACTTCATAGGGATTGTTTGCTGTGACGGTTTCCTTTATCATTTTAGTTTAGTTTGAATGCTCCACTTCGGAAAACCAGAAAGAAGACCCCGTACCTGAATAACTACTGAATCAAAATTCTTCGACGTTTCCCTTTCTTGATTTTGTGCTTTTCTTGTTAGGTTAGATGGATTTTTCAAAAGATGATTCAGTGACTCTTCCAAACCTGACAACTGGCACAAATTTAGTCCTTATTTGTAGTGCAATTAAAGTTTCCAAAACAAAAAGTGATAAATAATTTTCCCTCTCTGAGTGCATTTGATGATTTGATTTTATTTATTTATTTTTACTTTATTTCACCTGGACAGCCTTTTAAAGTCAGCATGGGTGACGTTTCCTTATTTATGTAAACTTTCACAATTGCCATACAAAAAAAATAGTTAGTGATGTTTTTCCGGTGGTTTGACAATGATTTGCTCACTACCACTGGGAGATCTGAATGCTGGAAATGGAGATTATTGTATTTCCAGGCTGCAGGATACTGGAGATTGAATAGATCACGAAGGTGACAAATTTATAATCTGTGGAGACAAAGTGTTAGCCACATCATCAGACAGCTGAACCACAAAGTAGCATTAGCATCAGCTATCATCATTCCTGTAAGAGCCAATGGTGTCTGCCAGAGGCAGGGGGAAAGGAGAAAAGCCAGGAGAATTCCATGTGTTGTGCTCTGCAGCTGCCCATATTAGCTGAAGACCTGGTGTTATAAACGAGGGATAAAGTCTGGCTGGTCCAGAGAATGAAAAATTATCACAGATTTATTTTGCTTTATCCACTGAGGTTTCTTTCTTCTGCAGTATCAATCCGTACTTTCCTTTGTCTTCAGCAAAATGTGCTCGTGTCATGCTATGTAACGTGTCCTTCAAACTACTCGCAAACTTAGTATGAACTAAAATTTTGTCTCTAACTAGACATTTAAAATTAAGCAATAAAGCTGAACTAAAGAAATTTAATTTGCAGGATCTGCATTAACTAATCTGTACACATTACCAACTGTGCTGGTTTTCACTGGGAGAGAGTTAACTGTCCTCACAGTATCTGGTATGGGGCGGTGTTTGGGATTTGTGCTGAAAACAATGTTGATAACACAGAGATGTTTTCGTTCCTGCTGAGCAGCGCTTACACAGAGCCAAGGTCTTTCTGCTCCTCACCCCACCCCACCAGCGAGTAGGCTGGGGGTGCACAAGGAGCTGGGAGGGGACACAGCCGGGACAGCTGACCCCAGTGACCAAAGGGATACCCCATACCATATGATGTCATGCTCAGCGTATAAAGTTGGGGGAAGAAGGAGGAAGGGGGGACGTTTGGAGTGATGATGTTTGTCTTCCCAAGTCGCTGTTAGGTGTGATGGAGCCCTGCTTTCCTGGGGATGGCTGAACGCCTGCCGGCGATGGGCAGTGGGGAATGGATTCCTGGGTTTGCTTTGCTTGTGCTCGGCTTTTGCTTTACCTGTTAAACCGCCCTTATCTCAGTCCACAAGATTTCTTACTTTTACTCTTCTGATTCTCTCCCCCATCCCACCAGGGGGGACTGAGTGCTCAGTTGCTGGCTGGGGTTGAACCATGACACCAGTACAGAAAAAAGAAGGTACAAATAAAGGCTTTATCTAGCCAAATGGTGTGCTTATCGTGTCATAGCATGAGGCATGAGTGAGCAGATGCCTACATAAGTTCATGACTTAAGCCTTAAATGCTGTCAGCCTCTACGTTATTAAAGTTTTTCCACATTTATAGAACTTGGTGGCTCCAGGGATTGGTAATGAAACAGAAAGCCTTTTGTTTTCAGGTCAGTGGTTCAAATATGGTTCAGGTAGGTAGTGCCAAAGATTATTCCCATTGGGTAACTGTGTGTGATGGCCTATGTAAAATGCATTGGTTCTCCAGCCCTCATAGGCAGGTGTGTATATCACCTAAAGCAACTGTTACAGCTGACACTAATTGGTACCCTTGCTGGCATTTTGGAGCAGCCAAAAATTAAATGGATGTAGAAACTCTAAGCAGTCTCGACCATGGTTGTGAGGTAGTGAATATGATGGCTGAATGTGGGCAAAAAGAGGATGTCGGTCGGTTGCATTGCTCTGCAGTTTGCTTGCACTAAAAGTTTTGGTAATGTACGCAGATAATAATCTGCTGGTGAGAGCACCATGGTGAATTACTGGGGAGTGTCAACAGTATTGGACAAGAAGGAAATGCTGGGAGGTCAAAGCGTAGGTTGGAGATGTATCAACTAATCAGAGAAGCTAAGATGAACTGGAGAATAGAATTAGATTTACTTGCTTGTTTTCACTACTAGTGAGATCTTTGGGGCGTTTAATTTGCCAGATGTTTTTAGATGAGTCGACATTTTCTCATTTTTATTTTCCTGTATTTAATAATGTCAACATTTGGTCTTTGAGTTCTGGAAAATATTCTGATCAGGATTACTTTTTACCACCTTGAAAAGGTGCATTTGAGCAAGTGTGCAGTAGATGTAAGGCAATCGATGTATCCACTCCGGCATAGATGCCTTGCTGGGTATGCAGCACATTCATTGTAAGGCGTAGTTTACTACAGATGAGGTCTAATTATTTTACGTTAGACCATCCTGAAAGCATTTTTGGTATTTGCCCTTTTTATATTTGGAGATATGGATAATCCCCTAATCCAGATGTGTATGTTAGGATTGAGGGGGAGGTTGGAGGATGGGAAGGGAGGGAATGAAAGGGATTTGAGAATTAAGAGGGTGCGATGTTGGAGAAGGTCTTTAACTGTTTTGCTTGCCTGTAGGTGACACTGTTGCATCATTTATCTGTGTATTTTCACATATCTTGTCCAGGGACAGAAAAAAAAAAAAGTTTTATTAAAATAATTTGAGAAAGATTCAAATAAATATGTTACACTAATGATTCCTTAAGCCTTGACTAGAGAGTAGAGTCTCAGATACAGGTAGATGAATTGCATGTTCTTCTTCCCAAAGATGGCAGCAGTTTATAATGTTATTTCTGATTAACTAGCTCACTAGCAGTGCATCTTCAGTTCAGTATTCCCTTGACAGGCAAGATGCTAAAAGGATTGCTCTGCATGTTTCTAAAGAGTAATGTAATAAACCAAGATGATAATACACTGATGAAAAAAAAAAATCTTAATTTGTTACTAAGTTATGGCAATATAAAGTAAAAATGTTTTTCTTTGCTCAAGTCATTTAAATTAATAATGTGTGCTATTAAGTGAAATATCACAAAGGATTTTTTTTCTTCTTTGCCATTAAGTATGCTGGCTACAGAGAAAATGAAATATTCTGTGAGGCTTGAGCAATCATCTATCTCTAAGCTACAGTGTGCCTGCTGCCAGATGTTCAGGTGCTGGTGCTGCTGCTTTGACGTGTATATCTCTTCCAGGCAAAAAAAACCCCCAATATATACATCAGTCCAGGTGCAAGGTGGCCTTGCCAGCAAACCTGCCTCCTCCTAGCTGTGACACTCATCCACTCCCCGTCAGAATGTGTACGTTAGAAGGGGATTGTAATTAACCCCTGGAAAGCGTAGGTTTCGCTGAAGTGATGTGCACAGTAATGATATTGTTAGCTTCCTTAATTTCCAGTTTCACCATCAATTATGCCATGTGTTTCATCCAGTTGGTGCTACCCTCCCAGTGTTAATTATAACCTACAAGACTGTTACAGTTAATTTTATGGCAAGCATATTGTCTCTTCAAGGCTCCACAGCAGCTCATAAATTATCTTGAAGGTAAAATGTAACTTGGGGAACTAGTTATGAAAATTCCATCCATCTCGCTTAGGAGGTGCAGCTGCTACTGTCAGCTGCCTCGCTGCTGCATTGTGAAGGAATTATGGTGGGTCAGGTTTAAGAGGCTAGGCCCGGGCTGTCACCGAGGAGAACGGCTGTCCTGGCCCTGTCAGACAAGTACCTTCTGCCGGTCCCTTGTGGGCTCGCTTTGCAGGCAGTAAGAGGCAGGCAGTGCAGGTGGATGGTCCCCGAGCTGTCTCTATTCATTACTTTACAGAAACTTGTTTTAGGTAGGCAGGTACGGAGACCTTTTCACTGTTGTCATAATGTTAGGCATCATCTGCAAAGTGCAAGATAGATAACTCTATAAATAACTCGCTGTTCCGTTGGGCAGGGGTGGTGGGGAAAAGACGATTAGCGCCGTAGACGCAGATGAAATAACTCACTGGTTTGTAAAATGACTCTTAGTTTAATTGTGGCAATAGCTTGGTTTGGAAGAGCACATCTGTTCGCTTTTATTTCACATGCACAATATGAGGAGGTGTAATTTCGCTGCTAAGTAATTTGCGTTGGAGTTTCACATTAAACAAATTAGCATGGGTTTGTATTGGAATTATTTATGACATCTGTGTGTCCTCGTTTGTGGTTTATTTGGTTTGGGGTTGTTTTTTTTTTTTCTGAAGGAATTGCAAACACTTGTTTTCTTTAAAAAAGAAGGGGGGAAAATTAAGCAACCCATTTCTCAGAACAACGAGCTTGACATTCAATGCTATTTATATTTTTGTAGGACACTTGTATTATTACTATAATGCCTTATTCTGCTTTTTATAGGAAAAATACAAGACTACCATAAAAATACAGTGCCTTATTCTGCTGTCTCTTCCTTTAATATTGTGTATTTAATATTTTTGAAAACGCTGTCGAGCTTTGGGTGTTCCTTTAAGAATGAAACCTAAGTACAAATCAAATTTCCTGAGAGACTTTTTCCTTCCACTATCCTACCTTTCGAAGAGACTTCTGTGTTTCCAGTGTTGCTGTTTCCTACCCTCATTTACAGCTGGGAGGGCATGTGAGAAGGATCACTGAAAGCTGATAGTTAACGCATTTCCATAGGCAACCGCTGTGCAGATGTGAATGTACAGACCCATCGTGAATGAGCAATGTTGTGAATTCAATTGAGGAGAAAATGAACAAACACAATAATGAAAACCAGGATAATGGTCTAAATATATATTGTTCATTTGTTTTGACAGTCTTCATTCAGCTTCAATTATTTTTGATCATTCATTATACAGGGAAGAAAAATTTTTCGAAATAACACTGACTTTGTAAATTGGACCTTTTACGTGTTTGCAAAATGGGGGGGAAAAGGCTGATTAGAGAGTCCAAATTAGTACGCTTCTAATGTATGTTCATTATGGCTTTTCCCTTGGAATTTACAGTCAGTGTGCCTTGTGGTATCTTTTAGAGTCCCATTCTTCCCTCCTTGCCCCTTGGAGACACGAAGATGCATTTTGGTGTATTCAGAGAAGAAGCTCCTAAGTTTCCACTGACCAGAATCCTGTGGTTTTTTAGTTTATTCAGAGGGAAGCTGTCCATTAGGCACAGTCTTGGGCAAAGCGAGGTGTAGAAACAGGATCCCCTCAAGAGCAGACCCAGAGGAATTGCTCCTCAGAAGTAGAGTTCCCTCTTGGCTTCATCCTCTCCTTGCCTCTCCCAGAAGAGACAGGGGAAGAATTATAACTGTTGCTGGTGGATACCATTTAATGGGGATTATCTCACCTGGCCATCTAAGTCATTATCTCCTACGCTGTAGGATGTCAATTACTATACAAAGATTTTCCATCAGTATTGCCAAAACACCCCTTCTTTTGTGGGGTAACTCCCCAGTTCTGATTCTGCATCGTAAGTGGGAGGTGTCTGCAGTTGCTGTAGTATAGTTCTCACTAACTTTTTATGCAATTTGCGTAAGCAGAGAAGTTTGGGGACAGGAAGGAAGTTTGAGAATTTTTATGTCCTGTACTAGTTTCTGAAGGGATAAGACGACTGCTGAGTATCCAAAAATGTAACACATTCATACAGTTTTAAGCAAAATATCTTGATTATCACTGTCATCATCATCTCTTCACTGATGCATTTTACACCACTGCAACAGCACTGAATTCGAGAGTTATTTCTGATTTAACTTAGTATCCCTGAGAAAAGAGTCAGGGCACAGGTCCTAGTAAGCATCCTTCACATCCTTTCTTATGATGGAGTCTCAGACTTCTATTGTGATGCTGCTGGAGAATGATGCATCTGATTGGAAAAGTCTTTATGGTTTGCAATTTGGCGCATAATATGATCGTAAAAGTTCTCTTTTAAATATAACAAATCTTGTTTGTGCAATTGAAAAGGAAAATGTGGGGTTTTTTTCCCAGAATAAAGTGCTGTTTTTTCTTGGCTCTTGGCCAAGTTCAATAGGAAAAACTGCATTTGGAGAGTGATTGAACTAGGTAGCATTGCAAACTTTTTTTGGAAGATGGATTAAAGTAGCTGTAAAATAATTGGAGAGAGAACAACTCAAGATTTGGATCCAGACCACTCAGCTGTCACAGGCAGACACATTTCAAAAAAGAGTTGCTGTTTCTTGCTTAACATGACTCAATATGTTCTCTTGTGTCATCAACCCAAGAAGAAAGTAATTTTCAAAATTGCTTCAGTATTAGATAGCCATTAGAGTCCAAAAAACATTGGGGAAAAAAAGGGGGGTTTATGACTTTAGAGTCTTATTTATGACATACAGAATTTAGACTTTGTTGTAAAAGTAGTAAATTAGCAGAACACAGACTCAAATGAAATATATTTGCCAATTAAGTGCACTATCGGCCAAATAATTTCTAAGAATAAAGATAATTTTATAGCTCAAATACATGTAAATATCAAAGGGATTTAAATCAGTAGTAAGTTGTGCAGATCAGTGTTGTACTTGGTGCTTCAAAATGTACAAATAAAATCAGTAATAGGTGTTCGTATTTTTGTAAAAGAAAATGTATTTATTTATTAGTTTTCTGCTTGTTAATAGTTAATTACAAGTTCCAGTAGCATGGGAGGACGTCCTTGCATGTTGTATCTTGTGAAATCAATGGAGTGCTGCATGCGGTTGACCATTTGATCATTCAGTTTGCCCATGAAAACAAGCTACCATTGTTGCTTCTCTCTGATATTGTACTCTATTAGAGTACTTTTTGATGTGAAATAATTTCTTTCATTTATTTCACAATATTCCCATACCCTGCTCTTTTTTTTTTTTTTACTCTGAGATTGAAAAATCACTGTTCTTCACTGTAGGGCCTTCTCATCTGTTTGCTGTCGATGTGTAAGATAGTTCTTCTGTAATTCGCTTTTTGTGAGAAGTTTAAAACTTTCTGAGTAGGACTGGTAGATGTCGTGATTTTAACCCAGCCAAAATACTGTGCAAATTTAATTGTGTAATTAAATTTGTGATTAAGAAGCAAAAGTTTGATATGTATTTGGTTCCTGGCTCAACAGAAGCATAAAACAAGATAATTTCAAGAATGTATATAGTCTCTTGGAAGGAATAAAGCTTGCAACAAAGTAAATAGAATCACTTATGTATTTCAATTTTCACTTTAAGGGTATGTCTGACTTCTAGCATGGATTTAGGTGCACTCGTCATTAGTGCTTCAGTTTAACTATCCACACAAAATACTTCCTTGAAAAGGTATATTCTTTGTTTGATGGATTTGGACTATATTTGGGGATTTCTCTCTCCATGATGTAAAAGGAAGTCCTCTTGGTCTCTCTCTTCAGAGTATTTTAAAACAAATGGACCAACCAACCAAAGGAAACAAACAAAAAATTTCCCCAAAACAAAACCCCCTGAACTTTGTAAAGTGTCTGCATTTATGAAATACATAACTCTTCTTTTTTTCTCACTAGACCCTAAAAGCATATGTGTTAGCATGGTGACATAGTTGCTGATCTTGAAAAGTGCTGACTGACCTTTTCTGCACACTCTTAATTGCTAACTGAAATGGAAAATACTAATCCTCCAATTTTTACTACTTTTTTATTTTTATCCTACAAAAGAAACTGTAAGAAAACAAAATACTGTCAAATAGCAAAGCATAAAAGGTTTCATTTTCATGTTTAAATGCACAACTTTTAAAAATATATTAATTATTGAGGTGCAGTTAATGAATGCAGAAAAATAATTTTGCTTCCCTGCTCATTTTTTTGCTCAAAACCTGACCTTTATTTAAGCATATTATTTTTCTGTGTCACCAAAAAAAAAAGCGTACAAGATTTATTGGCACTTGTATGGAAAAAATGAAAGGATTTTCATGTTTTGTAAGAAACTTAATACACTCTCACAGATGGCCCAGCTCAGGTGTGATTTTAATTATGAGATAAAACAAAGCCCAACACAGTAGGAAGTAGTCTTAATAAACGGCCTGAAGCTTTTGTCTTCATGTGTCAAAAAGCCTTTTTATTGCGTGATGAAAATTTTTTTTTTACTAGCTGTTTCTAAAAATGCTTGAAAAAACCACCAGGGCTTCCAAAGTTCAAGTGAGTTATTTTGGTCAAGTAAGAAATAAGAATTTTTTTTCGACCCACAAGGACACAAATGCTTTTTTACAAATAAAGCCATTTTCTAATTAGATGTTGCCCTGTTCGTTGGTGTATCATGTTGCTTAGTAGTAACAAAAACTGTGACTTTGTTAAGCCTGCCTTAAACGGTACCATTAGAAGCTAATAATAATGTAAACCCTGCTACGGTATTCAGCCTTCGTTATTAAAACACTAATAGTGTGATCCTGTTGTTAAATATTACTAATATATTATAATAATGTTGTACTGTCTTTCCCTTAGTGGGGAATTATGAGGACCTCATGTTAGGACCTCAGTGTCCTGACATAGTTAATTATCCATAGATAATGGTTTTCAGCAGTAGCTGTTCTGAACATCACAACCTCACTGTTAAGGGCTTAATAAATATTTGCAGACTCAGGTGCAGAGCACCTACGTACTTCTCTACAGAAGCAGACAGCTGTGGTTTCTTTCCTGCGCTATACATCACGCACAGCGTCTCGTTTATCGTGGCAAACCTAATGGGGCAAATGGCAAGCTTTATGTCCCCTGTTATCCTCTGGTAATCTGTTTGTTGCAGCTATGCGAACTTATCTTTCACGAGTCATCTGTCTTTTCTGATAGAAAAATATCTTAGCTGAAACTGTCGGGGTCCGTTACGTGAATGCTGTGTATATTGATGAAATTATTTAAAACTTCTTTTTTAGACTCTATAACCCCTATCACCACCGATGCTGGGAGGTGGAAAACTAAAACCAGATGGCTCACGATTGAATTCTGCACCCAAGAGCTTACTTTTAGGGGACGGTTCTTTGTATTAATTATTTCAATTATGGGACAGTAAGAGCAGGACCATAATGAGCTTTTGCAAGTAACATAGGTTAGGGATTATTTTTTTTGTTTTTCCTGTGTGATTGAGTACATCTTATGGGAGGATGGGAGGAAGTACTCATAAGCTTCAGGTAGCTGTGCATCACCTTAAATTGTGGCTTGGAATATTGGGTGATTCTTACAACATCCCATCTTTAATTGCTGTTGGATAACGGAGTGAAGAGGAAATGCTCAGTTTATGTGTGTGGAACCGAGCCACGTTGAGTGAGGCATTCTAACAGTGGGGTAACTTTTGTGGTCCTATGTGATTAGTAGTCAGTAAGCCTCTCTAAGCAGAGGGTGACAATTTCATATGCTTAAGGACAGAGCTCCTGATCAGAGCTCAGACTCGTCATGTTGGAAGGAAACGAATAGCGGTAGAGACAGCGATAGCTTTATCTCCAGTCTGTCAGTGTTTCATATTTTCCTCTTAAGGACCTGTGTTTTTATCTTTCAGCTTTCATTTATTGCCACACTGCTAAGAAAGGCTGGATAATTTTCCTTATAAAAGCATATAAGTATACATGTGCTCTATGTATGTATTTATACACACACACATCATATATGCTTGTGGCTTCTGGAACCTGATGGACCAACAGCTTTTGTAGGCTTAGGATTGTCAGCTGCAGAAGCACAATGGAAAACTCCAGCAATTAACTGCTTTATTTTATTAATAAGCTTATCAACTAGGCACGTTATGTGTTGCAGTATTGTGTCTTCCATGTAGAAACTTTTTTTTTTCTTATAGGAAAATGGTGTATGCTAATGGTGTTTAAAAATGTCAAGAGATGTGCCTTCTCCTCTGCACTGGCTCTTGTCACCTTGTCCAAAGCTTTGAATACATTTAGTTTTAGATATGGACCTGCATTGTACACTGGTACAGTTGCTTATATTTGTTTATTCAGAATGTTAACGTATCCCTAAATATTGGGGGAGTGGGGAATTCCATCTTCATTGGAAAATCAAAATAACGTTACATCGTTATGACAACAGTGTGTAATAATAAATGGTATACCTTAGTTTAGAAAATAGACCCTATCTCCTTACCTATTTGTATTGTATTTTAGAAACAAAAATTGTAATTTCTAACTATGGTTTTATATGAAATATCTATAGAAAATATTTTGAATGACTGACTCATCACAATAGTAGTAATATTTGAAATGTTACTCAACAAATAGTTTAGAATTCAGTCAAAAAAATGATTAGCGTCTTCATTTTTTTCCCATAGATTTCAATGATTTCAACAAAGGCCTTGAGGGGAAATGTTTTTTTTTCCAGAAATTTTCTAATCTCTGCTTCCCCTCTTCCTGCCATCCGTGCATCCTTGGTCATAATTCTTTTCCGTTTTTGTGTTTTAAGGATTATATTGTATTAATGCATCTCTCTTTAAATCACATTCATTGTGTGTTATCAGAAGATACACTAGAAATAGTAGCCTCTAATGAATTAATAATGATATATTTTAAGCTCTTGATCACATGCTGACTGTGGGAGCGTTTGGAAGAATAGCGTACAGTTTATATTCTATAGAACTTGTGGTTTGGTTTTGGCAGGAAAATGCTCCTCGTCTGTCCTGTCCTGTGGGCATCATCCACTGGGATTCTCAGCTTATGTAATGTCAGATGTTCTGTACCAATATTTATCTTTGCTATGGTTTCTAGGAAATCAGTTATTGATGAGTGAGGGCAGCAGTCATAGGTGCCTCGATGGGGCAGTGCCTTGACTTGCATGGGTTGTTGGGAGGGATGTATCCTCAGAACTGGTCTCTGAGACACTTTTAACTGGTTTCAGGCTGTCAAACACGCATTTTATTAAAATGTTATGCTCACCATCCAGCAAACTGTGTCGCGAGTGTAGGAAGCTTTCTGTGTCAGTGTTAATATTACTGTGAGCATTATGTTTCAAGTTATGATTATGCCATTGCTTATTGAGATACCAGTTACGGCTTTGGTACAAGCCTTGAGGAAAGAGTTTTCATTCTGTTGTGCATCCTGTGTGCAATTATGCGTTTCTACTTGTTAATCCGATTCTACTGATTTGACTCAAAATGAAACAGATGCTGGCAATACTGGTCTGTTGTGCTCCCACAGATGCTACGTTTTCCTTCCAGGCTGGATGTGAGTAGTGCTGATGGCTAACATAGCCCGGCCACGTTGGGCAGGAGGTTGTTCGTGTCAGATGAAAAACCCAAAGTAAACAAAGGGTGCACGGACTGTCAGTCCCAAGTGTTAGTCTCCCCAGCAAACAGCAGACCCAAGGGCAGTGCCTGCTCCCCCTTAATTTTTAACTGTACAAACAGTTGCTTGAAACACAAGTACATGACTTTTAGGATCAGCATTAGATTAATATAACTGCAATTATACACCTTGTTAATTGAGTGCACTTTAAAAATTCTGCTGGTAACTGTTCTACACCCCTTTGAATCTATAACAAAATGTAACTGGTCTTGATCTGTTTGGGTTGGTCGTTTTTTTTTGGGGGGGGATGTTAATCTTCAATATAATCCAGGCAAGAAGCTCTTGGCTCACAGAAGTAAATGTTTTCAATCCTTTGTTGTCAGCTCCCACAATTTTCTCTATAGCAGACTTAGATGAAACAGAAAACTGATACACCGAGCCACTGGAACTGCAGTCTTGTAATTTAGAAATATCCATTTTATCCCTTATAATTTCTTCACTAAGATTCTTCAGTCTGAATCTGATATAGGTAGGAGCCAAGACAAACAGTAACCGTTTATAGTCGTTCAGACCAGTTTGGATTTCACTAGAATGTAAAGCCAGAGAGTTCTTGGCTTCGTTTCACCTGTCTTACAAGGACAGAAAGTGCATTTGAATTGTAGTACTCACCGTAGCTGCGTGTTTCTGTAACATCTGCAAGCTTTTATTTGCAACACTATAAAGACGTGAAAATACTCGTGCAGTAAACTCTTAATTTACCAGCTGAAGGGCTTGATGGTCCTTTAACTTTCTAGAAATAGTGCATGCAAAAAGCTATCTCCGGTCTTTCATCAGGAGCGGCAATGCAACGGTACGGGCGATGCCGTGCGTTTGCCTGTGTGAGGGAGAAGGCGGGTGCCTACCTGTTCTGTGCGGGGCATTGCCCTCAGAGTGCTGACACCTATTCAGAGTTACGATACTTCAAAACGCTCCTCATCGTGCCGCTAACTTGCTGTGGTTTTAAAGAGCAAGTGTGGCAGCAGATAGTGTTTGTAGGACCGAGACATAAAATTCCTTTTCTAATTTACTTGTTTACTTGTTCTGGCGATATTTGCCAAATAGCTAGAATAGCTCACAGTGAGCGTTCCGGTTGTGTGGCACAAAACCATGGGAAATATATTTATTTTGTTCCAGGAGTTTTAGTCATAGAATTATAAAAACTATCAAAATAGGCTCTTCGCCTCGCGCTGGTATGTTATTTCCCCAGCACCCAGCATGCGTGTGCCTGCGTATGTTCCCTGGTATGTATACTGAATTGATACTTAACGAGTCCTTCCAGTAAGCAGAGTTTGCCAGAACTTCATTCAGAATCTGTCTTGGCTTGCCCTGTGCCCCTGCATTATGAAGAACTTGAGATGCAAAGCGATGGTTTAGTTGCTCTGTACCTCCAGAAAGGTCTTTTTAGTATAGCTTGGCCTATTTCTTCTACCTTATATAGCACTTTGAAACTCCTGGATGAAATTGCTCTGTAATATATATAAAACAATGAAAAAGAGAGAAGCCTCGTGTTTGCAAACCACACGCTGAGAAAGCAGCCTGGCAAAAGCGTGGTAGTGCGGAGTTCTTTACAGCTGAAAGTTTTGAAAGAGTTTTGAACGTTGTCGTTCTCTGTTGCTGAATACCTTTGAAACAGATGTGTGTAATCCACAGAAAAATGCCGTGAACAAACTGTCCCCCACCAGAGTATATATGAGGGTGGGACCCTTCTTGTCTGCGTAAGTACTTTTGAATCAAAGTAGATGAAACGACAATCAGAAACATCTTGTTTAAATGCATGTCACAAAAAATACACGTTGCATATTTTTCTGTCAAAGACTGCCGTACTTATTTCTTTGTGCAATAGATTGTTATCTAGTTTTTTCTCTTCTGCCTCTCATAAAGAAAATGTTTGCTATGAATTTCAACTCCCAGTCGCTGAATGGAGTTCAAAGACCAAAATACTATTGACTTACAGTACTGTAAAAATCCAGAGCAATCCTTTATCCATATAGACGACATAGGAGATGGAAGTATTTGCCTCAGTAGAAAGATACCTTGCGTGGAGAAAATTGCAGACCAGATATCTCGTGAAATAGCTTAAAAACACATGATTTTTTTTTTTCAGGAGGCCACTAATACTGGTAATTAAAATGGCCAGCCTAAAATACACGTTGCTAGATCAGGATGAAGATGACATTTGAATTTGTCGTACAGCGAAACCTGAAGTTTTCACAATGTCGCTGCCTAGTGACTCTTACCTTTTTAAGATGTTCATTAGCGTGCTTGCCCAGCTCCCATATTTATAGCTAATCTTTCCTATGAAATTATGGTTTTAGTTAAAGTTTAGTTCTTTGTTCTCTGTTTAAGATTGTCTCTGAAGAAAGCAGATAATCAATAACCAAACAGTTTATTGGACTAGAGCAGATAGCTGCATTCTGGATAACTAAATTTGGACATGGTTTCACAAAAATCTCTCCAAATGGGGGAAAGAAAAAAAAAAAGGAAAGAATATAGGTATTGTCTTGTTAGCTTAGAGCACTCTAATTCTATGTTGAAGTAATGAAATGGATTATAAACTAAAGAATTAATCAAGAATCTTTTAGTTACTGTACACATTTCACTGTGGGGATAGATAACCTTAAGACGCCCTTTCCACATCTGGGGTCAAGCGCTAGCAGCAAAAGTTGTCTTATTCTTAGACTTCATCTGGGCTGGCGTTTCTGACAGACGTGCAAACAGATGCAAGCATTGTTGCTAATGACAGGTGATTATAAGTGGCATGGGTGCCAAGGTAATTAAACCGTGCCTTGACAGGAACATTTGGTGAAATGGTATTTCAGCATTAGAAAAATTGTTGCAACACATTTTTCCCTGCTAGGCTATGGACCAGAATATCATTCATTTTGATTCTTTGGCCATAGTACTCCAAAATCTGTTCACTGCTTTATGTATAGAAGTATTCAGCGTGGGGCAATGGGCAGAAATAGTGAGCTGAATCGAGCCGGTACATACGAGTGGGGTTTTGGAGCTTTGAATTGAAGCATCTGGTTCTAAGAAGGCTTTTGGCATATTAATATCTAAAAATCTAAATCCAGCATAGAGGGAGTGGAGATGGAGGATCTTACTTTATGACAAGATAACTGTTATTGTGCCAGATTTATCAATGGCTGAATTATTGTGCTGTTCTTTGTCATATATTTCTTACCAGACATCTTAACTGCTTTTCCTGCTGTAAATTGTAGTTTCTAAATCTATTTAAGATTTTTTTTTGTGAGAATGTACTTCACAATGAAATATAGATTGTTCTCAAAGTGAAAATAACGGTTACTTTAGAAATAACGTACTTAATAGTCAAACACTTAATATTAGAACTTTTATGAACTTCAGGCAGTATATTCTCAGATCTTCATAGAACAATTCCATAGTTGAAGCTGACTTGCCATTCAGATTTCTTTTGCTGATAGTGAATAATGCTGAAGTTCCTTATTGATCTCAGAATTCCTAACAACTCCTTATTTAAAATTAATCACTCGCATATTGCGTGAGCACTGTGGAAGAATTTGGTTTAATCCTATAAATTAATCAAAATTTATTTCAAAAAATGTGAGACATCTGGTTTAAAAGTATTTTTCCATTAGTCTGTGTGAAATTCATTATAATCCTAGGATGGAAACTAATTGTTCCTTTGGTATTTGCCTCAGCATTGAAGCTATGAGTGTTTAATATAATAATCTCAGCTAAAATTCTGAATTTTCACCAAATTTGGGAGAAGAACTTAATCCTGTTTATTTTTCATTCAAGACACTCAGGATGGAAAGAAATTATTTCTCTCTGGTTAGTCTGAGCATCACTAAAGCAGTACAGAAATGCTACAAATAGTAGATCACAGCTAATACAGTCTTAGTATTTGGACTGGGTACCTGGCAAAGGGTCTTGGGAGTATAGCAACTCTTTTAGTTTAATGCCGGTTCTTAGAAATGAAATTTTAAATACGGTGAAATCAATTTTCGCATCAGTTCCTTGAAGAGATTCAGTAAAATGACTTGTTAGATACCTTGCTTCCACAGCCTTATGGAAAGAAGGTAAAATTGGGTTAAACCCATTAAGGTCACAGTGACATTTTCAGTGACTTTTGCTGCCTTTCTTTTGCCCCCGTCTCCCACTCCAAGTCTCTCAGCTTTCCATCCGCTGTTTCTTCTAATGAATGTGCTAATAGAATCTTAATATGCAATTAATACATTTCTAGAATTTTAAGCCCCTGGACTGAGACAGATTTTGGCAAAAATTTGCATGTTCCAAGGAATCTGGCTTGAATACATCTGATGAAGTGAAGTGTGGTGGTGGTGGTCAGTGCCTGTCAAACACGGCAGAGGTGACCTGACAAAGTGTGGCAATGCGTCTGGGGGAAAATATAAATTAGGGGATCGCCTGTAAGGATTATAAAGCTGAAAACTGGGAGAACAACTTCGGCAGTTTTGCATTTAGAATTTCAGCGCACAGGAGTGTTTCAGAGGTTTTAAAAAGCTCGGGTGTGTTCCCTTGTCCTCAGCATATCAGAGGGAATGTAAATTGTGCTTCCTGATAACGTTTGCAGTTTGTAAGTAGAGAAACCGTAGAAGAAAGAAAAGTATTTGGATGTCCTACAGTTAAGGGAGGTGTAATATTTGTAAAGCCTATCGGAAATAAAATCAGTGTTATATTTGAGTCCGGTATTAAGTGTGCGTGTTTATACACATAGTACAGTATATAACTTTTTCTAAGCGTTTTATGTGCAAGTAACCTTGGAGCTGCCAGTTTGTTTTATTTCTGATGTTGCCTGCTAGTCCCTGAAGCAGATAAACTATGGATTTTTTTTTTTTATTTTTTTGATCCTCCATTTGCTAGACTTTCGTTATATTGTGGTTACAGTCACAATGTCAGCACATAAAATGTTAAACATCACTGGTCTGAAAGAAGCTTCCATTGTCTTCTACTTCTGGTGCCTGGGGATCCTTTCTAGTCTTGCCGTGGTGGTTCTGTCAGTGTAATATGTCATGAAGCATTTCTCAGTAATGACAGACATTGAATATGAGTGACAGGAACTCTGACCGAGTGAAATGGGTTCAATTACCAGAGATGTAGGGTTACCTGAGATAAAACCAAATGGTCCAATTGTGCTCGGTTTTGACCCTTTGACTCCCAACTACCCAGCAGCAAAGACAAATGGCTGATTAACCATCCCCTAACCCTTTTTTTCTGTAATAAACTTGTTTGGATTTCCTTGTCTGAATAAAAATCTAAGCGTGGCATGTTTCTAAAAGGAAATATGATAGGAAAACAATGGGTACTGGTGCTAGTGATTTTCTTCTCTTACCGACACAAAACAGAAAGCTGTCATTCTATCTTGGAATGTATCTAGGACATAGTGTCCAGAAATCAATACAAGATAAATGATTGCTCTCTTAACCTCACCTTTCTTCTGCTGCAGCGGTTATGTTGCTCCTGTTCACCTGTAGCCAACCTGACGCCAGAATAAATGAGAGAACCTGCCATGAAAAGTATCTTCTTGGGGGTTTTTTGTGTTGGAGGGTTTTTGTTGGGTGGGGGGGCAGGGGTTGCTAGTCAGTATTGAGTGCAGTTTTACACTTGTTCTAGTCCAGTGCCTGCAGCTCCCAGATAGAGTTATAGCAAGCTCCCTAATTAAACTGTCGCTGTCTGCCCTCACTTGACTGCCTTTACAAAGTCATTTAACTAACAGACATTCCTGACTATTAAAGCTAGGAGCAGCATGTCTCCAGTGCTGGAGATAAAACGAATGAAATTTGTTAATCTCCACTGACACTTGATCCTAGATGTTGAACTAATGCTGTTGCACCTGAACTTTTTCTTTATTGTAATTACTTCTCATGTTATTATTTCACATAATAAATTGGAGGGAAATTTCAACAGGTATTAAATTATTCAAGTTGATTTATGGATGCTGAGTGAATATGACATTCATCTTGTGTATTCTTCAAAAGCACATTTCGGTGGATGTTCAGAGCTGGTTTCAAGGATTGCACTAATAGAATGCTGTAGTAAGAGGATATATTTCCTTCATCTGAAAGGAATGCTATTTTTAAGTCTGTGCCCTTTAGAAATGAAGACAAGTTTTGTCTTTGTGATTTTATCCACTCTTATATTTAAACAAGTATTTTGAATGAAAACTTACAAATTTTGAAATAACACATCAAAAGAATTGCATGCCATTGTAAAATTAAGAGGGCTCAAATTGTAGAGTAGAATTGAATCCTGCTTGAAGGAAGAAACATTTTTAAAAAAGATTTGTAGTTTATTTTCCATCTCCTGTATTTGTTGGTGTTCTTTCCCTGTGATTCAGAGATTCATAGCGTTTTAAGGCCAAAAGGGACCATATGATCATCTAGTTTGACCTCCTGTATATCATAAGGTCTTACATTTCACTTGGCTGTCCCTATATTGAGTCCAATGATTTGTCTTTGGGTTTAAATGCATCTTTCAGAATGGTGTCCATTGGTCTGAGGACAAGGGAAAATGGAGAATCTACCACTTCTCCGGGCTTTAATTCAGTTCTTAATCAACCTCACAATTCTATTTTCTGTTTGAATACTTGGCTTCAGCAGTCTTTTAGTCTTTAGTCCTTACTATACTTTTCTCTGCTAGACAGGAAAAAAAAAATTAGTGTCCAGTACTTTCGGTCTACAGAAGTATGTATAAACATCTGTCCTTTCACTTCTCTCTCGTGTTTTGGCACAACTTGGCAGACTGAAATCTAAAAGGATATGTGCCTCATATAGAAGCTCTGCATGTAACCTTACTGTCTTGGCTTCAAGTAGCTGTTATACATTAAATGTCATGTTGGCTCAAGGCTCTGCACCACCTCCTGTTGCATACCTTTAGGCCTGTACTTCTGGTATTGTGAAGTTTCCATGGGATGTTAGCATTTATCATGTAAAAATAAACAAAAAGCTTCCCCACAAAAAAAAACCAAAACCAAACAAAAAAAAAAAACCCCAACCAAAAACCCAAAAACCCACTAACAACCCAAGCAACTTCTCCTCCCGTTCTTTAGGATCTCTTGGATACCTAGTTCATTTTATAAGCTTAAACTTAACAGGTGACGATTTATAATGCTTCTGATTCCTAGTGAACTTTTACAAGTTCATCACCATCTTCAGGGCTGGGCTGTGCTCCTTATTTCCAAGTCTGAGAGGTGGGTTTTGAACATTTTCAACTTTTCTGGATAGCGTACTAATGAGGGCCTAACTGCTAGGAGGCCCGCTTGACCCCAGGAGCTATATTGCAGCATGATTTGTCTTGCAGGGATGGAAGGAAGATGTTTTCTTAAAATATGTAAACACCTTCTCTCTTCCATCCTACAGATACTTACTTTAACTACTTCTTTCTTAAGCTAAATCAATGGATGCAATTTCCAAACTTGGGACATTTGGATGATGATATAACTGGTTACAGATCATAGCTGGTTACAGATAATTTATTTCTGTGAAAATACTTTTAAAAAAAGTTCAAGCTGGATTCCTTTCCAGGTAGATCGATAATAGAAGTATTATTACGTTGTTTCTAAGTGACACCTGAAAGCTGTAGTACTAAAATACTCTTTGATATCAGTAAGTTTAAGCTTGCTTCTAAAGGCGTCTTGCATCTGCTGGATGAAACAATACTGTGATTCATTTTTAATCCTGGAGGTAGTGAATAACCATGAATTACCTCATTCACATCTTTCCTGTATGACTGGTAGGGTATCTGATGCAGTTTATTTTGCTTTATAAAATTATTCATTGTTTTTCTGTCCACAGATACTACTCCCACTACATATAAACAGAGTTCTAGAGAACTGCGGATGGCTAGGTATTACCTGCCCTCTGTTTTTAGGGTTTGTCCTTTACAGCTAACAGCAGCCAGCAAAAATGCTGTTCTCTTTCTGAAATAGTATTTTGGTCATATAGGATTGGCTTTCTTGAAATAGATGAGTCATGACCAATTTTAGTTCTGTTTCTGCCAGAAAAAAACTTGGATATGGCTCCTTTTTTTTTCTGCTGTATTTTTGTGAGATTAATACTGAACTTCAGCGTGACTCAGCAAAAAGCTATGTGCCTGCCTATACAATATGCAGAAAGAGACCTACATCTCCACAAAGGTCTCCAAAGCTTTCACCTTGTCATAATAGTTTCGTAATTCCTCACATCTTTTAATGCCTATGAATCTGCATCCCCAGTGCAACTTTTGCATCCTCATTGTTCCCACTGTAGCAGTGGTCTTCCAGTTGAATGATGTGGGGCTGCAGAAGTGCAGGGAGCGGAGTGGATTCAGAAATTCGTACCGTTTGTTGTTCAAAGAAATGGACTGTCAGTGCGCTTTGTCTAGTTGGTGCAAAATCTATCTTATGTTGTGTAGAATTCACTCTAGTTTAAGCAGATATTGTAGCCAGATCTTTAGGGCTATTCACAGAAACAGAATATTCTGCAAATTTGTGTTCACAACACCAAGGTATTGGACACCAGCACCAACGGCCAGAGATGGGCCAAAGTTAACGGCGTGAGTGGTTGATCGACGTTTAATACTCAGTGCCGTGCTTCGGTAGCACCTTATCTAAGGCATACTTTTTCACCAGCTTAGGTCACGAATTGTGCGCTATGTCGTAAGAAATTTGGAAAATAAGCCCTGATATTTTGGTATTCAGAGGATTTAACAAGATTTTGTGGGTTGAATTTTTTTACTCTGTTGTGTAAAGAGCAGTGAGTGAGGAGATAAATGTAGCACCATGTTTTGCAGGAGTGGGAAAGTGGACATTTCCAATCGTATATTCTCAAGACGTAAATGTGTGCTAGCAAAATCATCCTTCATTTGCTTACATGTCAATTATACTTTTGAAGGGCAGTTTGCATATTGTGTCATCACTATTTTGGGGGTTGGGGTTTTTTACCGGCTGGTCTTTGCTTTAATATTTGCAAAAACCCTTGTATTAAGTTCAGTGTTCTTAACGTAGTTGGAGTCTATTTCACAAGTACGAAAATATGCATAGGGCAGATTTTTCTTTCAGCTCTTAGGAGTCTGTATTTACAATCAAACCAATCAACCAAAGCAAGCAAAAAAACTGCCACCCTCTGTTATTTCTTTAAACTACGTTTTTCTAAAAATCATGCCAAAATATCTGCAAAAGAAAGCACTGCTTAATGCAGCTGTCCAGAACACAGGGGATTTACTCCATTACTGTAAAAGGTACCCTGTATAATCCCTTGTGTGGCTGCCTAAGTCTACTAGTCTTTGCATGTGTCTCAGGAGAAAGGGATGGAACTGTGCACTGTAATTTTTGTGTAGAGATTTATCACACTGAAAAGCTGATTTTTTTTTTTAAGTCATCTACCTGAAAAGTCAGATCATCTCTTAGGTTTCTTTCACTCCATCCTCCTACAGAACGGCTGTCGCAGTCAGGTCCATCTGGTTGAAAAGACAATTCGCAAAAAGGGTCAGGAAAAGAATTTGTTAATATATTTCCTGGTTCAAATAGTGAAATAAAATTAAAAAAAAGAACACCTGTGATGAGAAGCAAGACTTAAGTAAAAGATGATAGGAAAGTAAAAAAAAATAATGAAGGAAAAATGCTTCCGTATTTTGGGAGAGGGAGAGCAAATCAGAAAATTCCTGAAGTAGAGTTTCAGAACCGTCTTCAGGACACTAATTCTATGCTGTGATTGCTGATATGTCGAGGAGGCTTTTTGGTGCTTCTGTTAAGGCTCAAAAGGCCCTAATCAGCAGATCCTGGAGGAAGATTGCATGCTTGTATGTCTTCTAAAGATTAGTCTTATAGAGTCCCTATTTTAGTGTAATAGAAACCCTCAGTTATAAATAACATTATTTCTTCCCAGACTGCATTAGTCGCTTGATCTCATCTGAATCACAAAGTAACCCTTCTTCCAGTTTTGGCTTTGGTCGTGTTGCTGCCGTAGTTTTTGCGTGTGGAAAAGAGAATGCCCATGCTTAGCGATGACTATATGCAAAAAAAATTAGTAAACACTTATAATATTTGCCTGTAAACTTTGACAATGATTCTACGATTTTATGGTTCTACAAAGCATCAGATGCCAACCTGTCTCTTAGTAGGCAAGAATGATTTAATAGGTTTCAGAGCTGAATATTAAAATTTAAGAATAAGAGACTTTTTCTGTGCTAAAACAGGGCTGTTACCTTCTATTGAGCATAGTCTTCTGAATTTAGCTAAATTTTTCTGCCTTTGAGGTATTGAAAATTTGATAATTGTCTTGTGTTTTAAAAACTTTTCCTTAATAGGCTTATATTAAAAAGTAGCAACTGTAGTCCTTGGTTTAAATGTATAAACTATAGCAATTGATTTTTATAACTCATCTTCTATATAAGTGCTGGAAAGGAAAAAAAAGTCTAAGCTCTGTGCAAGTTGTTGCATATATATGTATATATGTGTGCAAGGGTTCTGTTGTGTAAACTTAGATGGATAAGGTTGACTAATCTGGAGCTATTTTCAAGAGATACCTGTGCCCTCATTCACAGAGCGTTAAGATTTCTTGTTCATGGCATATCCGTCTTGGTTTAGTTATTGCGCAGCCAGTTTGGCAGGCTTAGGTTTGTTCCCAGTGAAGTCGGTGGCAAAAATTCTTTGACTCTTGTGGAAGCGGATGGTCTATCACGTACAAGATTAAAGATGGAGATAAAACTGAAGGAGTATAACACTGATGGGATGGGTGTCTTTTTATATAAATACCATATCGTGCTAGTTCATCAAATGTGTGTCGGAGAAGCGTGCAAATACAAAAATTAAGCATAATCATTACATAGAACTATCTAGTTTTCTCAACTGAATAGATACCTGGGTACTTGGAGTAACCTAAAATATTTTTTTTACTATTTTAAGCTATTCTTGAAATCTGTTAATTAAAATTTACTGAATATCAGTGCATAGTCATATTTCAAGACTATGTTTATGCATATAGGAAACTGTTGTGAAAAACAGTATGAAGTCCATCTTTTGGAAGGTAATTGACGTAATTTTGATCTTAATGTTCTTTGAATTATTAGGAAATAATCTCTGCGTTTTCTTAGCACATTTAGTAGAAGTGAAGGTGTTTGTCACAGGTTCTAAAGAAGCCATGTAGCCTTAGTAAAAGTATGTGCTTTACTAGCACTGCTGGAAAGTTGAATTCATGTCATTAAGAGAACATGACTTTTTCTACGTTGTAAATATTTTCTGTCTAACCATCAGGCTCGGATAGGACAGGTGAGTATTTTCCCTCACAGAGACTTTGATCTTCATAAGTCTGCAAGCTAAAACAGATCTCAGCGTAACTTTGTTCTGTGGCTCTCCATAAGCACATGCAATTCTGTTAATTTTAAAATTCTGTTGCTTTAAATCTGCAGCTCTCGTATTTCTTCTGTGTAAATAAAGCTCCTCCTGCAAGCCAGCCAGGAAAACATATGATACCATTTGTGATTGCAGAATGCGGCATGCTGTTCTTCTGTAATTATAATGGCCTGAGCAGTGAGGGGTTGGTTAGCCTTCCTTAACAATCATTAATCTATCGAGTCTTAGTTACAGTGGCCCATCTTGGAGAACAGCAGTCCTTGGCGTGAGGCACCTTGGGCTGCGAGTCTGTTGTGAGCAAGGGATAGCCTTGTTTGTTACATGCTGCTGCTCGCCGGTCCCTCAGGAGTCTGGGAGGAGGTTTTTTCCTCGTCTTGATTGCTGCTTGCCCTCTCCCTCACTCTCTAGCTTGTCCCTTTATTTCTCCTTGTTGTGAAAGTTTCTTTCTGTGTGACTGGGGGTCTGTTTAGCAGACCATATTGCAAGTGAAGGTGCATCGTTTGTTGCCTGATTTTGGCAACGCTGGGCAGTCAGCTGGGATGTAATTAAGACTCTGAGAACAGGCTGTCTTCTCCACAGGAAGGGCATGTTAGATGTTGCTGGGATTTGGGGCTGTCAGTTTGGCCAAGGCTGGAAACTGAGAGCTAGGGACAGTGATCTTTTCTTTCATTTATAATCCCTTTATGTACAGTGTATGCACTTGGCAAAGTTTACATATAACCTAGTGGCTGGAGCTTACAAGCCAGTGCGGCTAAATTAGCATATGTTACATGTATATTTTAGTAATATTTTAAAGCAAGTGCAAATTTCCAAAGTGAATTATGCATGTATGACAGAAATAGGGTTGTGTTGCATTGGGTGTCAAATCCCACAACTTTTTGTCAAGACCGTGGGTTTTACATTAAAAAGGCAGAGAGACTAAACGAGGTAAAACAGTTTTAATTTTTAACAGTTTGGTCCAGCCCAAGGAACTGCTCTCTGACAGTTATAACTGACATTTGAATAATTGGATTAATTCAGAGAGGGGCAAATCCTGAATTGATGGCGGTGCTTGTTCTATATATCTTCAACTGAGGCATGGAGCTGAATGGTTTGATTATTTAAAGGGCACTTCATGCAACAAAAAATACTACTGTTTGGAAACTTTGGTCTAAATTGGAGGAAAAATATTTGCATTATTTCATTCGTTACATTTAAAGGCTCAAGGAAAAGGAATTATGGAACTTATTGTTTCTTTTTAAGCCGATCCAGAGAAAACTGGAAGAGATGGAAATTATCATGTGTGGCCCAAAGCACCAGAAATGGAGATAAGCGTGATATAGGCAACTAGATTCCAATGTTTTTTACAGAAGTGTAAACTCTCAGTAATAATCACATTGTTTTGCAATTGCAGTATATTCAATCAATGCTATTGCAAGAAGGATCTCTTCCAATTTTCTTAAACCAATGTAAAACTCTTTTTTTCAGACTTTTTTTTTTCTTTTTTGTTTTTCATGAGGAATTGAATATTTACAAAAATAAGTACTTTTATTGTGCCGAAAACCAAGGGTAGGACGGCTAACTATTGTCAGAGCCAGTTTAGAACGCTGGTATGGTTCTGGCTGTTTACCCAGCGGGACGTTAATAGTATTAACACTCAAGGAGAAAGTGTTGATTCACAGCTGACGATATTAACACCCTGTAAGTGAAGTATGAAACATGCCTATGAAAAGCCATGTGCATCTATGGATGCATGTATGATTTTAGATAAGTAGAAGTGCTTTTTAAAGGATTAAGAAGTCTGCTTTGGTTGTTTGGGTTTTTTTAATTTTATTGAAAAGTTTTTATGTAGCTAAACAAGCAAATAACATCTTTCCTAAGCATTCCTACCTGACTTACTGCATGTACATATTGTATCATCATAAATTCTGCTAACATAATTTGGTTTCCAAAAAGGTTTGTTTCAGCAGACTTATATATAAAGAACAAAGTGAAATTTGAAAGTGTGTGGATGAGTTCTAAATTTGTGCAATTAGATGACAAGGAAAGATATTCTTTAACTTAACTTAGGGCATTGTCATCCTAAGGATTTTCTGTACATTCTCAAAATGTTTTATCATTTGCTTTGCAAAGAAGGCAGTTCAGCTTTCCTGTATCCAGACTAACATTCCTTTGGGAATTCTCAAAGCCTTTTAAAATTGTGGGGGTTTTGGTCTTGGTTTTGTTTTGTTTTGGGTTGTTGGGGTTTTTTTTTCTGGGGCGGTCTAAGGAAGTCCCAGGAGTGAAGTTGCCATCTGTCCTCTATATTAAAAGAATCTTCTATATTATATACCTGATGTTCTTGTCCCAGAGATAAATGTTGATAATTAAAAGGACAGCATTTGTCCTTTATTCTGAATTCAAATTCTTTCTTATGAACAATTTTTAGGTTCTTTAAGCTCTAATTTTCTAGTCTGTGTGTCCCTTTTTTCTATTTTTTTTCATTCCAGGGTTTTGAAAGTATTGGCAAGTAAATTTAATAGTTTATTACTCTAAGCATGTGGATGTATGATTTAAGGAAGGCTTCAGCAAGGCTGAATGTGGTAGAGTTGTAGATAAATTACTGTAATAGAGAAGTCTGTGTTGTGTCAGAGAGGAGGGAAGACAACGGGTTGGGAATGAAAGGTTGACTTGAGCCAGAGACGTATTTTGGGGTTGTTTCCTCCATAAAAATTGCAAGTTAGAGACTCCACCTTCCCCCTTCAGGAAGGGAACCCACTTCATTGCGTGAACTTACTTCCCCAACACACGTTTGCCCAGAAACAATTCTTCATCTTTGCGCTTCAGCTCTAGCTCATTAGCGTCCATAGTTGCTCCCAGTGGTCGCTCCGTTCAGTGCATATCAGTGCATGCATGGTCTGAATACCAAGTACCTATATTCTGAATATCATGTTTATGGAAGTCAGAATTCCTAATTTGTAAGTAGTGTCCTTGTTTGTTGTTTTAATACTATCTCCATTCATGGTTTTAATACATTAATGTAAAGAAGAATGTGCTTACCAATTAGAAGAGTGGAAAAAGGAGTGCTGAGATGTTGCTATAATCTGTTCTGCTGCTCTCCTGCCCCATGGTAAGCAGCACCATGCCGGGTCAGACCAAAGATCTTTCTAGCTCCTCATCGTACATTGCTGGACAACAGAAGACAGCAAAAGAAGAAAATGAGAATAAGGGAAGTATATAATAATTGTCTCTCTGGATTTAGATCTAGCCTCAGAAATTCGTGGCTAACAGGATTTCTGATGCAAAGCTGTTATCTTTGTATTTAATGGTCCTGCATAGATACTTCTTTTCAGTGAATTTATGCAATCATTTTTTATTTATATAGACTTTTAATAGCCTTAGCATTCTCTTCTGAGGAGTTGCACCACATAATAAAGAATATGACCACACCTCACTCCCCAAAAAAAACCAAACCAAAAATCCCACCAAACCAAATATCCTAGACAAATCATATAAGTTGTTTTTTCTTCCTGGTTTGAATGAGTTTTTTACTTCTAATTTGTCTAAAAGAGCCTGTGTGGTTTTTGTGAAGTGAAATGTAGTTGACATATACATGATTAATTATTATTCATGATTAATTATTATTATTTTCACAATACAGTGGATATCTAGCATCTACTATTCAGATACAAAATTGTATCTTCATTTAATTGTGTGTGTCATTAAACATACAGGGTGGAACTGAAGTCAGATCAGAGTTTATTTACCTGCCTTGGGTAAAAGAATGAAGACATTTATGATCTCTTTGCTAGGCAGAATATTGATGTTGAGATATCAGTGTTCATGTAAAGGAACTTCATAAGTTTCTGTTCTAATCTGAGATTTTATTCTGTCTGGAATACTTTGGAGATAGAAGACTTACACAGAAGTTAAATTCAGGAGCTGTGTTAGCAAGACTCCTTATAAATAGGCCAATGAAGGGGTATATAGATCTTTTTATTAACATTTAGTTCAGAAGGCGTGTTTCCATACAGTGTCTCTCATTTTACTTTAGTGTCAGACTAACACTAATCAGTAGTTTCATAATCATAGAATAATTAAGTTTGGAAGAGACCTCCAAGATGACTCAAAACCTTCTCCTGTGCAGCAGTTCTGTGTATTTCTGTCCCAAGCCAGCCTTTTGTTAAGATAGCAACTGTTAAGTTTTAGCAACTAAAGATTTCCTTTCAGTAAATGTCTGTCTGGTTTTGCTTTTGTTTTTAATTATATACTGAAAATGTTAGTGATTTGTAAGGCATGGAAATGTATTAAGAGTCTTTGGTGCTTTCTTATTTGATCTCATTGCCTGATGTCGTCAGTTACTAAATTTTCAGTTAATCACTTTGTCTTATATGAAGACAAAATATTTTGCATGGCTGTTAATGGCATAACAATAGTATGCTGTGTATAGATCCAGCTATTCAAATGGAAAATGATTGACAGACAGCACAGTTAAAATCCCATAGCCCTGTGCCAGCTGACAAGGAATGCAAAATACCGTGTGTGCCAGCCTGCGCCTTCTTTGTATGGTAGGGCAAGAACTAAGAAAGCTACTTTACTCAATTTACCAGGGAGGATGCATAAACTGTGCAGCATGATTTAAGCTGGATGTTGGACAGGATATGGGGTTTGTAAAAAGTTCCACAGGATTTTTTTAAGACCTTGGGATATGATTTTTTAAAATATTTTTTTTGTTAGGCCAAATCTTTATTTATTGGGGAACCATAAGTGCAGGTTAGTGTGGTATGTGCCGTTGACTAGAAATGCCTTAAAACGACTCTGCGTGATTGCTATGACTTTTAAATCTGAATACTTGTCTCAGAACTTTGGAATTTCAAAGTTGATTGTTTGCATTATTCCTTCTCTGCATTAGAGAGACAAAGAACCTAGATACCTAGTCCTGTGAAGGTGGATATATTTCATTTCCCATCGGTGTGTTCATTAATATGTGTGCGTGCTCTCTGGTGGTACAGCACAGCTAGCGACGCAGGGCTGGGGGTGGCTCGGTGGTAGGTAGGTACCCTGTCACTACCCAGGTCGCGTGTAAGCCTTCAGAAAAGCCTTGATGGAACTTTATAGGAGGAAAGGCAAGCATCTGTTTGCCGAGTTACTTTAGGGTTATTTGTAGATCCATCCCCACCACCAGTCCTTAAAGTCAATAGTATCTAAATTACTCCTAGAAGCTCTTTTAAACACCCAGGTTTGAGATTGATTTTGAATATCCCACAATGGTTCTACAGTTTACGTCTTGGTTCCCAGGACGCAAAATGGTGAATGACCTTCTAGTATACAGAATTGTTAGTCTCTTACTTCTTAAAAACCAGCCTTTGCAGATTTTCTTTTATACAATATGCATCTATCTGATGCTATAATCTGTCTGATTATAGAAAACTTAACTAAAAAAAAAGTCCTGTTCCCCAACAGCTACTAATGCACTAGGTTTTGTTACCTTAACATTTTTCTTTCATTAATATTGATTAAACTGTAGAGGGTTTCATTGCTGTTAATAGGGGCCACATTTTAAATCATTAACATTTAAATAGATTTTAATTGTTAAATATAACAAATTTATGCAGGTAAAGATTCAATTTCTTCAATTAATTTACATTTACACGTTCAGAGATCTTTCACTAAGGCTATTCTCATAAAACTTTAAGGGTCCCAGAAGGATCTCTCTATACTTTCATTCTTTTCATTTTTATCCCTGCTACTCTCTCCATATTACGTCTTTGAAATTGCTAGGCTTTTTTCCGTGTGCTATTTAATAAAATAACATTTCTTTTAGCCTTTTAGGCAGAGTTTTGTTTCAACAGATATATATGTAAAGAACCAAGTGAAATTTAAGTGTGTGTCTGAATTCTAAATTTGTTTTACAAGTTTGAGAATTGATCGTCTTCCCTATTATGCACACATGGGAAAAATAAGTATCTGCTTGCTTGATGTAACATGCAAATCAGTCAGAGGAACAATTCCTTGGGAGTACTTTTGCATCCCCACGGGTTCCAAAAGCCCAAATGTAAATTGATGAACTTGGTTTGGTATTTTATCTCATCCTCTAGAGAAAAATTCAGAAAGTGTCTGGCATTTCTCTGGAAGCATTTTATCTTGGGTGTAGCCACTTTATATTTACATAGCAAGTGAATATATAGGATAAGTTTCTAACAGCTCCATAAAAAGTTACGTTCTACTTTATCAAACTAATATGTTGAGTTCCATGATGTCAAGATAAACACACTATAGAGTAAGGACAAGACAAACTGAGGTGAGGAACATCTCTGACTCTTATAAACAAGAGGAGGAATCTGCCTTGCAATATTAATTTTCACAAAGAGGAGTGACAGGTTTCTTCATTTCCTTTGAAAAAGCCGTATCAGCTCATAATTGCATGCGTCTGCTCACAGATAAATTGCTAGTGAAAATTAAATGTAACACATTTTATGTTGCTATATGTTCTTTGTGTGCTGTGAAGTAATTTTCTGAACTCCTTACACCCAACATGCAAAAACAGGGATTGTAGAAGATGGATCAGTCCTCTAAAGTTTTGAAGTTGATAAGAAATTCACAGAGAGATGTGAGGGACTTGGTGCCAGTTTGACAATGGGGTCAAATCAACAGACAGCAAAGGGTTTCATATGTTGTAAAGGAAAAGTTAATAAGCTTCCTATGAAGGAACTGGTTATTTGAGGAGATGAGTGGACCAAGAATGGCTCATGGAAGGAGAAGAACCTGCTAGAAGACATGTGGAAGGGAATGTCAAATGAATCTTAAATGCTCAGACACAAACAGATTTCAAGAATTGTGGACACAGCAAGATTAAGGCAATAAAGATGTAAAGGAGAATGGAAATGGGAAAGGCTCTAGAAATTTTCAAGGGAAGTATTACATTGTTTAGTGGAAGCAGTTTCTGTGAACAGAAGCTGAGGTGATCAGAAAGGAGGTTGAGAGGAACTTGACACCTGGTGGTAAACTGACATTCAATGCATGTAGGAGCAATAAAAGTTAAGGTGAAGATTGAAGCAGAGGTTGAGATCTAAAATACCAGAGTTGTATTCTCATTATAATAAACATCAGTGTTTTGGGAGGGCTTTGCCAATAAGGAATGAAAAGATGAGTGAGAGAAAAGAGAAGGAAAGGTTGGGGGAGGGGGAAGACTTGAACGGGAACAGGGAAGTTAGTAGTTAGTTGACACAAAATACGATCAAAAGGGCACGCAACTGGAGTATACTGACCATTAAGGAACAAAAATGTATACATATCTTGAGGCTAACTTGACTTGTTCTTGTTTTATGAAAGGCAGCTTGTGGCAGGAGGTGGAGTGTTTTTCTTGGTAGTGATTTATCCTGTCAGGCAGTATTGATTTAATTGTGTAGAAGGTGTTGCAGGGGAAAATGGCAGCTCCGCTATGCTGGCGCTTACCGATTCACGGTTAACAGATTTCTGTGCAGAACTGTTGACTTCAGTTCTGGCAGCATCCAGAAGTGTAATTATTGTTTGTGAGGGAAGTGCAATGACTTGGCAATTGGGAAAAAAAATTCTTCACTGGGTCACTTCCTTGACTTTCTGATAATCAGTCTTCTATGTGCCCCTCTCCAGAAAGGAAAAGTTACAGAGCTATGTATTAATAGAGGAATGAGAGGAACAGAGTGATGCAAATTATCTCAAAGCATAAAAACAACAATTCAAAACAAAGGATATTTCCCCCACAGAGACAAGAATATGAAAATTTTTCTTCAGCATTTCAGTGAAGAATTTGCATTTCCATGTTTATGATCTGTCCAGCACCAAATGCACACATGGTTTTATGCCTTTGGTTCTGAGTTTAAGTCAGGAGAAGACAATCTGATTTCCAAGAAGGAAAGCCTTTCATATCAGAGCATCATGTTAGTCTTGGGCTTCTGCTAATGTGAAAATAATTATATTTACTGCTGAGGGACTGAGATCTACACATAAAATATCTATGAAGGAAATAAATATTTTAAAATGCAAGCACCAAAGTTCTACTGGCACTTCAAAATAGGGTCAGAGGCTGGCTCCTCCTTTAGAAGTGTCAGTGTTCTAATGCATGTTACTGCGTACACTGAAGCTTTCATGATAAAGTAACTGCTGTTGCTTTCTTCCAATGGAAAAAAAACCACACAGAATTCTTTTTTATTTCAAAAGATCACAAAATTTCTGTAAATAGTAATATAGGGCTTTAGTATTATGCAAAAATGGAAGTTTTCAGAAAGATGATTTATTCTATCCAGACCGTACAGGAAAGACCACCAGAGTAACATCTGCCTGGCAAGTTGATTCCTGTTTCTTTTAATGAAGGTAATTTCTTTAAAATGAACAAAGAAAAGCTGTACTTCTGCAAGATAAATGTATCTTTTTTTTCCAATTGATCTATGTCTAATACCAAAACACGTAAAAAGGTACTTCGGGCTGCGTGTGCTTAGCCGAGCGCTCAAAAGCGGGGGTGTGCGGCACTGTGGAAGCAGGCGTTTCTGCAGGCTCAGCGACCTGCTGCCCTCAGCTGAGACTCCTGCTCGTTCTAGGCGGCGTAAAGGCTGCAGGAGACCAAACCGTTTCTTCAAAAATGTTGGTGATGTTATTTGATCTGTCTTTTTAAGATAGACTACCAATAATAGCGTTTTCCAGTAGTCCTGTTTCCTTCTGATGTACAATGGCAACAGGGAGTACTCAGGTCTGCTTTCTGACGTTGCGTCTTCCCCCGGAGTGTTCTGTGCCCTACCAGTAGAGTACGTTTTGGTTTCACGGTCAGATTTTTCTGCAGAGTCAAAATGTATATTATACATTAAGGAACTGTATGTAGATATGAAACCTCTGGTAGTGATGTCTGGATGGATAAAGGCAAGAGAAGAGTGGACTATTAATAAAAATAGAAATGAAGGAATATAGATTTTGAGGACCCTAAATGGGAATTTCACTTGGGTCCTGAGCTCGACACATACTGAGTGCCTGTAATTAAATGCAGAGCAATCTGAACTTCTGTTGACCTGGTTGGGAACTGAAGTTGTTTCAGATGTGTCTCCTATCACTTTAACAACCCCCAAGTTTCTGTTGCAAATTACATATGGTTTTGTGTAAGTGGGAAGGTTAAATAGCTCGTGCTCTTTACTTAGCTTGTTCTCCTGCCTTCAAACTGCTGGTAGATGAAACACATGTACAGCTGTGCTGTTGCTTAGAATTTGCTATAATTCAGGGTGAAAATTCTGAGACAAATAATGAGAGGACAAGAGGTGTGGTTTATCAGGGAGTGGCCACTTCAGGTCAGACTGGAATCTGGTTAGACTGCTGCTGCTTGCGGTGTCAACAGAACAATCTCATAGAAAAAAGGAATTCCTAGACTGAATTTGGATGTTTGCAGATTTTTAAGTAAATAATAGCTTTAGAGAACATATGAACATGCATATATAAAACAGTTGAGAAAACAGGTGCTTGAGTTTCCTACTAAAAAGTTTTAAGGGGATTTGTTAGGGTCTATGAGGTTAGGGGAGAACAGAGTCATAAATTCAGGTATTTTACAACTAATTGCCTAAGAGACAACTAAATAAAATTAAGATCTGAGAAACAGTGAAAATAATGTGAATTTGAGCATTTCAGTGAGTTCCTTGGTGCTGAAGAGCTGCTGCCTCTGTCACTTCATTGTGCAGGAGAGTCGTGTGTGAGTGTCAGCGTCTTGTCTTTTTGTGACAAAGCAGCAAGCCCACATCGTTCTTGCCCCCCCCCCCAAGTGTGTTTCTAAAGAGGACCAAGTTTAAATCAAGCCAACGAGCCTTGCCAGTACTGAAGACATCAGTTAACTTGAATGTTTACACCAAGCACTGAAACAGGTTGCACAGAGAGGGTATGGAGTCTCCTTCTCTGGAGAGATTCAGAACCCGCCTGGATGCAATCCTGTGCAACCTGCTCTAGCAGGGGGATTGGGCTAGATGAACTCTGGAGGTCCCTTCCAACGCCTACCAATCTGTAAATCAGCATTATTCTGAAAAAATATTCAACAATGTCCCTAACTGGTTATGTAATATAAAAATTTCTTAGAAAAAATTGAGATGCTTTTGGATGTTCCTACAAAGCTCTGCTTATCAGCGTGTTGAACCTTCATCAGTCATACCCAGCCTAACAGTAAACAGAAATGTAGTGGGATACAGAGAGCAGTCTCTAGCAAAGTGCAGATGTACACACAAAACCTACCTAATAGCTGCTTTATGACAGTAGATACAAATTTTGCTATCTTATATCCATCTAGAAAACTCTGTATAATCGGCTTCAAAAGACAAGCATTCAGAAGGTGAACTCTGTAAAATAAAAAATGTGAACAAATAAGGTAATTTAAAAAATAGGATTTATTGCAGATAAGAATGTATGATTGTTTTTTCCCTAAAGTGGTACTCTTAACGGTAGTCACAGCTATTTGCATGTAAATGAAATATGTTAATACAAAGTTTTGCCACTATCTTAAGTTCCTGAGAGTGACAGTAGGAATACTGACTCCTGCATTTGTACTTCCTTTTCCTGACTATCTCACATTTACTTAAGTATGTCTTACCAGCGCAAGTCATCCTTTGGTATTTGTGTTCAGACTTTGAAATTTTAGCCCTTTCTGGTAAATATGTTTTAATGACAATTAGATTTACTTTCCCCTCTTTAAAGACCCCGGAGAGTTGATTCTAATCTTTCCACTGCCCTCACTAGATTTTGGCTAGTCCCCCAGATATAGCACTAGTGACCTTATGTTTGCACAGAGAGAAATAGAAATAAATATAGTATCTCTTCTGAAGACTGCAGTTCTCTGCTAAAAATAAAAAAGCATGCTCTGATTGCACTGTTGGGGCATAATTTCTGAGTCCAGCCAGTTCAGGCAGGTCTGCCTAAAACTATAATCAAGTTGATTGTGTTGCATTGGTATTCTAATTTCCAATTTGGGATTTTGCTACATAATCTCCAGTAGAGTATGTCTAATCTTTATGGGACCCAAAGTCTTCGTATAAACTCTCTGAATTTTCCTGCATGTGTCTCTGCTAAACTGAGATGTGTCTTCTGGCTGAGTTGTAGAGACATTAAATTACTGAGTAAATCAATACAGCGCTGCTATGTCACTGTATCTTTTTCAAAGACCAGCTCGAATTTTGTATGCTGCAGCTTTGATCTCTTTCATTTAATTCTAAGTACACTTGTTATTATAGTAACTGTTGTTTGTATGTTATTTTAGCTTTTTACTTAAGTAGCTATTTAGCAATTTAAATGAAAATGTAATTAGGTTACATCTGTTTTACATGCATGTAATACCACGCAGATGTAAACTTATATTAAAGCCATATTTTCTTTTTGGCAAAAACTGTAAGAATAAAATTGTAGCAATCATGCAATACATCTTTTTTTTTTTAATAGCATACACAAGATGTATTCCAATGTTTACGTTGTGATGGTAACAACCATTTCTATTTTTATGAGAGACAGCACAGGGAGCTAACTGATACAGCCTTTTATTTTAGTTGTACAAGGACAAGTATACCGTCATGCTGGTGTAAATCCAAAGGAACTCCGTTGAAGTTAGTTAAAATTCCTTAGCAAACTCATCACTTTCAGTAACTGACTCTTTCAGAGCCAAATTCCGAATTGGCTCTACGGATTTCTACTGAAGTAAAGAATCTTTGTGCGTTTACACCATTATGAATGACAGTGATATTTGGCTTTCAGTAGCTTTATTTTAAAGAAAGGTGAACTTCTTGCTGGCCTGATCTTACAAAGTGCTGAGTGCCTTCAGCTATTGTTGACTTTGATAGGGGTTTTTTCTGTGCCCTGGAAAGAGAGATAAGAGGTATAGATTCAATTCCAGCTTTCTTTTAGTCTTTGTGTAGGTACTTAGGGAAGGTACTTCATGTCTCTGTACTACTGTAATCATAACACAGAATTTATCCTGCCTTATTTGTCCTTTTCTTTCTCTGACTGTAGGCTCTTCTTGGCTGATACTACTCTTTGTGCATGTGGTGTCTAGCACATTATCAGGACTGTGAGTAGTGTCCACTGGTACAGGTATAAGTCCAAAGTGAAATGTGTAGATGAATTAGGACACCTGGCAGTTCCCTGAAGATGACCAAAATCTTTTAAGACTTTGGAACAGATAATTTGTTTATTGGTAGGCTAAAAACATTAAGCATGAGTGTGTTTATTCTGTAGCGTAGCACACAACTCTCATAAGGTAATGCCTTGAAACCTGCATTAAAAAGGGAAGACTTCTTGCTCATTTAGTTTTACTTTCGTAGGCCTAAGTTCAAAATAAACTATGTATATTTTACTTGGAGCAAGGGTGTATTTTAATAGACTTTTATTGTTTCAATATATATTTCTGTTCAATAACCCTGCCTTTTTAGAGAATAATTGTGAAGGCCACATAAGAAAACTGTTGCATGTTTTTCCTTTTTCCTATGGACATTACAGGCCCTGATTCTACGTCTGTGAACGTAAGCGTATGAGACTATAAGGAAACAGAATCAGAATATAAATTTATATTCATTCCAGTTCCTCATTATTAAATACTTTAGGGTTTAATCTTGCTGCTCTTAAGTGTGAATTTGGCCCAAATAAGAACTTCAAGATTGTCTCTGTGCAGTATTTATATGGGTAATTTAATGCAAAGACGATAGGAAGCCACAGAGAGTCAGTATTACGGTATTGTTTCTCAGTCTTGCCTGATAACTCTGCTACAGTGTACATTTGTTACAAGGTTTGTATTTCAGGAGTGTGTAACTTCATTATTCTGAACAATCTGTAATGACCCACTCAAAACAATTTTCTTCAAATCCATAATTTATTTGTTTTCCCTCATTTATTTAAATCAACCAAGACAGAGACTTATTCATGAAAAATCCACAATCCAGTTCTTGGTTAAAAATCATTACTAAGTAGTTTTGTAAATACTGACAAATCTTAACATTTTTGTAAGCATGTGGAGTATTTTAAACATCTCATTTTAAAGTCCTCTTTCCACTTACACTGTGCAACTGGAAGCTCTGTCATTTCATAGAATTTATCTTTTGCCTTTGTGTCAACCAGGCCGGTCCAGCTAACTTTGCTGTATAAGGTACTACAAATTTTCTTCATTCCTTTGCCAGAGGAATTGGTGGATGCAGAAATCTCCGATTGCCACACACAGGACTCAGGTGCTTGGTTGGCTGTTATGTGGGGTTATACATATGACATCTACGTGCGGTGGTAATCTTAACAACACTGAAAGAAGAAATACAAAGGTTTTTTTTCTAAATATTGTCAAACAAAGACTGGAAGATGGAGTGCTGAACATATCTTTCCCTTCTCTTTCTGTGTGGAAATCTTTTTTTTCCCCTTTTGGGGAAATCAGTGCTATTCTCCTTTCTTGTGGACTGGGCGGTGAAGTAACTTGCCCTCAGTTTGGGGTAATGATTTAGAGAGAGATACATACAGGTGTAGAAATATATGTATATATATGTATATATACATATATAAAACCTCTTGAGTTTTAAGAGCTTTTGTGTGGCCCAAAGCCATGCGCTTGGTGCTTTAAGAGCTGTCTGGGTTTTCAGACTGCTGGTGCCCAGTGTACCGCAGCTGCCGCTGCTGAGCATAACTCAGCGCTCTGCACCTCTCTCGGTATTCGCAGATTGTGCGGGTAAACTTTGCAGAGAATGATCCGGTGTTGACTTACATGTCGACTGACTGTAGGTTTATGGTGACTTTAGGTAGGAGCATACTATGCAGAGTGGATTCCTTCTACTTCTGTCTCCTCCTGGGCAGATGTATCTCCATTTCTTGCATGTAAACGGTAACTGCCCGTGGTTGGCGAGGAAAGCTGTCTCAGAGATGTGGTGATGAGGCTTATAATGCTGAAGAACTTCGTCCTGGATCCACAGCTGGCCTGGCCCTGCTGCTCAAGTGTTCCTCCCTCTCCTGGCGATGTGGTGGAACGTGCTGTTTGTTGTCCCTAACCTGCCCTCTTTACGCCAGTATGATGTAATGCTTGTGGTAAATAAACTCATTTTAGTTAAATGATGGTTCAACATTAAATTTGTTTATTGACACCTCTAATTGACTAAGACAGGTCTCTGATTATTAGTGTTTTAATACTTTAAAACTAGTGTTACAAACTAGAGAAACTGAATATATTTTAAATTCAAAATATTGTGTAGAGGGGGAGAACATAGCTGCAAGATTAATAACAGTTATTAAAGCACTTGATGTAGCATGTAACATCTTTCCCTTTGTGCTATGGCAGCTTGCTTTGCTGAAGAGGTGAATGAGTGCCTGCTATGACTGCCACAGCGAGGAAAGAGCGGTGAAACCTGGACTCGGTATCAGATCCTGTCTCACTAAGAGAACAAGATTGATTTATTGTGTTACATCAGGGTTAGATGGACCTAGTACTGCTTCACCACATGCTATTTCATTCCCTTGTCTACTAAGTATGCAAGTACAAACAGCTTTAACACAATTCTTTACCTAGAAACAAGCCTGAGGCTTCATCCAAATACTTTTAACATATGAAAATTGAGCTGCTTTGAACTTGTATGTTTTTGATAACTGCTTGGTATGCTTCCTGGAGGATCACCTGTAGGCTTTTCTTTCCAAATCCTAATCCCTTTGATTAAGTGCCAGGACAGATAGCTCTCATTGAATAACTCCAGTCTCATAATTCTTCCTTCATTCAGAGTTGAAAGGGAGCTGCTCAAGCTTCAATAGGTAAATCCTCAGATTTAGTTAAAGTAATTCAGACACTTAGAAACTGAAATTGTTTTGTTCTGAAACAGGGTTCAGATGGGCTACTGAACATTTACATACCACTCGCTGCCAGAAGCTGTAGGATGAAAAAACAAAACGAATTTTTTAGCAAGAAGGATTAAGAGTAGGAAAACTTTGAGAACCAGACTTTAAAAGACAACCTGGCACGGAAATTTAGACCAGAAATAGGAACGTAGTTACTTTGCTTGACTGCTCTTGTTTTCGTTTTCTGCAAGATCAGGCTGTGGTGCTGGGCTAAACATTTCCATTCCTTCCTTAACCCTTCTTCTCATTAATAACTACAAAAATAAGGGAGTAGGCAGGGGAAAAAATAATCTTATTCTTTTTATCTTTACAAGTATGCCTGCTGGGAACAAACCTGAGCCAGTTCAAGATTCTTCTATTTAAAAGTGTTTGTGGCAGAAGAGTATGACGGGGAAGTAGAAATAAACCTGTTAGCTGCTGATATCTTCGGGTAATAGAGATATCTATTGCATATACAATTTTGCGCACGTCATTTTGCGTGTGTGCATAATGAAGTAGTTTTCTCTGTGGAGGACTTCTTATTTCCGAGGTGAACAGTATTTCCACATGAATAATTTGCCTTGGTTAATTCTTGTACAGCCAGAAATGGAGCAGAACAGTTAGAGAAACTATACTCGGTTTGTGTGAAACAGATTTTCATAGCTCTTTCAGCCTGAAAATTTGTTATCTTTAGCGGAATGCAAGCTGCCGAAACAGTGCATAAAACTGAGTGTTGTAGCACAGTGCTAAAGAACCAGCCCGTTTGGTGAACAAGAGGTGGTGGTTCCATGGCTATAACCACAGTGTCTAGTTAGACTTGAGCAAAAACCATTGGGTGACTGTGCAGCTGGCCAGCAGTTGACTTTGTCAAGTCCTTTTGCCTCTTTGCTACCAGGTTGTTCCAAAATATTCATGTACACGTAGTCTCTTTTTTTTTTTTTTTTTTTTTTAAACTTCCCAACCTTCCCTGTCTCCCTTATTTATTGTTGCCATGGTCGGCAATAGTCTGTCTTCTGTAGCACTTTGGCAGGCAAACCATGCTACCTGTTTGAAGACATGGCTTTACCATTAAAGTAAGCCACCTTTGGAATTGGTTATGGAACTTAAAATCTACAAGAGTAGATTAAAAATTAGGGAATTTGTAAAGAAAGCCAGGCCCCCAAAATCTGGGGCAATTGTGAGTGTTCAGATCACTTTCTACTGTGGCAATTTTATTTTTTTTAAAGTCTGTTTTTTCAAATAGTATCCTCAGTATCAAGAAACTTGTTATTGAGTACATCAATACAGTTAAGTTTGAGAATAAAATGGAATGGTATCCAGCTGCAACTAATAAGTGAAAGCAAGTAGACAAGAAGACATAAATGAGCTAGAATTTTTGAGGGCACAAGTGTTAATTTCTTTGATCTAGAAAATATTTACATATGTTAAAGGATTAGGATTTCAATCTTTTCGGAGAGATCTTGCTGCAAACAGCATAGCAACATCTATTGTCTTGAATCAGCACTAACTCTATTACATGCAGATGAGGTCATCTCTGACTAATATGAGGTTTTATAAGTTCTTAGCTCTAGTTTATTACTTGATTCCTTAACTAATATGATAAAGGAATCCAGTAGGTCTTCAAATTATTGTTGGGGCAATGACTACTTGAGCGTTCTGGTTAATAAAATAATAACAAAAATAGTTTGGTTAAATAAACTTTGAAGCAGAAAGCCCAAAGGCCTCTTGTTATTACCTCATTAACAAGAAATGCCATTAAATTGTTGTTGTTGTTATTATTACTCCGTAGTGGTTCTCCTTCTTATCACTCTTACATTCTGACCAGCAAGGATATTTAATGAAATAACAATAAATTTTAAGAAATTACATGTACCCAAGCAAGACTGTAAAGTAAAAATGAAAACAGAAAGATTTAACATTTGAACATACACTTTTGAAATGGAGAAAGATTCTGCGTCTTTTTACGACGAAGCTTTGGAATGAAAGCAAAAGTTTATGACACATTTTATTACACCTGTAAATCTGAAAGCTTAGCTATAGTTTTTAATTTTTATTTTGCCTCTATAACTATTTTTATACCCTTTTTATAGTTGACTGGTCCAAGGTTTAAAATAAGTTCTGCTGGGAGTCTATGCCCCATTAGTCTTCTATAATAAAATGTGAACCTGGCTAAAATAAAACATGATGCCTTAAGAGCAATTAAGAATGGTCTTTTGTAGATAACTGTAACATGAAATACAATCACTGTTTTTATTAATGGTTTTGGGAAAAGGAGCTCAATGATTTATAGCAGGAGAGTGGGTTATTTTACATTTTTATTTCTTTTATTTTATGTCTCACTCTTCAAAAAACCTTTTAAGACCCCTGAAATAACCAAATTCTGTGTTTCAAATGTTTATCATTTAACGTGAACCTCGGTATCTGTTTTATTTAGGTAGTGCTATGATGTCAGCTAAGAAGGTGTCCTTTTTTTGCTGTTACTCCAATCCAACAAAGTGTTATTTTTGAAAGAAAATACCATTGAATGTTTTATAAGAGTGATAAAATGTAAAAGCTGTGCTTTGTACTTTATAATGGCAGGATTTGTAGGACACAGGCATAATCTACTGGGCATTGTCTGAACACAAAGCATAGCGTCTCATTAATGCATAGTTTCTTAAAAACTATAAACACAGTTGACAGATGTTTCTCTAATAGTGTAATAATACCTTCTTTGTGATTATTAGATTAAGCTTCTAATAACTTGAAGTCATGAAGATCGGTATTTAATATTGTTGGAAATGGAATCTGCGCTGTTAAACTTGGCGAGCTTATAGCTCATGTTTGAAACACGTAGGAAGACTTCAAGGACATCTCTCCCCTGTTTGGATTTTAATTGTACTTAATATGCTGTTTGCAAGCAAAAAGTGTAAATTTGGTATTGTTATGACAGAGGGAAGGAGGACGGGGAAGTGGAAGGAAAGGCAAGGCCAAAATGGCTAATGTCTTTTGTCCTCTCCTTGAGCCTTGAAAGCGCTGTCAGTGCTATCTGGAGGGTGCTCTCCTTCGCAGGCCCTGGTTTCCAAAGGCGGCCCGAAACCACCTTCTGGGTTCCTGCTGACAAATCAGTTAGCTAGAGGGGTATTATACACATGGCACTGGCATCTCGGTATCTGTCTGTGGGGACTCCCAAAGTCTTGAGGTAGCGCCATCTTGCTTACACAAATTTAGAAGCATGTTTTCTAGACTTTATATTCATATATTTATATCTCAAATAAGAAATGGATTAGTATGTGCTAGTAAGTGTGAAAAAATGCTTGGATAAAGCTAGCTCGTTGTGTCTTTCAAACCCTGTGCATAGCTCGAAAAGCCGTTAGCATATAAAGAGAAGGACCACAGCAATATTCCACGCTAGGTGACTGCTGGCGTTTAGCAGATGCAGGATCAAGGCAGGCAGAACGTGTGCCTGGCAAACGGCAGAGTTTTACGCTCCTCTAGGCTAGGTGAGTTGGGAAGCCTGAATTCTAACTGATAAAACTGAACAAAAATTCACGTCCTATGTTGACATGTGGAAAAGCAATCAAAATCATATTAGCTAAGCTTGTCTTAAACAATGTATATAGTGTTTATATATAACACTATATATGGGAGGGTATTTTAGTGTAGAAGAGGCTCTTTGTGCTTCTGAAGAGTAGTATGAGTATTGTCGCTGGCCTCATTTTCCGTTTTGTTTCACCTGCCACAAGAAAGAGCAAGTTTTAAATAAAGTTTCTTTTACAGGAAACGCCACTTCCACAACTGTGTGGAAATAAGCAATAAAAATCATTAGCCGAACACTCCTGCACTTGCAGTAAAGCGTGGTTGCAAATGAAACAATTAATTTGATTTCAAAGCACACTTGAACACGTTGTTTTGACATCCTTCTAGTTTGCACCGCACGTTTTGAGGTAGCAGTGAATTCTGAGGCTAAACTTTCCGGCCCGACGCTCTTAGCTGTTTCTGAGTGCTTGGCCCCAAGTATTATTTGGTAGAGACAAACAGTAGCCAACGTACGCCGTGCGGGTAACATCCTCTGCTTGCTGTAAGCCCATCCTTCCCCGGCCCATGCAGCACCCTGTTTTTGGAGCGTGCTGGCCGGCAGTGCAAGGCGGGCAGTTAGTCACCTGGCATGCCACCCGCTTGGCTTTCAGTCCCCAGGGACTTGGCTCCGCGCTCAGTGCTCCATGCTGTTGGCATAGGCCCTGGAGTGAGTCAAAACTCTCGTCCTTCCTCAAGATAAGATCTGAAATAAATCTTCCTTTTGGAAACTTGTATTGTTGCCGTAGGGATAAGAATTCAGCCTTCATTTAAAATCAGCAGCATATCAGTCACTACGCGAGTCGTTCAGAAAACATTATGTGGATTTATCCAGAGATTCATAGTCTGGAGAATGAGAAGCTAGGACGTGGGTTTCCTTAGCTTAGCCTACTTCAGAAAGGTAGCAAAGAAATGTTAGAGACTTAAGTCAAGAAGCTTCAAAGGTGTGTGTGGGAATCTAGTGCATAGATTCTCTTTATAAATGATAGGATTATGCTCTGGATTCATCTTGTACAGCTCTGAAAGGTCCCACGGAAAGTCTAATGGGCCTGAAGGGTAAAGTAGCCTGAGGAAAAAAGACACTATTGAGACACCCATCAATCCACCTGTGCAGCAAGTCTATACACCCCAAATCTACCTCCAGAAGAGACAAATGAAAATCAGAATGGCTAAAAGGGATTCTGTAAACTTTAGTGTCTTCCTGCTATCTGGAACAGTTCTGTAGGAACAGAGGGGTTGTCGTGTAGTGCTACATGAGCTGGGACGTTGGGCAATGAAGAACTCTGTTCTTTCTCTAGCAAATCTAAATATAACGGCATTAATCTAGATGATGCACACAGAACGATCCCTACCAAATTCACACAGTGATAAAGTATTCATTGTGGCATCATACTGTAGGAGTATGAATTTGCTATGTTATTGGTTTACAGAAGTCGTATGTTAGATATTTTTCTTCTCTATGTACGGTTCTGAAAATAATCATTGAAACGAACCATAATTGTCACTTTGCTATAACACTTCATCTTGTATTAAGTTAATATTTCTACTCTGCTTTCACTGCTAGTATCAACATGGCCAATTTCCAAGGGTTTTTTCATGGTTTGCTCTCTGTTGTGAAAGTGTACTTTCATGCGATGTTTCTCTTACTGAAACTGTCAACACAGTTGGGAGATCAGCATGATAATTTAATTATCACTGTTTTTTTTCACATTAAAGCAATTAAAAGCAACTTGCAGAACAAGTCAAACAGTTAACTATGCTCATACAGGCTAAAAAGAATTCTCAGAGACAAATAGTTCGTATGCTGGAGACGGGAGTGGCTGTGGTTGAAGGAGTGCGTGATTACTGGTCATCACAAAAAATTTGCTTGTGCTGTTTTTTCCCCTCTTTGCTAATATAGTTACTGAATAGTTTTTATAAATGCAATAATTAGTCTTGTTGAGGTTTTAGAATTTTAAAACACTCCATACTTTCTTGAAGGACAGTATGCAGTGGAAATACAGTGGATTGTATTAAATAAAATGGATACTTTGGTGTCATCTTAGCAGTATTGACTTGAGAGTGAATAATAATGAGATTTATGATGCACAAATCCATTCAGGGCTTTTGCTTGAGAATTTGTGTTGCTGCACTTCCCCATGAAATTTCTTCACTCTCCCAAGCTGCTCCTCAGACTTTTATCTTCAAAACAGGCAATATGATTCAGGCAGTAGCCCTGTATTTCAGTATTCACTGGAACTTACCTTTTTTTATTGATATTTTGCATCATTTAGGGTCCCTAATATGAAGAAATTCAGGGCCACGTTGATGTCTGTGAGAACTTTGGTATTAACTGCAGCAGACCCAGGAATTCATGCAGAAATTTCATAAAGATTTAGGTAGTTTCAGGTGCAGAGCTACAAATGCTGCCTAGGATCATAGAGAGCATATATATCACATTTCAGAGGAAGCGACCTAATAATCTTATGGAAAATTAGATGCAGGCTAGGAATTAATTCTGTAGAAATGGATGTTGGTACTGTTCAGGTTTAGAATTAGAATTCTAGATACTTGGCTGCATTTTTTCTCTTAACATGTATAGCTACCCAAGACCATCTCGTAACTCTTCATGGCACGATTCATGCGGTGGCTATTCACAAACTTGTCAACAAAACCTGTCATCACTGCCGTGCATTCTTGGTATTTCTGTTGGCATTTATATTCTTTCTGTATATTCTGTTCATGATATGGAAGTATTTACTATGGTATCCCAGAATATTTTTTTTTAAGGTAAGAAAACAAAATGGAGGAGCATAGGAAGAAATAACATTACTATTTGGACTCAGCAGATATACTTGTATATTTGTTGGAGTTGGTTATAAGTTCAGTTCTGTTGCTATGAGATATTCTGTACTGGAAAAACATTTTTTTTATATTCCTTATAAACAGACAATAGGTAAGAAGACTTAGTTTGACTTTGATTAATAGGGGCTCATCACTGACAGTCATCACTCATGCACAGTAGCACATGCCTTCGTCTCCCTCTTTATGCACGATAGATGTTCAATTAACACTGTGCTAATTTGGACATCTGCAGCAGCTTTATGTTCAGCCTACTGTATTACCACGCTTAACTCTATACACAACTGCTGCGTGTGGTGGGATGCATACCGTTTTAAATAATTGCAAGTGTAGAGTATTCGGGGTAAAGCTGAATTATTAAAAATCTTATGATACAATGGTTCGTAAAGGACCTATGCTTTCATATAGAAAACTGAGACTATACATTTTCCTATCCGCTTAATTGTTGAATAGAAGTAGCACAAAAATAATTTTTAATCAACTTCTTTCAAGTGTTTGTGTGCTCTGCTAGGAAATCCTTTTGGTTCCTCATAGTCCATAGAAGTTACCTTGTGCTTGTATGTGCCAATGTATGTGACGTTCAGTTCTGCGCCGACTGCACAGAGACACCTAACGTTGTTGATGTTTTGCTCTTAAATACCATAAGTGATATGAAATATGCACAAAGGACTTCACAGAGAGAGAAACACTTCTTTGAAATTTAGTTTAGGCAGTTTTGGGACAAAGCAGCCCACAGAGTGGTTGCTGAGATCGCAGACAGACAGTTGGGCTTTCCGTAATTTTTAATTGCTTTTTAAATTGTGGACTCGAAGCTGTTTGATGTATTGAAGAAGGCTGAGTCTTTTTGTGGTTCATGCTCTGGTTTGGGGGCTGTGGCTGAAGTTTCACAGACCTTTCAGGAATTCCCTTGGTGAGCTTGGATGAGTCTCCTCGTGAGGGATGAGAAAGCATTAGGTAGCTAACTGCAAAGAGCAGCTTGTACGAACAGGAGAATAGATGTCTCCAGCCTCCATGCAGAAGGTACATTTAAAATCACATTTACTTGCAAGCTCAATAATTTTGCACTAGACCAGTGTATTATGTTTAAAAGATGCTGGGAGCAACACCAATGATCAAGAGATTCCTAGTGAAATGTGTTAGTGCATTGATGCAGGGCTAAGACACTGTTACGAATGTCCTTTCAGCAGGAGATACTAAAGTTGTTTGTGTTCCTTCAGCTCGGGACAAATGTCAGATCATCTTTCAGTAATGCTGATCTTTTGTTTGTTTGTTTGTTTTTGCTAGAGCAGATAATGTTGTGACAATGTTTCAATGCCGTTGATTTTGCCCAGAAATTACATAATGAATGAAACCATTTCAAAGGCATAAACTGTTTGCTATAGAGGTGTATTTACTCTGCTTACCTAAATCCTTGCAAAGTTGCTTTGAAAGTCTGTAAAATAATTTCGTGCATCATCTGCAACTGTAAAGAAAAAAGGTACCATGTTTGCACAGAAGAGGGGGAAAAAAGAGCATTTCTATCTGTTTATTACATAATTGAAATGCTTATGTCCTTTTTGTTCCATTTCCGCCTGCCCCCCCCTCCCCCCAAGNCCCGCGCCCCCCCCCCCCCAAAAAAAAAAATCAGCTCTGTATATTTTAGAGCATATTAATAGTGTGGCATGCTGAGAAGTTTTCTGCACATAGATTAATTTAATCTTTGCATTTTGTTGGTCACTGCCTGGGCTGGTTTTGAAAACTGTTTTTTGACGACATCATTGCTTCAAGTCAGAAGCAAAGGGTGCTAAGAATGCAGTAATGTTGGTGAAATGGAGTTCCTGGGAACATTGCGTTATCCCTGCCTGTGAACTTCTAGTGTTTTGATTTTCTATCAGAACAAACAAGGGTTGAAAGATGAGTAGTTCCTACTGATTATGTGCAAACTTTATCACTCGGCTATTACCATCTGAAGTCTTGTGTAAACAACTGTACCGCAGGGGACGTTCTCTAAATCACGAGGTCTTCCTGCTTGGCTACCACAGAGGAGTGACTGCAAGTCAATCTTTGCCAGCTCGCGTTAACCCAGACCCAGTCCCTGTGTCAGGCCATGCATTAGAGATACATCTGCCCTCTAAATCAAATTAAGCTTTTTCTGGGCATCTGCTTTTTATCACCAAGATTTCTAAACTGCTAACAGTCATTACCATGAACAGAGAAAGTCGTCTTACTGGAGCACTAAGTAACTGCACATGGAGTTTATAGGCTTATGGACATGTTCATTCCATGCTGCATCTACATGGCTTTGAGAAAGGAGGCATTTTGGTGTTCTGCTTGGGCTCATGTTTGTACAATTTCTGCAGATGCTTTTAAGAAGTTAGATTTGCTTCTAATCTTCCCTTAAATTTTGCAGTTAAGGAGACTTTTTTGCCCCAGTTACAAAATTTACTTTGAAATCTACCGCCTAAAAATGCTGGGCAGGATTGGCAGAGAAAGGTACAAGAGAGCCAAGTTTAGTCTGTTCTCCTCAGACCCTGTGGGAAAGCTGTTGGAGAAGAACTGATGTAATGGCATAAAGGTCTGTGTTGTTCTTAAGAAATCACAGAATCACAGAATGGTTAGGGTTGGAAGGGATCTCCAAGATCACCTAGTTCCAACCTCCCTGCCATGGGCAGGGACACCATACATATAAAGGCAAGTTTAAAAAGGTTCTACAGAAGCTAGAGTAGGGTAAAAAAAATTCAGTGTAAGGAAATTAATAAAAATGGGTTTATATTTGAACCATTCTGGTTTAAAACAAACATGACTGTTAATGTACAGGCTTCTTAAGACCGATGAAACCCATTTGTATTACAGCAGTAATCAAGCAGCACACTTCTTTACAGTCGAAGTTTTAAAGAAAGTCAAATGACTGAAAGAGTTAAACACTTGGAGCAAGCCTGCTAAACTGCTAAGCTGGCTTTTGGCAGCAGTAGCAGCCTGCAGAGAGAGTTTCCCCTCCATTATGGTTCAGTTCAGTGACTAATTCGTTCAAAGCTGGGAAACCAATCGAGACTCGAAAACGCGGAAAAGCTTATTTTCCTATTCTAACCTTTAGATATATTTATATTTAAATATCAATTTAAATATAGAGGACTTGAACGACAAGTTTTAAATGCTTGCTGGACATGAAAAAGAAAAATAAAAGAATGAATTGTTTGTGATATATCTAATACGCTAACATTGTTTTTATTTCAATGAAAAAACTATTCCAAAAATTATCATATTGTGCATTCTCAATTGTTTTCCAAATGTAGACCTAAATCACACTTGTCATTTTTAAATGATTTGTAATTATTTCCAGAGTACTAAAATGTATAGAATTGGTTAAATAGGTGAGTGTAATATAGAATTGACAAAAATATATGTCTGTCAAGTTTGGAGTTACTGTTCTGCTTTGTAAACCAACTTTTTTTTAATAGTTTCTAGTCAATTAGCAATATTTTTGTAAGGAAACAACTGAAAGTTGTAACTAGTACTTCTCAGCTTCTTACAAAGAATCTCTTCCTTTGGTGGTTCTGCTTTTGTTTACTGAGCTGATGATGGTCCTCTGAGCTAAAACTGGTCTGCCATAACAAAATGTAAGGTTCATGTGTCAGGTTTTGGGCGTTTACTGATAGCAGTAACTGAGCTATAAATGTATCTTGGGTTTGCCTATATGAAAATAAATAGTTCATTAAAAAGGCTAGAGGTCATATGTGTTTTGATAAATTATATTCTTTAGCCAGATCTCTTGTATTTTTCCTATACTTGCAAAGGCAAGTTTAGACAAGGAAGAAGTTCCATGTGTATTCTTAAAATAAACAGAAGCCCACTTCCTAATTTCTTGAGTACGTTTGGGAAGTGTGGAATAGAGGTTTAGATAAGCAGATGGACTTATAGAGAAATGAATTCCAGGAAGATACTCAGTTTGAAGTTTTAATTTTAGTTTTTCCTCACCTCTTGATTCTGTAAGTCAAACATAAATTAGAATACTTTTAATCTACTATGCATTATTGGCCATAATCTTATAGTTACCTAAAGAAAGTCTTAAAGCAGTGTTCACAAGACTCCATCAAGCACTGGTTGAATTTTGAGGTCCCTTCCAACCTCTACGATTCTGTGATTCTGTGAATATGATTTCAAAGGAATTTTAATTTTTTTTTTTTAGAGAATTGCAATTATAGATAAATATTTTTTTCTAGTTTGTTAAGCTCTGTTTCATCCCTCTATAATCTCAAGTTTCACAACCTTTTCCTCATTTCAAGATATATTTTGAATATGAAAATATCATGTCAAAACTTAGCTCAACCCTTCATCAGGCTTTTTAAAGCCTAAGTTAGAATTCTGTTTCTAAGATAAACAGATTTGGATCAGAAAGATTTTCAACTAGCTAGTATTCATTTTGGCTGAGAGTTCAAGCAATGTCTTTAATCATATTTTTGTTGATTATTTATTAGTTTCTGTGGGAAATCAAAGGACAGACAACCTAAAATATGTCTTCCATAAGATGCATCATGAATCAGAAGCTGTAGCAAAGAATTTTGAGGAAGTGTCTTTCATGTACCGATATGAACTGACTGAGAGATAAAATATACATCTTTAGTGTGTGTATAACATGCAAATGAAGGCTGACCCAAAAATGGGAGACTCCTCTATGTGGCTGGAGTAGAATTTGTATTGCATTTCTTGAGTAAGAAAATATGTTGTGAGAGAAAGGAATATTTCTGTTCTGTTCCATGCCGTCTGAAGGGTGATGGTTAAACTAATGCAAAACATACAAGAAAATCAGCATAAAAAATGCACATTAAGAACATATTGGCTACCTTTGGAAACTGCAAAATACGTGTTTCCATAACTGGCATGTACTTGTATGGGGCAGCAATAAAGCCTGCTGTCATCCAAACCTAGCTGTGAAACCCCAATCAGCTTCTCGCAGTCACTGTATGTGTTTGTGAATGGTGATGGCCAAACACTGGCGCTAGCTGGGAGAAAATAGTATCTTGCTGTAGGAATGAAAAAAATATGCTGTGTGCTTTATTGCAGACATCAGCAGTAGAAAAAAACACTAGTTGTTTGAAAATGTGATTATGTAAAACTAATTCTGGGTTTTCAATCTTCTGCTGGAGAAATACCATTGTAAGACTTTCCAAGTGTAGTAACCCACGTTTCATTCTGAAAGCTCAGTAGCCAGTGAGGAGCATCATTACCTGAGAGGAGGACTGAGAAGCATTTAGCTGGTTGCTCTCTGGCAGTTCATGTCTCTGGGTGAGTTTTCCAACCCCTTCAGCTTGCAGGACATTTCTGTCTGCTGCTCCCTTCCTTCCTCCCCCTCCCCAGGCCTTCTGCACGCACATTATCTAGGTTTCCTACTGCTCTAGTAACAGCATACCTGTCATCAGCGATGTAAATTTTTACTGCAATAATTTGTTGATACGACAGAATGTCCATCATCAAATGCTATGGCAGGATGCTGCTGGCTGCCGGGAGGAGGAGGAAAATACTGAGCAAGTGGCACACGGCCCCCCAGCGAGAGTGCTGGGGAAGAAATTAAAATGGCAAGCGGATTTGTGTTGAATTTGTGGTGGAATTTGGATTTTCTTCTAAAATGTGCTGACAGTTTAATAAAAACCATAATTTAAGTATTTAATAATTAAAAATGTTTTTATCGGCTTTGTTTCCAATTGGAGTGGCAAATACATTTTTCTTTATGTAATGTATGGCAATAGAAATTCTTCTAGTCTCTTCCTCCTCCCCCCTGGATAACAGAAACCAAAAGACAAATACAAATTTTTTATAAAGTAAATAATAGAACATTTTCTTCATTTTGGATTGCAAAGCAATCAAAGATATTATAAGAAGAATATAATTCTTCTGAAAAATAAATTGAGTATTTTTCTAAAAAGTCTTGTTTATAAGGGAAAAAGTAATGTTTTTGTTGAATTCTTTAGTGTTTCCTTTTGAAGATTTCTGAAGGGCAGGGTCTGCTGGAGTATTAAAGCAGAGGTTTAGTCCCGTATTTGGGATTGGGTGGTACTGGGCAGTCTAAATGTCAGTGCAGCCAAATATAATGTGATTCACACACCACTCATGGTTTCTACTTCGTGTGAGATTTTATGGAAATTGCACAGTCCTCATTTTGGGGGCATAATCTAAATATGCAAACACAAACCGTGTCCTCATTCTGCATCCTGAGGCAAGATTTCCGAGTCAGAGAAAGTACAAGCCCCTAGCCAAAATGCAACGTAGTTTTCATTTTGAGACTAGTTTAATCTTCAGCACAGAAGATCTGTCTGTCCAAACAGTGAACTCCATCGCCTTTTGCTGCGTTTTCATCCAACAAGCCAAATGCTTGAGGAAAGCATCAACTACTTACTATTTTCTCTACCAGGAATAAATTAGCTGCAGACCCAAACTGGGTTGCCCACGCAGCCCCGTGTTTGCATGCCTCGTCAAGAAGGCGAGAGATGTCACTGCAGGTTATTTCGCTTGTATCTCAAAGGTAGAGCAAAGCCTGTTGTTGTGTTTTCCCCTACCCTTTTCATAAACACTTTTTTCCTTTATTGAAGTTAAGTGATTTAAGGACACTTGGGAGCAAGGGGTTGTTTTTTTGTGTTTTTTTTAGTAGTCATTATTTAGTTTCTAGACGTATCGGTGAGGAAACAAAGATTACCTTGTTCATAAGGGAATTGGTGCCCCAGGTTAATGTCCAGGTGTTCTTTCAACTGATGTCTGAGACTAATTTCTTCCTGGCCCTCTGGTAACCAGCTGAAGCCGGAGACCAGCTGGTATATCTTCACTCGTGCATACCAACATCTTTCACTGATTCACGGATTTCCTTATATCCTCAGTACTTCCTCTACTGCTTAACCATCTTTGAACAGCAGTTTGAAGATAACTGCTGTTGTGCTTTGCAATGGCTGCATCTGAATCAAGGAATTAATGATTAAAAAAAACAAAACAAAAAAAAAAAAACAAAAAAAAACAAACAAAACCTCATAATGATCCTCATAAGCTGCATTTGTCAAAAGGTTGTAAATTTGAGAACCTGTCAAAGGTTTGCTAAAGAAATGCTTAACACTGCATTTTATCTGGTTTGAATCTGTGAGTTTGGGTAGCATTTCAGCAGGTAATGGGACCAGAGTTCCTAATATGTCTAATTCCAATGTTCGGTTTCTTATATTCTCTCTCACACACACGCACACCTGCTGCCACCCGTTGAAGTTCACAATTTCAATTACGTTTTGCCTGCTACACGTAGACATCAAATGTATCAATCTAAAAATCCAGTGAGCAACAGAGACATCTGATGTTTCTTTACTGCATTCCGAACTTCATGATGCATATATTCTGTATTTATTTTTTTAACTCCCATGTAAGCTTTGCAGATCTTTTGTATTCACCATTTGGTGTATGATTCATTTGAATAGGAGAGGTAGTAAATATGAGAGAGAAGCAGGCAAGGGGACGACCAAGGGGCAGCATCAATTTCAGCTGCATCTTAGTAAAGAATTTACTTACCCTGAGGGTATGTGGAAAGTGGAAGCTTGAGAGTTGGAGTTTCTTGTGGGAAAGGATGACAGTGATCTTTGCAGGTGCTGTTGGCCTGTGAAGTAGGAAGAAAGCAGGTCCTCTATATACACGGTGGAAAATGTTAAGTGGGAGTACACAGCACAGGGAAAAAGAAATTTAACCTCACGTAGTAAACCCCAGTTCAAGGAAATAGGCCCTGAAGACCATTGTCAGGGAAAACCAGTGGAGTCATAAGGAATTCACTGAAAGTCTTAAGTCTGAAGTAAAATAGTTTCAGACTTTTCATATAAGACTGGACAAAACTTCACATTCAAAGCGTTTCTTGTTACTACTGTGGATGTACTGGTGCGATGTTACCTGTTTGTATATAATTGAATCATACTGTGAGAAAACAGGTTATGTACATGTGCACATTTGGACCAAATAATTGAATTCAGAACAAATAACACCTAACTACATCAGTTGTGAAGGACTGGTCATTAAGATGTGGAAAGAGAAGGAGGTCCTTATTCAGAATGTCCATGTAACTCCATCTCTGCTTTGGCTGTAGTCGTTCAGACTTTTCCGTCCCTGTCAGCACTACAAACACATCACCATTAACAACTATGGGAGAGGGAAGGTGGGAGCTACTTACAGTGGTGTGCATAAAGGATGGGTGTTTAAACGACTCTTTTAAGAAAATTTCTGAAACAATTCCTTTTATATTGTCTGCAAAAACTAAAGTGGAGGTCGCTGAGTTATGTTAATTAGCTCATGTATGTGTGCAGCATCTTCTGGGGTTTCTTCAGTTCCACAAGGACTTTCCCAGCAAAACTGCATGTTCTAATTATATAATCACACGTGTACACCACTTATGTCATTAAGTATAATTGCACTTGCTATGTGATAGAGAAAAAATTACTTTGAGAAAAATGATACCACAGAATTTTAATTAAAAGACCATTAAGTATGTAAGACATGCTTACCAAAATACAGTATATACTGAGGGCTAAAAACCCCCCTGATGCACAAGTATTTGCAGAGTCTTAGTGCTTTCTTACGCATGCACGTGTGAGACCTTTGCCTGAATTCAGATGCAATTTTTGTTGTGTGTGTTAAACTCATCTAATGTTTGAGCTGCGCAGAAATAATACTGTGGTTGAGAACTCTAGTTCGGGATGTAGTCAGATACACCTTTGTGTATGAATTCTACCATGATATTTAGCTAAGGAAATAAGAACTAAATGACATGATAGTTTTACAGGACTGAACTACAGGAAAACATGGTGCAGGAGTGCATGGCATAGGTCTGCAGGTAGCACTCTCCGTTCCTGGTGTGGGATTATCAGCACAACAGTATTTGCATGATTCCAGGGACCCTGGTGGAACAACAATATTTCGGATGAGACAAAGTTCTGCCTTCGTGGTAATGTGAAGATTCCTTGAATGTATTTCACAAGTACTCTAGAGAAGAGGAGGGTCTTTGTCCAAATGGCCATGCAGCAAATAGCCATATTCTGACACAGTTCCCTGGACTATTTCATGTGGACTCAGATTTATCTTTCCCTAAAACTGTTGATCTGTGTTAAACAGCTGCTGCTTTTTATTCAGACCTGACTGGAGTTCAGTGATTCCTCTTAAATGGTGAAGCTAGTCTAAGACAACTCATCAAAGGCTCAGCAAAAAGTTTCTTAATGGGAAGTAATTTTCCAATCAACATAGAACTGTAGTAATACATTGGAGTATCCTTTGATGTAGCTGAAGACATACAGTTGCCGAACAAGAAAGCCTAATTGCATAGGTTTCATTGTATCTAACTGAGAAATGATTTTTACTCACTTCTAAGGTATTATGAGATGCTTTTTACTGAAATTTGAATTAAAGATATGTAATGAAAATGGGCACATGCTGCATTAGCATAATTATATCTCTCTAGTTGTAAATATTTGTATAACAATAGTGCAAAGACCAAATATAGTTATGTGCTTTTACTCCAGTTGGTCCAAACATTCAAGAAAAACTAGTTCTTTAGCAGTTCCAGGAATAGTTTACTCGTGAAGTTACAAATAAGCTTTCAGAGGATTTAGGCTCACCTATTTAACATAGATTATTTTTTTTCTTATTTATTCCCTTCAAATATTTCACTCACGTTTCGTTTATGGTATCCCATGAAATTTCTTGTACTCCTAAAAAGAACAACAACAAAAAAAAGCCCAAACACCCACTTTTATGTGAAAGTTTCTGTTGGAAAAACGTATTTTTAAAACTCACCTGTACCTTTCTTTTAAATTAGAGGCCTAGGGAGGGGACATTGTCTGCTAGGTATCTCTTAACATGTGGGCTGAATTACTCAGCAAAGAATTGAGCCACACTGTTTCAGATTGGTTACGGTGGTAAAAACTGCCTTGCGCTGCTCTGCAGAAGAGGGATGGATAAAATGCTCTTTGAACAGTCAAGATTTTTTAAAAATGTCAGTGCAGAGGGCTTGCATTTGTATTTGGCTTTCTAGACCTGCCTCTTGACCTTCTAATTACTTTATTTGAAACAGCACTGAGGGTATAATAAAACTGGAGGTTGTCTCTCGTTTGCTTTATCATAAATTAAAGCTGTTAGTTTGGTGAGGTGAAAGTAGAGGCAGAGTGTTCATTACTGCTCAAGTGACGGCTTGTCAATAGCACTGCCTTTTAGTTTGTTCTAGTCAGCACTTGCTGTGCATTTTGTTGGACCACTGGGAAATAAATACAACAAGATTATACATTTGGAATACCACAAGAGTTCATGAAGGGGGAAAAAAAAAAACCCCAATGATAAATTATACACTTGGTAGAAAGTGACATGCTATCTTGTGCTATTAACAACCAGAGATAATTGCAGCGAATTGTAATTGCAGTTTGCAACTTACAGTACAGTGTGTCCAACATCAATCTTAATAGCGAACAAAGCAATTTATATTAAAAGTTAATTCACTTGGTAAGTTTCGGCTGTATACAAGGGAGCTAACAGATGTAGCTTTTCAGAAAGTTCAAAGGCATTTGGAACATGGGGAGAAATGCTAATGCAGTAAGCCTTAGAGAAATATTGCGTTACTACTTGTAATGAAAACAAATGTATGCCATTATATCCCAGTTTGTGTTTATTTAATAAACCATACCGTTTTGTGCATTGAAGAAATTGTGTTTCTGAATGTAACAAAACCAGATTTTTACTCACAGATTACATGGGAATAGCGATTATGTGTGTGTAGAGTAAATGGGGTCTAGATTTCCATGTATTTGAGTCTATAGTCAATTTTAACTTAATCCTTTTATGGGACAGTACTAAAATAAATGTGTATATGTGTTTATATACATACACACATGTTATTGGAATTTTTAAATCTAGGGCTTTATTCTGGAATTGTTTACTAGGTCCCAGGGTATTTTACAGGGTTGCCTGGTTATAATTGCTCTAGAATTTGAGCCATACCTTTAACCTGGTTTAATTAAAATGAAGCTTTATTTTATGAAAGGCTAACACCCCCTCTAATGGAGATGACAATCTTACTGCCACTGACCACCCCGTGGCGCCCTAATGTCTGCAAGAGATTCTGCATACCACTGACTGCTGTGGTGTGGGCTGCAGCACGTTGGCTTTAACAGGTATTGCCATTTTCTCACGGTTGCGGTCAGCCCTTAGGGTTCGTCAAATGACGGCGAATTCCCTGAACTGCGGAGCCATGATCTGAACCCGTACTGTTCTGCTGTGGGATTAACTGTGTATTTGTGGGTGACAGTCAGTATGGTTTGAAAATGCAGGGAGAAACTGCTGCCTATTTGGATAGTTATTTGTCAAATATGAAAATGTCCGAATTAAAACATACTTAGGTTTGCCTGAAGAACAGTTGCTACTTTTTTTAGAGTGGGGAAAAGATTGAGGTGGAAGGGGATCGAGGAGGAGGTTTTACTTCCTGTATCACCTTGCATATCCAGACTTCATTCAGAGGGTTCATCCAACACAGAAAGTAGTATCGTTCTTCATTTTAGTACTGCCATGCTTTTCCGTAAACATCTTATCCTTGTGAGTGAGCAGAGTCAGCTGTTCCTGTGTAAATCTTGGGCAGATCCTTGCCTAGTATGAGCTACTATAGTTCTTCTGCATTTAATGGATGAAGACATTTAATGATTGACTCTTACAGGAACTTTGAGAGTAGCTGAAAAGCTGGACTGCGGCTATTGTTCTTCTTTATGACATTATTTTCATCGAGTAGGTAAGAATGTGCATTTCTGAACCAGCAAGATGTATGGAGTGGATCTTTACTTGTCTCTGCTGAAGGAGATCCAGAGCTGTACCAAACTTCTTTCATACCCAACATACCCATCTGCTTCAGCCAGCGCTTTGGTCTGGGCTTCAGTAAAGATTTATCCAATTAAAAAGTCTGTAATTATTTGGTCATTAGTGTTATAATGTGGAGGTAAATAGCAATATTCAGTAGCAGGCTTGTAAATTTGGTGGTAAATGCTTAGCTGTGTTTTTTAGAATAGGATATAGAAGATTTAAAAAACCAAACCTTTACTTTCCTTACCACTTTGCTTGTAATGAATTTTCTCCTGTAAAACAATGTACTATATCTCACATAAATTGGCAGGAAAGGTAATTTGAGAAACTCAGTTTAGAAATGTTACGTATAGTTTTCCGTCTGTTTTAGCAAAATCCATCTATAAATCTAAGGAGTGTTTTGGCAGCCAGTCATTCTGGATGTATGGTATTTAATTCAAATTATTTTGTTAACTTTTCCATAGATAAAAGCAGAATTATTAAAAATATATAAGGTTATCTTATATTTTACTTGGTTTTATAAGGAGCAAGCCTCTCTGCATATGGAGTTTCATTTTACAGAGAAGGGCACGTGGTAAATCTGCCCTAATAGAAATTGAGTTCTTTCGCTGTTTTCTCCTTAGCTTTGTGACTATTATTGCATGTTCTATGCATTACTCTGTTAACAGAACACCTATCCAAAAACCCCCAAACCACTTGAATCCTAAAATGTATGACTAGTCTGTAACCCATTTTACACTGCGGCAGCAGGGTAGAGGGCAGTTGGACGTAGTGACGCGCAGCCACCCACCAGGGCTGGGGAGGGTGACCTGGAGCCAACACAGGAGTAGTGGTGTTAGTGCAGACCAAGGGTCCATCAGGCTTGGAGATGGTGTCTTTGCTCTCGCTCTGCCAGGTAGCACTGGCGGTGCGTGAGGCTGGGTAGCACTGTCACAGTTGGCTATGGAGTCAGATTGTCTTGCAGGAGAAAGGGTGGGAAAATACAAAGATTCACATTTTTAAAAAGCTCAGCATGTAACACCGTCCATTTAACAACCTCATTAAAGGAGACAGGTTTTCACAGTTGTTCAAGTGCCATGTATATATGTATTCTGCGTAAATATATATACATTCCGTAAAAAGGTGTGCCTATCTTCTCCAGGCACTCTTTGAGAAATGTCAAAAGTGCAATTATACAAATAGACTACTTGGGACCCTCCGTTCACCCTGTAATTAACATAAATCACAATCTGGCAGCCAAGCTTATTCCTAGTCTTTATCATCTCGCACCAGAACACTTCAATGGCCAGCCATCCAAATTACTGAGCTGCTAGTAAGTCCCCATCTGAAACATTTTTTTTTTCTACAGGTGTATATCTATACAAGAAAAATTTCTGAATATTAGTCTCATGAATCAGATATGGCTTGCTATTATCCTTTCTTTACATAAAGGGTGTCACTTTGTCAGTTAATGAGTATGTTTAGCATTAATTTGTAGTATGTTTAGCACCTACTACAGAGAAAAAAGTTGCAAAGATTTAACCAAAGAAACCTAGTATGAGGGATTTATTAATAATGAAAATGAGCAATATGAGAAAAGCCTGAAGAATTCTACCAGCTACTGTAATGGGACATGCCATGAAATACCTTGATGTAATTGAAATAACGTGCAGTATTCCTGAAATAGAAAAAAGTAAGTAACAGAAGGAGCCAATATGATATCCTCAGGACTTCTTCAAAACTGAAATATATTACGGATAAGGAGAGGAACAGAAAGCAGAAGACATAACAAAGGTTAAATTGAAGACATAGGAAAAGGATAAAGGTCACAAAACACACATACAGGATGTTCTACTTCTAGGAAAGAGGGCTAGAGAAAGAAAGGATTTAAAAAGATCTTTGTACAAAAGAAATGTTGATAACACTGTAAACCCGTGGATGTATAAAACTGGAGAAAGGAGTACGAAGGTGAGGAACTTTACAGTCATCAACATGGTTTGAAAAATCACTTTACAGTTTTTCCTTATTCCACAGTAAAAACTATATGTTAAATGACTGAAAAAACACTTGAATCACTCGAACGTGTGAAAATAATTGGATCTGGATGACATGCATTTTGTAATGATTACCGGATTTGACTAGCAACTCCTTTTCAAATAGTAGGGTGCTAGAGTTAGATGAACTGATTGTAAGTGTAGTTTGGAAACGAACAAGCTGTAAATTCAAAGTTCACGTTATTACTTTGCAATATTCAAAGAATTTGTGTGCATTCAGGGAAATACTTGTACATTTTGGTACAAATTCAGTACCTTTTAAAACACAGCTTCATATTTGTATTTTGTGTTCGCTGATGCAAACATCATTATGTTAGTCCTTCCATAGTACTTTTTGGCAGTAGATAGTTTACAAAGAGGTCAATAACACTATCCTTCAGGAAACTGATGAGCAGAGTCATGCAGTAACTTACCCAAACTGACTCTGAAGTATCATAGTGTCTACTTTAGCATTTTTGAATTATTCTTTCAAACAGTAAAACCAACAGTCTGATATTTGGGTAGCATGCCAGGTAACGCTGTGTCTTGTATAACCTGGTTTTTTTATTTACAAGTTTACAGAAACCACTGTCGGAAAACAGTTTGCTGAAAGCATTTAGGCCATTCTTGGAAAATAAGGATGCATTTAAAAAAAAAAAAAAAAGAGGGTACTGTACAGAATTTTAAGAAGATCCTCTTCAAACTTGAAGCTAATTCTTGGGAGCAGGGGAGAAAAGAGGGGGAATCTGTTTCTGTTGGAGAATTTATTTAATTTTGGTGCAATGATTGTTGAAGCTGTGTTTCCAGTTCTGAGGACTTTCAGGAGGGAGAACAAGTCTAGCTCTGGTTACGTAAAGACAGGTGAAACCAGGCCAGGAAACCCAGCTCCTCCACCTCTATAGTCTGAAAACAAGATCCAGCCTGAACGTTTGGTGCGGTGTCAGTGCCAGGAAGAAGCATGAACAATTCTGGAAAAGCAGTGAAAACAGGAATCGTGTGTGTGTGAAATCTGTGAAACTGGTGAAGTTATTGAGAGCCAGATATTTACTGCAGAGCGTTTGTTTTTCAGGACCTCGAGTAGCTCTCTGATTTCAGGCGTTACAAGAGAGATGTCTGTGGGGAGTTTTTTTCAAAGTAAACATACAAGTAGCAGGATTAAACAAGAAAAGTTTAGGTTATTAAACAAAGTTCCAACACTTCTTACTTGCTCAAAATATTTGCAGCAAGTTCTATGAAGTAGTAAATGAAGGGAATGTGCCGTGCAATTTTTCTTTAGCCTTTTTGCAATGCAACAGGGCAATCGATACAAATCTTTGCAGTAATCATATATTGATTTTCCTAGAATATAACTCCATTTAAAGCATTTTTATCCCCAGGAGTGAAAGCATTGGAGGCTATCAAAGGAGGAAGTAGCTTTCCTTGACCCCATCTGCAGTTCACATTGATTAACAGAGGCTAGGTAAAATAAATAAATATGTGTGAGAGAGAAGAAAGAAAAAAAGAGTCACAGAAAGGTTAATACTGGCTGGGGAGAAAGATAATTATAGTGCATTAGGGTTTTTGTAAAATTATTAGGTCAGGATAAGCTAACAAGTGACTTGGAGAATGTGGATTCTTCATTAAGTCCGAGCCAAATATTACCATACCTATTTTTCACCGACTGTGCTGCAAATTCAAGTAGTGGGGAGCTTTCTAATGATCTACCCATGTACACGTGCAGGTATCAGGATAGAAAAATTGAGTTGAAACTGGTAGGTTTTCACTTTACCCCGTAAAGGAAGGGCTGTTGTGGCATACTGAGTCTTGGACAAATTCATAGCGAGTGTGCAGAGGTGGCATTGAAGGAAATTTGGTGATTCCATAGCACTGCATTTTCCTTAGTTGTAAAAATGCCATTGTTGTCGATAGTTTTAAAAGCTGCAGAAACACAATAATTAGGTTATTACAGAGTTTTATGACAGACTATAATAACAGAAGATACTCTTTTAATATAATTTTAGTAACACTGAAGCAGGTCCCTTCTAATGTAATGTATTCAAGACATTTTTCAGGTTTTAACCACTTGTTTCATTCACTGGAAGTGCAAAGTAGATGATAACACATCTCACAGAAGTGTTATGCTCTGTAGTGTATTACTCCTACACGAGGCAGTAAAACCAAGATGATGCAGTAGGTGCTATAACTTTGGAATCAGATTTTTCCTCAAAGCCAGGGATATTTGCATTTCCTGATTCGTACTAGATGCTCTAGAAGTCCCTACAGCCCACGCGCTGCAACTTTGAGCCTGGCAGTTTTACCTTCTCTCCTGCCATGTACTTCTGTGATTTCCTGGCCCTTATCCTCCATTTCCTATGTTTTTGTAGCTGAAGCTAGGTTCTCACAGACCAGCCTTTATTAAATTAAAAGGTGCCTGTAGCCTCATTATCGTTCTTGGTGTGATGCAGTTGATACTGTTTATTTTACCAGCACTTCAGAGCTTTTTTGCTTCAGACAAAGCAACTGCTACACGTTGTCAGATAAAGTACCTTATCTGTCAGCGGTGCTCTTGTGAATTAATCATAATTCAATAGGTTTACTAATCAAGATCTGAGATGAATGTTTTGATAGAGCAATCAGATTTGTCTAATCTGTCATTACTTGAGAGTTGCTTTAGGCAGAGTGCTAACTTGGCATTAGTACCTGGTTTTGATCCGTTTGGCATGGCCTCACCAGTCAGTAGCATCAGTTATTGCCGCAATGGACTTCTGCGTAGATGCTAATTATAGTTCTTTTTCAGTTTCAAGAGAGACTGGAGTGAAGCTGAGTCAGGCAGCACCCACCTATCCTGTAACGCATTATCCAAAAATTTTTGAGCCAGGAGTTCACTTTGTCATTTTCACAAATAACAGAAGTACTCGGAGCTTGTTGACAAATCTGAGCCGTGATTTATGGCAGCATATGCAAACATTGCTCAGAACTGAAAGGGTCACTGGAATAGAGAGGAGATAAAGTTAATATATTGTTAAGTGTTGCTAATTACGAATCCAGTCACGTCTGATGTCACTAAAATTTGTTCTCTATTTTGCCCAGTTAAACATTCTTGGGGGTAATTTACAACATAGCTTGCAGCAGTTTGCTCAATTTGAAAGCATAAATGAAAGCTTTCATTGTATATTGACATATTTTTCTTGTTAAGCAATGTTTAAAGTACTGATACAAGGTGCTGTAATAGTTGGTTAGACTGCAAGCGCAAGTTTGGTACACTGTAGTCAATAATGCATTAGTGTGGGAAAATGAAGGAGAGAATTGATGGTTTGTTGTGTTGTGGGTTGTGTTTTTTTTAACATGGGTGGAGTCTTGTCCGCATGTAGAAGAAGAATTAAAAAAACCTTCAAGCATCAATGGCTAAATACAGACCTTTATGCCCATTTAATTTTAGGGTATGTGTCAGTAGTATGAACACGACATACATGCGGACCTCTGGTTTCATCATCAGCTCAACATATGTTCTTTCTGTCATGCTAATCTTATGGTACTTGTGATATTTGGGTTCAGACAGCATTTACATGTTCATGTGATGAGAAGTCTGCTGTGGACGGTCCTCTGTACAGGCATTGGTGATAGGTGATGCTTGTTCCTGTGCAGCAGGCTACCGTGAGAATTATGTACCATTTAAATTCTGTTGAAGCTCTTAACACAGAGCTAAAACCAGTCCCTCACCAGCAGGACTTAAATTCTTCTGCCTATGTACAGTTTCTCTTTTAATCGTTTGAAAATTTGAAATATGTTAGGTGGACAAGCAGCCAAAAAGTACCAGTTCTCATATTCACCTGTAAGCCCAGAAAATGAAAATGTGGAGGTGTAACATTTTGTATGGCAAGAATTAGTGTCCAAGTGCCTTTACTGTGCCAGTTATGAAGCAGTTCAGCACAGTGTAGTGGCAACTTGCAGTGCTAATATTTTGGTAACAAGAAGGTGGGATAGGAAATAGACTGTCATTGAGCGATGAGCCCAGAAAACTGTCGTATAAATAGTTGTATTCACTTGAGGTTAAATAAGCAGTTGTGATGCTAGATCTTTGCAGCCGTGCTTTAGCTGCTTTCCTGCGGTTATCCATGAGCTCAAAAGCTCACTGCCTTCCAGTATGCCTGCTCGGATGTTTTGTGGAGTCCTGCTGCAAATGCTTCTTGAAAACTGCTATGGAGTAAGGAAGCCAGTAGCACTAACAGCTCAAGAGTATCTGCAGGCAAATTGAGTCAGAGTCTGTTGCTCATCTGACCTGTACTGAATCTATTGCAGACAGTGAGGACCGTCACTCCTCTCAGTAACGACAAAGGAGAGACTTCCCTGGTTAACTTCAACACAAGTGAAATGCCTTCAGTACCTGCTGCATGTCAGAGAGAACTTTTGTGTGCCATCCTGTGATGCAACACTGACTAGTTAAAAAGTGATAGTCAAATGTGAAGAAAAACGTACTTCTAATTTTACTTTTTTTGATTTTTTAGCATAGCCTGGTAAATAAATAAGTAAAAAACCCAAACACCACCTTATGACTTTTCCTTTAATAAGAATTTTTATATTTTTGCCAGTCGTGATCCTGCTAGAAGTCAACATGAATATTATTTGTACTTGCTGCTCATAAATGCTATCGGCCTGTTTCTGTGCTACGGAGTGATGAGAATTACATTGACTTTGCCACCACAGGATTCCTTCCAATATCCTGTCAACAGTCTCATGCCCTGCATTTACTGCTGTGCTCAAATCCCATCTCTCCATAACATTTAAAAGGAATAATGAAAGGGCATCCTTTCCAATATCAAACTACTCTATTGTTTCATTTGGGCGCTGAACGGCTGTTGATTACTTCGCAAGTTCACTCTACCTGGTAAACTAGGCAAGATTTTTTCTATACAAATTTAGATGAGGAAAGCTTTTTGATGACCAATGAAGTACTGTGTATGTAAAGCGGTTGATTAAATTTCCTTCCTTCCTCCATCAAATCCTGCAAGTCAAAAATCCCATTTGGAGGTTCTCCACTCACTCACACCGCTGCTGCCTTGACAGCCACCTCTGACTTCATTTTCTTCTTGATAAAATCTATCATGACACGCAAGAGTGCCTTGCTCATGTGAGATGAATGATGGTCCTGCATGCTTACTACAATAACATGAGATTAACATAGATCAAAGATTTGCTGGAGTTATTAAGAGTAGGCAGGCTCCACATAGTTAATTCATCTGGATTTTTTCCCTTTTGCTAGTTAACATATCAAACTAATAAATAGCAATGAGTCATTCTGTTTTTTTCTTTAGAGTGCTGATAAATGTATTTGGGTTGACAGTTTTATAATGGTGAGGAGACAAAAAAATGTTCTTGGTAAAAAGATGCTCCGTGTGAATCCTTGTATGCATTTCTGTTCACACGGTCATATATATCACACCTGTGTGATCCCTCAGGCAATCCAGTCGTTCATTTTTCCTGCCAATTTGCTTGCTTCATTTTGATCTATGTTTGCTATCATTTGTCAGCTGACACCTTTAGCGTGTTTTCACATCAGTTGTTTTGAGAACATGAATGCTGATAATTACATCAGTACTGCCCCACTGCAGGAGGATAGACTAGGCAGTCACCTGGGACTATTTTTTAACAGTTATTTAACAGTTATTAATTTCTGATTTTCATGTGTTGCAAAACTGCTGGTTGCTTATCTATTTTTTCTCGTTGCAGGTTTGTAGGCAGTAACTAGAGCTCCTTCATTAAGTGTCCTCACATGTCCTTGTGGCTTCAGTATTGGAGCTTGGTGGTTGGGTGTTTTCCCCAGCTGTACGTGCCTTGCCTCCCCTCAGATGTCAAAGACCTAATGAATAGTCTCAGGTTTTCTGTGCCTCAGTTAGTCTCAACTTCCTTAGCTTAGAACAGAATTCCCTGGCATTTGTACATGCATGTGACCACTGTCTCTGCATTACAAAATTTCCATGAAAGACCAGTCTATCTTTATCATGACTTACTGAGATTTCTTAAGGGCTTCATGCAAATATTCCTTATAGCGTCAGACATTCCTTATCCTTTCTGCCTCTTCTCATTACCACAATAGGTCCATGGGGATCCAGCTGCTGGGCGTTCTTCCTTTCTAAGAGCAGTCTTCTTTCCAGGACCCGCTTTTATAAAGGAGCATGGATGAGATCTAGACTGTAATAGTGGTTTCCATTCATACATGGCTTTGCACAAAAAAAAAAAGTATCCCAGAAGACTCTTTGCCAAAGTTAATTTTTATTTTAGTCAACTGATTCACTTAGTTTTCTTCCCCAAACCTTATGCTGGGAGAATGGAAGCATTTGATGCAAGGAGTAACTTGTCTGTCTGTGGGCATGGAACTAAACTTTTTATTTAGACAAAGATCTAATGGCTTCATGAAATAAGACAAACTCATTGAAACAGAATCACGTCATTGTAAAAGAAACCCATTTCATACCTGTAACCAGTAGGTGAAGCTCTGTAACACAAGTCTTAAATAAAACAGGAATTGTTCCAGTAGCATTAAACAGTGCTACTGCTTTATAAGAGACTTACCCCAAAGGGCTTATTACCGCAATTTTCCAAGTCTTTAATTTATTACGTGCTCCATGTTTTACTACCTTTCCCAGATTTTAGTTATCTCAGCCCCGCTTTTGAGTGCTGAAAGGTCGAAAGGTGCACTGCAAAGGCTTTGAGCATAAAGGAACATCAAATGCTAAAATGTTTAGACTACTTGAAATGAAGGAATAAAATATAAAGCTGTTTATTTCTGAAGTGCTCGTGCATATTTTAGAATCCAGCATGAAACCTCTTTAAACATTATAGTGTGTAATTAACATTTACCTTTGTATCTATGCGTTTTTTCATAAATGTCAGGAACAGGATTTACTGGGAGTTCAATATGGGTGTTAAAGCAAAAGGTCTGTCAGGTTTTCAGTCTGAAATCTAAACATGTGGGCTGTGGATTTTTGTTTTTATTTTTGGCTTTGTTTTTTTTACTAAAATTTCTTTTTCAGCATGTCTCCCACAAGGAGACAAAGAGATAACATTCACAACAACAAAAATAAAGATCTTATGCGGTCTGCAAACATCTAGACGTACATGTGTTATTAGGGAGACACAATTTTGTTGTTTAAAAGTATACATCTTACATTTATGTAGCACCTTTTATCCCCAAGGATCCCAAAGTACTTTAGAAAACTCTTAACATATGTTGGATCATCTAGCATACTACTTGAGTTTTGGCACCTGTGGTACAGAACACAGTGGTCTTTTAAAGAAGTAAATTTTTTTTAAAATATATATATAGAAAAGCATCCAGGTCACCTGCCACTAGTGTCTTTCCATTGATTTTGATGGGAGGTAGGAGTTTTACAGAATCACTTGTACACTGCTTATGGTTTCAGATCCTGAAGAGCCTTTTTAAGCCATTTCAGTTTAACTTCAGCTGCATGTATCTAAACTCAAGACTATTTTCTGCTGTAAATGAGTAGAGCTTTAGCGAAGAAACTGGAGTTTGCCTAGGAGTAGAATGAATGCTGCTATTGTGAAGAAAAATATGACTATACTATTAAGACCCAGTCTTGCTTTGCATTGGCAGTGAAGTGAAATTCCGGTGAGAACTTTGGGGTTTGAATACATAAATTAAAAAATTAACATATGTTACAATATATTAAGTTTATCTGCCTACCTATCTTTCTCTGTGTAGATGTAGTTCGTGATGATATGCATATGAAATGTTTCTGAGATTTGTAGAGGGAAAGAAAGTGGTGATGGTTTTCCTCCTCCATATTAACCTCGGCAGTCTCCTTATGCCACTTCTGCGTGCTAAGGGTCCTGTACAGGCCCTCGATAGACTTTTTTTTCCCCCTCCTGTTGTTATTTTTGGATTGATCTAACTTTCAAAAAGACAGATGCCCAAGGCTATACCCCTGAACGCACACGAAAACTACTGTAGCGAGGTGTATGAATCTAACAGTCACCTGCACGGCTTAACAGCCGCTGGCTTCCGTCTGAAGGCAGAGATGCCTGATGTTGTTAGTGCAGCAGGGAAAACTGACGGTCTCGGTTCCGAGTCCTGCCGTTTCCCATGTAAATTGCTCGGAAACCAAAGCTGTGGTCTTTTACAAAGACCCTTCCCCTCAAAGTTTTGTGTGCACTGTCCCGCTCCTGCCCGGGGTAAGTGCCAGGCACTCCCGGATCTGCGTAACAGAGCAGCGCGGGTCTGCCTGCCGTACGGGGATTCGGTGCCACCTGAGCGGGTAGTGAGTCCCCCGGGCACTGCGGGCTGGGAAAAGTTTCGCTGTTTTGGTTTAGTATGTGAATATTTGCAATCACCGTTGCTGCGTGTAAAATATTTCGTAATTCTGAGTCATAATAAGTACTGGAATATGTTGTGGTAGATGAAAAAGTCATCCTTAGCGTTACCACTCAGTGGTGATACAAGCGATGTTAACTCGTTTCAAGAACGTATGATCTCGAAGACGACCTCTGATAACAAACAGTGTACTATCATTCTTAAAAACATATTTCACTGTAATTATTTGCCGTAATAACCATTTGTTGAAGAGATCTGAAAAATATTCTTCTCAAAGTCCAGTGGATTTATCTTAGCTTTGAGAAACTTGGGACACACAGCAACAATAGCCAGCCCGTACGCGTTTTTAGCTCCTGGGAGACATCTCAGTGGAAGAGCTTTTTAATTTATGATGTAAAGTTTTGGTTTAAGAAGCATCATTTTTTCTGGCAGTCATGTGAATGAGTTTAATTTTTACATTTAGAATACTTTAATTTGTTTCATTTGACTAAAAATATCAACCACGTTGATTACATTTAGACCTTTTTCAATCTAAAGTAAGGTGTAAATATTTTTGTTAACAAATTCATCAGTTGTGAAGTGATCATATGAATGTAAAAGAAAGCAGAGTTAATTTGTTTGTGCCCCCATTGCCCATCCTGCTAATATTCACCCTCACTTTGTAGCACGAGTCACAAAGTATCTAGGAACTTTAGGTCTGGAAAATCATGTTGGCTTTTAATGTGGTCTTTTTTAAATAAATGTTTGGCTTGGGAATGTTTCTCTGCTTCCATGCCCAACATCCCTTCCTCCAAATCCTCTCCAAAGAGAAGTTTGAAATCATGATTGCTCTTTATGGTTTAATGTGGATTTAGTTGCTGTTGCAACTCCTGGACGTGTTAGCAGGGTGGGGTGGAAGTGGAATAATTACTTAATGTTATTAAATAGAATGTAAAGAACCAGACTAAGAAAAGTCATCATTCTCTTTTTTTCTAAATCTTACTCCTTACAAAAGAAGAGAGGGGGACATAAGGCAGCTATTGCTATGGTAAATAATTTGAGAAACATCCATAATTATGCTTTATCCATTTCATTGATTTCATGCAAACTAATGGCTTTTGCGTGTATGTTTTTAGTAAGGCTGGATAGGTCTCATAAGAATTTAATATGCCTTGGAAGATGTCCAAAAGTTAGATAATGCTTTTTTGCTTGCTTTTTTTTTTTTTTTGATACTAGTTAATAAACATTCTATAGTTAAAATAGCAGCTGACTGTTGATTAGGGCAGGATAAATCAGAGCAAATATTAATAACTTGCTGGTGTTCTGCATGGGCAAAATTTCAAGTCGATAATGAAGTATTGTTAATCAGTGGATTGATCTGACCATAAAGCAGTTGTATATTGATGCAACTGAAGCATTAAATTTGAACATTGTCATCTCTGGGTGTGTCAGATCTGAAGGCTACATTGAATTCCCAGTATTGATAGTGATCAGGGAAGGGGATTTTTAAAGGGGATATCCACCCTCTGCAGAATGGGAAGGGTAAAAAGTTCTCGTAATTAATCTGATGCAAGATGATCAAAGCAGATCATCAAAGTATTGCAGGAGCTACTGTACCAGCCCTATCTGTACTACTGCCTCTCACTGTCTGCCTCTTGCTGAACTGTCGAGAGAGGGAGGGGAGAAGTAGTTTGGGGACAAGGTAACATGGCAGGGAGGTTATTTTCCCAGACACATTCATGATATTGGAGTCCCTGGGTCATATCTGAAACCATAGGTTGGAGTATTATACCATCTCTTTAGATGTATGGCTTTTACTGCACTAGAAGTTGTAGTTCAGCAGGTAGACTGAAGTCCAGGTTTAATTCTCCGGGAGGTACTAGTTGGCATAACATTTGGCCCATTGATAATAGCCGTACATTAAGTCACAACTAAACCCCTTGTCGGTCGTTGTGAACAGCTGATCTTTTCCTCTTAGCAGTGGGTTTTCATCAGGTGACCTTTTATGATGAAGAAATTGAACTGAGATTAGAGGACTAATTTTTAATTTCAAAATAAAAGGACATTTGAGTTTGGGCACAAGGGAAGAAGTCTTCTTTTTGCCTCTTTAGTACCTCTCAAATTCATTGGAATATGTTTATTACTTCCCTGAAGACTGAAGAGGCTTTGAATTGTCAGTGGCACATGTACTCACAGACAGAAATCTGAGGGAAGCTGAAACTTTTTTTTTGTTTTGACTGACACTTGCAAGACATCAACTAAGTAAAATGCAGTATGTAATGCAATATGTAGCTGTGAACAATTTCCTCCTCCTTTTTTTTGTGTTCATATTTTATTTACTGTATCTTGCTCTCAGTGCTCCAAATAATCTTAAAATAAATCTGATCCTATTTGATAAGACGACCAACAGTTTCTTCCCTTCTTCTCTCTTCCAATCAAATCAAATACCTTATCAACCTGAAAATAATCAGAGCAAGTCTCTAATGAGAATTCCCCACAGCCACTACCTAACTTTGCCTTCTCTTAGGGAGAAGGGAATGCCAGAGAAGGAAAAACATGCCAATAATTTGGTGTCAAAGAAAGAGATCTCCCTTGCTCATCAGTGTTGCTTCTCTGAGGCGTTCCTTCTGTGTGCAGTTGCAGCAGTTGCTCTTGTGGGCAGATGAAAAAGAGAGAAAGGGCATTTAGACAGGTAATTTCCCCGAGGTTTTAGAAATTTATAGGACAAAATGCATTTTAAAATGTGCTTAAACTCAGCACTAAATATAAATTTCCATTGCAAAGATTTGCAATGTTTAGAGAACTGTGACTTAGCAAACAAATTGGGCGCTGGCTACTGTTTCCAAATAGACTTATTATAGATATGAAACATTATGGAACTGTCATTGCCATGTTTCTGTGGTAAATGAAGTAATCATTCAGCAGAAAACAAAACCAAACAAAAGCAGGTGGTGTGGTGTCCGTTGCTAGCTAGGAAACAATTATGAAGCATGCCAGAGCGGCTTCAATAAGCTGAAAAGTTCCGCGATATCTTAACCCAGTGATGGTGTATTGCATGGTTACACATCTCAAATGAAGTCAGAGCAATTAAAGATTGAAAGACTGTTTTTTAACTTTTTTTTTTTAAATCTATACTCATTATAATAACATCTAGAACTCCATCTCTATTTGGGGTAACGTTGTGTATGGTGATGAGCAGATGCCTAAGTGCCTGAATTTAAATGAAATAGATGGCCCCTTCTGTAGTTGCAAACCATAAAGACAAGAGACAGAGACTTACTGAAGGCTACGTAGCGAGCTCCTGGCAATGCCTGGGTGAAGCGTTACCGTCCTCAGCATCTCAGCCCAGAGCCCTGTCTGCTGGAGCTCGCTGCCTACCTTGCGTGAAGAGATGCTCCAGCTTCGATCTGTGAGCTCTGAACACATTTGAATGGCACTGCAGCTATAGGGTGCAAGTCCTTACATTTTTAATGGTATAACATCAAACTCAATGAAAGACGTGAATGGAGTGTGAGAACTAGCCATTTCATTGATGAGTGCTTGTTTCCTGGTTTGGGCTCAGTAAAGGCAACCGTGAGGGCCAAGTGATTTGATCACCATTAAGTGTAGTAATTTGTCTGAAATTACTTTCTCACTGTGATTCTGAAGACACAGTAGCATAGGAAGAGCGGACGGTTTACACCTGCTTCCAGTAATTCATTGTAATATCGAGGCTTGAAAGAAATTCTCCATCTGAGCTCACAGGTTGAAAACTATGTCATAGCAAAAGGAAGCGAGTTGTTTGCTCTGGTTTCTTACTGCAGAACGTTGAAAGCAGCAGAAACTAGATTAATAAAACTACATGAACTAAGCACAAATGTGTCAAAGGGATTTGGGAGGTGCAGTTTGTGAATGAGCCTGTATGAGGACAGAAATGAGACCTGTAGTAGTTGGGTAGGCTGCAAGCCACTTTTGGGTCCATGTGCTGCTCTCATCCACGTGTACAAAGCAGTCTGTGCGCAGGGGAGGGGAGAAATGTGACCCTTTATGATTAGTGAATTGAGAGCTTGAGTACACATAAACACTGTACTATTAGCGCAGCCCAAGACCAAAGGTATTGCAAATTAATTATGCAAAAAAATTTGTGTACGCTTGGCGTGCCCGTTCTTACATGAATCAGAAGGAAGAGTTGGGCAGAGATCCTTTTAGGAAGAAAAGAAAAACATATGTTAGTTATTGTATCGAGAGGATGTTTTTATGAGAAAAGGGGATGCTGCTTCATTAATAACTCTGACATGTCACACCAATTCTAGTAGGTCTGATAGATTAAACATGAACCTCTCATTATTCAAGCAGCTGAAATGTATTGGCTGCTTTACCCACCTAATATTTATTCCTCGCACAGTATAACTACAAAATTGACATCTTCTTTTAAAATTGTTTGGCTGTAATAAATATAAAACTTTCACCACTGATATAAAGCATTGCTAGCTGGCATCATTTCCTATCCCTTTTTAATTATTCTTGACACTGTGGAGAAACATCTAATATAAATCTGTAATGTGCTCTGATGACAAACTACACGGTTGGAAGACCATGTAATCTCTCCACAATTAATTAAAGTGCACAGAGCTTTCCCCCCNNNTTTTTTTTTTTTTTCTTCCCTCCAAACCCGAGCAACCAGATGCCACTGACTGGCTCAAATAACATTGCTGTCAACTGTAAAAAATTAAGATCCAAACCCTAAGAAAGGTATTTAAATAAGGAAACCAGATGCCAGGTTATTTTTTGATATTATGGCATACATCTTGGTGGAAGGCACTATTGTTTAACATCTGTAGCTGTACGTACTTAATTACTCGCATAACTTAGCAAATCTGTCGGCAGTTTATTTCCACAAGTATCTGTCACTTCAGCAAATCCTTTACTGAAAAGTGAAGGATGCCAGTCAGCACGGATAGCTCACCAGCACTCCTGGAGCAGATAAATTAAGGCGGCTTTGGCTGCCGTTTGTTCAGCGGGCATATCCTTTTGGTTTTGGACGGTGTGAGTCTGCCGCAGAAGAGCTTCAGCTCCGCGGTAGAAACACCGAGCGATGCCGTTAGGCTCGTAGGGCGCGTGGGGTCGATCAAATGCAAATTAATAATTTTTAGGCAGCGTAGGAGTGTTGTTGTAACATATACTGACTGTAATAATACTGCCGATGGAAGACAGGTTAATAAAAGGCGTTTATTAAATATTACTGTATCACCGTATGACATTTGGTGGTGAAGTCTGTAGCCACAGGAAACTGCAGGTGCGGGTTAATTTGCAAGATAGCAGCAGAAGTTCAGATACTATTAATTACAGTTAACAAGAAAAAATTGCATAAACACACTCTAATTTTTCATTGACACTACAGTATCAAAAAAATCACTGCCATGTTATTATTTAACATGGATATTTTTATAGAAATGTTTGAAATGTGGTAAAGTATTTTCTGCCGTTTCTGTGAAATTAGAATAAAAAGGACAGTGTGCTTGTGTCAGGGGTCTGCCTACCCACCTACCAACTGGATTTATATCATTAAAATTAAATGTTTTGGGGTCTGAGTTATCTGAAAAAACTCCACTGCGCTTCATTTTTTCTCCGTTAGGGTTCTTTTATTACTTAAAAAAGAGATTTTCAAGCTGCTTGTTATTAGTGGGAGCTTTTGCGGGTGGAACGTGCGCGTGTGGTGAGAGGCAGAGGGAGTTTCCCACGTCCGACGCAGCCGCTAGGTGCGGTGCGGACCTGCTCGGTGCCGCTCTGAGCGCGGTGCCGACGGCAGGGCCGCTGGCGTCGCAGGTCGCCTCCCCAGGATTAGGACCGTTGTGTAATAAATATTTAGCCCGGGAAATACAGCAAAGATATCGCTAACCGTCTTAGCCGATGGCGTAGTACTGCTGGTTGGGGTGCAGTGGAAGGTCTGTGGTTCTGTCCTGTTTTGGAGAGGTTCCTTTTTACGAAATAGCGTTAGTGTGTGTAAACCGTTCCCTGTCTCACCGACTTCCCAGTTCACCTTGCACTTCACGCCCCCACTCGCTCGCTCCTCACCAGTGATACAAGCCCATGCGTCTGCAGGACATTTCCCTGCTGCGTGGCGCGTTTCTTAACGAAAATTTACTACTATTGCTAGAGACGGTGGGGTTTTCTCCCGTTACCAGACAGTTGCCACAAGTAGAACCTAAACTACGCCGTAGCTGTTAATGCTCTTGGAGAGAAAACTCCTCCCTTTTAGCAAAAAGTGCTGACTCGTCAGCTCTGTAAGCATTCTGACTGAGCGCGCAGGGTTTCCACCGAAACTTGTCAAAAATAGAGCAGTTCATAAACGGGGAACGTGGATGCAGCGTGGTGGTTTAAATCCGCATAAACCTGGTGCAAATAATGTGTAAGCTTTTCTGTGCTGATTATTTTTGCCACGTTTTTTAACATGCTTTTGCGTTCTGTCGAGGGGTTTGGTGTATTCTCAATGATTACATTTTTTGGATCATTTTATTTGGGGTTACACGCAACACAATCATGTTATTTATACTTGCGTTATATTTGAGGGATTTGAAACTGTGTTACAAACTATGGATCAGATTTCACTATCGGGTACCTCCAGGAAAATCCCATTAGTTTCACCCGTTTTAATGGGCTGGAACTGGGAGAGCACGTCGGGATCCGTATGGACGCGTTCACACGCCAGACGCTTCTTGAAACGATTTGGACGGTGCGGAGCGAGGCGAGGGAGTCCTCTCGGAGGAAATCAGGGATAAAGCTAGGTGGCATAAAACATTCCAGCGTGGGCAAAAATCCACATGCGAAGGGTACAGCGAGCGCCAGGGGATTTTGGTGACCACAAGTGGTCAGGAACTCGGTTTTGCATCTCATCTGACCGATGGTTTACGGCGCGCTGTGGTTTTTGCTTTTCTGTAACAACGTGTTTCTTGGATCGTTTAAAGCGTTTGGCTTGCAACACCTCTGAGGCATGGGTTAGCTCGCAGTAAGGCGTGCTTTGATGTGTCTTATTGTTAAATTATATAGCGCGTACAATATTTCATTTTATTTCATACAAATCATTTTTATTTACTTAAAAGGGGCAAGCTGTCTTATTATATGTGTTTGGCTTAGAAACAAAGGAATTATATTCTTTTAAGAGGTGTTTTATGTTTTATGGTTACTGAGAGAATACATGGCCTTTTAATAGGCATTTATATAAGTGGGATCCATGTCTCCACTCTATTATATATTTTCAAATAATTAAAAGTGCTATACAAATGCCATGCGATAGCCTTACAAAAAAGAAGGAAAACCCATGTGGTTTAAGACGTCAGGGGGGAAAAAAAATCCAGTTTCTTGGGAAGGGGAGGAGGCAGAAAGGTTTATTAGGGTGATTTAATTTCTACTGATGCTACAAACATGCATGGGATGAGGATGTGGGAGTTCAGATGTAGGCGCTGCCTGTGCTGTTCCCTGTAGTGACCTGTTCTTCATTGAGACAGTCAATTGACACAGACGCCAGTGCATTTATTACTGAGTCTACTGTAAATGAGACTTTCAGTCTTGCCAGGGATAGATATTTTTCCTGTGTTCACCACTATCACACATCACGTTTGGGGTGGGGGTGGAGGGGGAGGAACTTTTAAAACAGTAATATCAAACAACTTGGGAAAAAAATGTTAAATATTACCATATGAAGAACTGATTAAATTTGTATGGTTTTCTTTCAGTAAAAATTGATACGTGATGAAACACAGTGCAGCTGGATAACTTGTTTTGGCTAACGTTCCAGTGTTCTCTGATCTCTTTACCCAGCTATATATAAAAAAAGAAACCATATCAGCGTTCTTGTTTCTATTGTAGAAGCTCTGACATGAATGCCCCCTTTTCATTTACCCCTTACCATCTGGACTGTAAAAAACTGAACATGAGTTTGCCAGTGAGGTGGTTTATCTACATATCTTCTTCATATTCAGACCTACTCTCAAATATCATTTTTGTAAGTCTACTCATTGCAATTTTCATGCATTTAATTTGAAAAACTACTGTACTCGGGTATTTCCAATTCAGCAAGGCTAGGGAACCCACGAGCAGACACTACTCATGTTTTCTTTTCAGTGTAGCCCAGAGGCCAGTATCTTCTGGTAGCTGGGAACTAGGTCTCATATTTAGACGTTGTCTTGTTCTGTCCTTCAGACTCCATGGGGTCTTATACAGGGTCATTAATTAGTGAAAATGACACAATGCTTAGGCACCTCTGCCGGCTTTATGGCAATACTTGGTTTGTGTGTATACAGGCTTGGTGATCGTGGTATTTTTAGTGCCTTGAAGAAACTCCGGAGCAGTTTTTCTGTGAGGATAACATTTTAAACAAAACATTTTTTCAAAGCACAGAAGCTCTGTCAAAGTCATACATTTATGTTTGTCAGTACCAGAGGTGATCATAAAATTCGTATGAATGAATATTCCTCAGTACCTGAAATGCAAGAGTGTGAATTTAGGCTAGTTTGCTTATTTTACATTCCTTTCTTCAGCCAAATGTCCTTATATTGCAGGCTCTTTGGCTGGCACAGGAAGATCAGACTTCCTGCTCATTGATGTAGATAGAATTTTTCTTTTATTTTGGGAGTGGCGGGGGGTTGCTATAAAGTTTAATTTTCCATTTTGTTAACTAAGAACATATGCCAAGGGTCTTGGACTCTCTGAAGCACTGACTGACATAAAATATAATGGCAATCCAGCATGGGCTGGGGCTGGAGAATCTTGGATGTTGTCCCACTAGATACTGGAAGACTGCAGATTTTTTTAACTGGGATAGATAGCACGGGTAATTTGCTCTTCACTTTGGCACACTCTGTTTAATTGCAACTACAGCAGAGCAAAACCATCTGCTAAAGTGATCAAGGTCGGAGTTTTTGAGTTATGAACGTTAGAGAAAGTCATAGATACAGTTCTTCTTGTCATTTCTTGTGGTGGAACCCCACAGAGATATACCCCATTCTTGGTATATAGTGGTTGTCTCTGCTGTTTGATAAGTGCCAACCATGTGTTCCATCCTCCTGCCAGTCCTGTACGACTGCAGCTGCTAGCACACTGTGCTGCTTCTGCTTGCTCTGTTTGTCAGTGTTGTTCCTAACTCTTCCATATTTTTCAAGGGTGTTTGACACAACGCTGTGTTGGAAAATAGTAAAGAACTAAGAAAAGTTTCATGACCATTGCAGACTCTAGTTAGGCACTGCACAGACTTGGACCATCTAGAGGCATGAGGTTTTCCATACTTTGTAGAAACAAACCTCTATTTTAGCCCTTTTTAGTTAGCTTTTGCTGCTATCAGATAGAAAATTTTTTTTCCTCATGAAAGGTTTGTGCCTGTGGAAACCTTGGAGCATCAGTGATGACTGCAGAAGGAATGACTCCTCTGTTCTTGTATTTGCAGCTGTGCATCACTCTGTGATGACTTCCAAACGATTCTTTATTCTAAAGCATAAACTTGCTCTGCAAACGTCTCCACAGACTATTTGTGCCCCCTAATTTAGCATACTACACTTTTATGGAAAAGAATACACCTTTCCTAAAAAAAAAAAAAAAATAAAATCTATAAGCCCCCCAATAGAGAATTAAGTAAGAATTTATATCCCTGCAAGAATTATCTAGATTAAAAAGGAAATACCTGTGGTTAATATACTATTAATACTCTAATTGTACAACAGCCTTTGCATTCCTATTAATTTAATTTTCAGTAAATTCTAGTGAACTTTTATATTAAAATAGATCATTTTTCTGCTTCAAGTGAAGAAGGGTTATTATTGTTTACCAAATGATGGGACAGGAAAGATTTCAATGTGCATTTTATCCCCAAAATACTAACAGCAGAACTGTGACGTTCAGATGATGTGCTCGTGCTCAGCCTTCCTGAGAGGGGCTGTTATATAAGAATTTTCTATCTCCTGTTTGTCACTGCTAGGACGGCATAACTATACATAGGTATATGTATGGATTTTTTACGCTCAGAGTTCATACTGTAAAACTCAGAAGTATTACAAACCTGCCTTTCTTGTACAAACCCTTAACCGTGGAAATGAAGGCTGATATCCTAAAAAGAGCAGTCAGTAACTCCTACTCTTTGAACAAAGTTCTGATCCAATTGTCGGCGTTTTCTGTACGCATAAAGAAAGAGCATGGCCTTTTATGCCCTTCAAAACTTGCTTGTTTCGGTTTTTTATCTTATCATTGCTACCATAGTTCTCTTTCTGTTTGTATCAGTTAATGTCACATTTGTGTTACCAACTTAACTTTCTAGGGTAAAGACTATCTTAGTCATAACAATATAAAAACTGCTGTGAAAGTTCAGGTGAAAGGTCCACCTGATTCAGCAGTCCATGTTTGGAAAGCTTAGAGAAAGAGTGGAGAGAGATGATGCTGGAAGACAAAACCTGGTTTTCCACCTCTCAACCTTACTGGACGTTTATGCAAAGAAAATCTGATGTAATGAAGTGGGAGCTAAATTTGTTGAAATACAAAAGAATGCTGTAAAAACAACTTTAAAATTCACATACAAATCTGTGCCTGTAATTTAATTCACATGTGCATGTATTAGTTCTGATTTCAGCGTGGCCTGATATATGGGCTAAGTTCTGACTGACAGCCTAAAATTAGAGTTTCAGTTTGTACAAATAAAAACAAATTATTTAATAGATGTACAGAACTGAGTAAGCAATTATATATGTTCTGTGATACCTTTGTTCACACAAGAGGAATGCTATACTGTGTTCTTTATATTAAGGTTCACTGTTTAGATTTATAGGATAAGAGATGGACTTCATAAAGTCAATAATTTTTGCAAGGCTCAGTATTGTCTGCTCTGTAAACAGTAGAATGTAAAAGAACAAAAAAAAATCCTCGGAATTACTGCCACCCCCAAAAATATGCTCTGTTGCCCTAAAACCCAGCCAAGCAAAGTACTGTATGCATGTGTGTATGGAATGATATGTTTTCATTGGAGAAGAAAAAGGGCTCAATTTTTAGACTGTTTTAGAATACCTTTTACATTTTTTCTTTTAAATAACATTAGTCCATAAGTATAACTCATTAGAAGGAACGTTTTTGAAAATGATGTCTGTGTGGTGCTTAGCTTCTGAGAAGTGGCTCCTGCCTGAGCTTTGTGGCCGCTGCCTTTTTTATTCTGAGATACTGATTCTGACATGATACAGAGACAGGAGAAATGGCCTGGAGAAGGTATGAATCAGCTGAAACAAAGGAAAGCAAGTGCAAGGAAACGGTAAAAGAAGTATTCTTCCATCACTTCAAAGTCATGTCCATCTGCTCTTAATTTATCATCGTGCAGAGGTTGGATCTTTCACTGCTGTTAGGCCACACAATGAATCAAATCCTGTTTCCTAATTTCCACCATTCTAAGTTATGGTCCTAGGAAATGGAATTCTGCAGTTTCTTGCCTCTCTTCATGACAGCCGGAGGAAAGGAATGAGGTGGAGAGAGGAAGGTGGCAGCATAGACCTTTCATTTGGAACCTTCCTAGGTCCCTAACTTGGGCTTGCAAAAGCATTGACTTCTCTTAGGTCTTTGTCAGCCTAAGGGTAAGGGCTTTCCGTGGCCATTCTGTACTGTCTTCATTCGTATATAGCTGTGAGGAATTTGTCTTATTTTTGCCAGATGCTATCCAATATTTTAATGGTATTTCATAGAAATTAAGGTGAAAGCGTTCTATGGCCGAATAAAAAAGAAAACCCAGATGGCTTGCTTCGCGCGTTACATAGCTGCCCTCTTCCTGCGAAGTCAAAATTATGTGAAAACCTCAGAGTATCCCTTTTCAGATTTTATTTGACGATTTCAATATGCCTGATTTCTTTATTTAGATGTTGTGGGATTACAAGTACATGCAGTTGGGTAGGAATTTAAAATAAAGTTTGGGTTCAAAAAGTCTCCAAACCAAGTTCACAGAGCTGCTTGAAGATGAACTGCTGCTCATAAGATGTGAGAGGAGTTTGGTGCGAGTGACCAAAGCCTGGGCATGCCTGATTCCATTGTATTCTCCAGGTGTCAGTGCAGCAGAGTATCAGTCGCTGCAAAATTTGTGTGCTCGCTCTTCACATGTGCTGACTAGGCAATGTGCAAATAAAAATAATGCAGGCTCAAGGTATTTTTGGGATGGCAGAGCGAGGGAGGTTTTGGCAGATGGTGTTCAGGTCTGGTTGGAGTGCCTATGTACGGTATGTGATACCATGAAGCGTATGTGATGCTTATGTTTGGTTTCAGCCTATAATTATTTGATGAGGTCAATATCTGATACCTTCAGTTTCAACAACCGTGGTTTAGAACATCGTTAGCTTGATGGGCCAAATTCTAGACTGTGTGTCATGCCACAGCCCAATGCCATTTGAAGGAAAATAAAGGCTGCACACAAGAAAAGATTTTATGTTATGTTTTGCGGTAAATTATCAGCTACTGTGAAATTACCTTTATTTATTACATAAGAGACTTCCTTTCCCCAAAAAGCACGTTGAGAAGAGGCAGTTGTCTCAACTCTCAGAAGAGCTTTCCAAATTAATTTTTAAAATTTAAGTAATTAATTTACTTATTCCATTAAATTTATTTAAGCTGTTAAATGTAAATGCCTCACTTTCAAGGGGGACCTAAATCATTTGTACCGTGTGGTGTAAGCCTTTTCTGTCAGAAGCAGAGGAGTTTACGCCGAGGCATGGCTTTCTCCCACACAGAGTCGGTATGCAGCCCCTTTTCTTACACATCCTGGTGTGGGTTTTTCCATGAACACTTTTTGCTCTTTAGTTATTTGTTGTAATTATCAAGTTCATTTTTCTCTAATAGATGTGATTAAGTATATTTAGCACTGTGTAATGAGTTTTCTGCCTGGTTGCGTTCTGGCTAATAAGGAATTCCTCAGAGTCTCTTCTGACAGCTGCTGTGGATCCCAGGTTTGTGCTGCCACAAGAGACCTCTTCCATGAATTGCTAACATTAGAGAAATTAACTCGGTTAGACTAACCATAAAATCTGGGCTGAAATTTGATTACTAATAGATCTCATGTTAGCTTTCAGCGGCACAGATACTGTCTTGCACAGCAAGACCGGCAAAAAACCCATCAGAATTCAAAAATACTTTTGCCTTCGAACGTGGTGAATATGTAAAGTTCTTTGTGGAGGCTGCACTGATAAAAAACACCCGACTGAAAATAATACTAGCAATAATTGATCAGTGTTATTGTTGTTCTTCAGTTCTTACGATCCATCTGCTAACTTACCGGTCTGTGGACAGTACTTTTGTTATCCATGCTACTTCCTATTATTATACCAGCTCCCAAATTTGTGAGGCTGAAAATGATGGGAAAAATCTGTAATCGGTGATGCAGCACTGTGGCATAGTTGCTTAGCAACAGCCGCTGCAGCCTCTTCGCTGATTCTCCGGAAGGGGGATACAGAGACAGGAAGATGAAATAAATACAGTTTCGGCGTGGTTGACTTTGTAAGAGAACGATAAAGGTTGTAAGTTATTTTTCTGCTAAGTGCCAGTGACTGTGGGAAAAGTCTTCTGTAAACAGATCCTGCGAAAAAGGGAAAAAAAATAGAAACTGGTCGCTTGGCTTTCTGAATTACTGCAACGGAATGGAAGTGCAGCCGTAAATACGCTTTCTCGCTAACTGCCAGCCTGCGTTGTATTATGAGGTATTTTCTGCAGTGCTGCATAATCCTTACAGAAAATGCGTCATCACAGCCATGTGTCTTCTATCTATCACTACAATTGAGTACCAAATTCATGGAGAATAGGGATTGGAAATTAATGCCAAGTGCCTCTTAAATTCCCTGCTGGTATGTTAATTACATAAAGACTGTTCATAATAGGGTTAGTGGTAATGTAATAATTATGGATGGGTCTACAATTTTAAATTCTTTTGCGATCTGAACAAATCTACGTTTAGGATCGCACAGTATTAATTGCTAGGAACTATATTTCGGCCCTGTTTTCTCCAGTGAAATATTGTACAAAGACTCGTGTGATTACTAAAGTATCGCGGCATTATATTGCAGACCCTGAAGCCTTTGGAAACCTGCCGTGCTTGAAGCCTCTCTGTAGAGCGAGGTATCACACTTGGCTATGTTATTTAGTACAAAATCTCGGCCTTTCGAAAGCGTAAAATGTAAAAGGGGTAGGAAGTAAGTTGATGCAGAAATATCCAACTTTGTGGAGGGGCTCTTATCTACAGTAGCAGTAGCACGCAGGGTTTTTCCAAGTGCTGGTTATTACTGCTAGTCAGCGCTGCTTCGCAATTAGTGTTGGAGCACCTCGATAAGGTGGATATATAGGAACTAAGAACAGATAACACAATGCAAACAATGAAATTTAAACCTTTTGACCTCCTTTGTATGTGTTTTTCTGAACTGAGTCTGAAGCAAAGGAGCAAAAAGAGGTTGCATTTCAGTATGGTTGCTTTTGGGAAAAAGAACATTTAGAAATTTAGAAAGAAACACCTAATTATGTGAGAGTTTGTATTGTTTCACTTTTACATGGATGTCTGTTGCAAACGATGCTGCACTCATCGTAAGCCTCGTCCTAAAATTCATCATAAAGAAGACACCGCGCATCATAAAAGCAAAGAGGTTTTGATCTAAGTGGGAGTCTGCTGGTTCATTTTTAGAAGGTCAGATTGATAGACAATATCTCACAGTCTAGATAGTGACTCTAACAAAATAATTCTTAAACACATAGTACTACAATGAATTATTCCTGTCTTGGAAGTATGGTTTATGACCTTTCTGCCCCAGGTATTATTGCTGATTATTATCTGAGAATGGGTAGTAGCATGCTTTTTGTTTCATTGGGGTTTGTGTCTTTTTTTGTATTATTATTTTAATTCAAGATGTTTTTTAAGCAAATATGTTTTATGAACCATTTAATACAGCAGATTTGTGATAAAATAGATTTCTCTTATAGCGTGGTAATAAAGAAGCACTCTTGACTATTTTTTTCTCCTAGAGGTTATTGTTTAAACTAGTATTGCAAGTTGTGCAGGTAAATATTTCTGTGACCTTTTGTTTTATGCATTTTTTGCATTGATTTGCAGAAAAATGTGAGCGTTTTAGAATGTTTTAATTTATTTTGCAAAATCTGCGCTTGCTAATTGCCAGTTTTTCAAAAACAAAATGGTAGAATTTTTCATATGAGACTGCATAAAAGATGGACCTATTTTGTATATAGAATATTGCCTGTCCTTTAGATCTATGTGTTTTGCTTATGGAATAAACCAAAGTAGGAGAGATAAACTAATATTTTGTATAAGCTCAGCCAGACAATACACATGATAAAGATGTTTCATCTTCTTATGTATGCAGAAAATATGAAAAATTGTAGTTTACACATATTTTCTCAATTCAAGTGTAAAATTGGGCCCCCAGATTGCCCTGGGCCACGGTGGTTGTGTGAAAGAAGCACTATTTACCTAGCAGCTGAGTGAAAAATGATCAGAATATTAGACTCATCTAGGCCACATTAAGGAGCCATTGCATTTCCCGACAATTTTATGCTATCTCAATATGAAAACAGAGCAATTTCAGCTCATATCAGGTTATGATCAGCAATTACAGTTGCATAATTCACCTAGTCGTCTCTTTTCAGGGCCTTTATTTTCCCTCTTGGTGACATTCCTGAGAAAGTGCCTGATAAAAATGTCATATATCATCCTGGCTTTAAAACTCGTAAGGGGGTAATCTGCTATGCCTTGCTGAGCCTATATTCATCACTAGATTTTTGACTTGGAGGGGTCATGACACTCATAATTTCCTTTTTGATATTGTCCTCACTAGATATGACAAGGGGCTGTAAAAGCTCCGTTGTATGCTGTGGTTAAGAGCCATTCCAGTGGGGCTCATCACTAGCAATAACAGTGCATTACTGTGGATTCTGCAGTAGTTGGCCGTTTCGAAGATAATTAGATTTGATGTCAACATTTCTTTATCACCTGCATCCTTTTGTGCATCTGCGTGTCAAGTTGTTATTTCCGGATTTATTAGCACCCTCAGAGCTACTATCTATCTGTCAGCCTGTGTGGTGTTTGTGTTGACAGTTGTAAAGTTAATTACTAGTACTAATGAGCATCGGGCTTTTGGTGGACATGGCATTTTGGGCATTTAAAACTGTAATTAGATTTTTTTTCCTTTGTGTACAGCCACAGGAAAAACTGCCTGAAAAGAAAAAGAAACCCAAACCGAGCACCCCGACCTCAAATCTCTATCTCCAGTTTGACATTGTTTACAATATCTCTAATGCAAAAAACCTTGAAAAGGCAGCTTTGTGTGCTTCTTACTGATTTTTCTTCTCATCATTAACTCTGTGAATATTTGTTTTATCATGTCATCCAAACTAAGATCTTTAAAAAAAAGTTTTCTTTTCAGATGACTGTATGAAAAACATGCCCAGATAGCGTACGTATCAGTCGTTCCCTTTTCTGTAAAAGTGTATGTTAGCACGCAGGCAATATGAGTGTTGTGCTTAAAGATATACATTTGCAAGGACAGGAAAATTAGCCCGTCTCCTGCATCGTACTCATTTTAATATGATAGCGTATTAAACCCAGTGAACGGAGAGACAGTTACTGTTTGTTACACAATTGTAAATCCAGAGTAATTTCAGTGAAGTGGGATTAACAGAGGTGTAACAGGAAGAAGAATTTTGGTGCTTATTTGCCTTGCGTACATGCCAAATTCCCTATCCTGTAAATTGCATTACCAGATCCTTTATGTGATGTTCCAAGTAACGTATAACTCAGGATTTAGAATAATGGCACTTACATGTGACATATACTTTATGTAAGTATATTGTTTATTCTACTGCTGCAACTAAGAACCACTCCCTTGCTGCTGTTTCTATTTACTTTCTATTTATCATTATCTGCCATTTTGTTAAACAACTACCCTTCCCAGACATAAATCATCTGTAAAAATACTCTGGCTCAGAGAAAATTTCACCCTGGCACTGAAATGATGAGATAACCATTTTCATCTCTTGTTGAAGCATTGAGATTTATTGGGCTTTGATGGGCTACCGACCAGACATCATTCTCTGCTAAACAGACTCCCACTTGCATTTATTCTTATTGCATTTAGCAATTCAAAATGGAGCTCCCTGAGTCCCTGCAGAGCCCCTTCCCAGCTTAGGTGGGGCTCGGGACGTCGGAGTTATTGCTCTATATTAGATAAGGAAGGGACACACACTGAAGCATGCGGTGATTCAGATGATTTTTTATTTCCGTTTAGCGGTGATGACAGAATGTCATAGTGAAATGACTTCAAAAGTCATTTTTCCCTCTGCCCTGGTTCTGCAGCCTTGTCCCTCGAGGGCACTTCCATTGTACAGTTATATTAATTCTGCTAACTTTCAGACTTCATTGCTGACAATAGGCCTTTTGGCTTTCTCAGACTATTACATTAAATTTCCCATCAAACCATGTCAGCCTCTGAGGTCAGAGATTCCAGGAGAAGCTTTAGATATTTTGCCTTTTGACTTCATGGGCAGGTATTTCTAAATTGCTTTTGGGTTTGTTTTCCCAGTGTCAGAAATCACACTGAACCTATCTGAAGACGCAGACAACGAGTGCTCATCAGGTGAAGGACAAACGGTCCGAGGGGCGGGGAGGGTGCGCGCGGACACCCGGACACATGTTTGCTGGAAGGCTCCTGCGGCCTCAGCCGTGCCAGTGTTAACGAGGATCAGCCACCCTTAGTCCAGCCACATCTCCAAGGCCGCAGCGTTTGACCGTACGTTTCACGCGCACAGCCCTGGTTGTCCTTTAAGGCTTCCTCTTCCAAACAAAAGGCTTTTCTCTTACCTCAGTGCACATCTAACATTAACTAGATTTACTGCTCTGCGGTTTGTTTGGCATCTTTGTGATAAAATAGGCATCGTGTTCTTCAGTTCGCAGTTAGGGAAACTGAGGCACGGAGCGGTGAGCTGTTTTAGCAAGGAAGCACAGGAAGGCAGGGGACTCACCTTCGCGCAGTCCTGCCAGCTGCCTTTGTCTGGAAACACTTACCTTGGAGGCGTTTCGAAGAATTGAAACAGGGGACTTAAACAAAGCAAAACTTATTTGCATAAAACATGGTTCATGTAAGAATCATCGAAATCCTAGATTGTTCTATGTGACCATGAAATAGTTTTCAGATTATTGAGCAAGCTTTGCTGCTGAAGCATTCGCTTTTTATATATTCATCAAGATTCTCAGCCGTTTCCAAATAACATATAAATTGTTTTAACTTGATAGATTCTTTTCTCCTTGGAATGATTTTACATCGGGACACACACACGCACACGTATTTAAACCGGCCCTTGTTGGATAAGGTTTTTAATTTATCACAGGTTCACGCCCAGTATTGAACTGGAGAAAATGTTGTTTTACAAGCAGGTGTTACTGCATGCAAATACAATTAAGTAAAACACACAACAAAATTATAGGAAGAAAAAAACAGACTTTGCATGATAGAAACACATCAAGAAACTAAGAGCTTGGATGGCATATAGAATTCAACAAAATTCAGTATCTACTGAATTTTAATTAAAGAAGCTATCTTAGCCGCAATTTTGAATTTGTAATCATGGTTTCTGTATTTGGAAAACAGGAATTCTGCAGCATTTCCTTCCCTCCCAAACTCTATTATTTAAAAATAAGGCACGGCAACAGGCTTTGCAGAGAAAAAGATTTCACCCCGAAAACAACCTCTGCTCATTTTTTGTGGCAATTTTAGAGGACCAAAATTAGAACTGTCTTAATTGTTAACTGAGAATTACAGACACCTCGGGGAACGTGCGCGTGCGGAGTAGCGGGTGGGTGGCAGGACTGGAGAGAGATGAGCTTAGAAAGGCAGTGTCGATGTGTTACTACCTGCTTGCAGCCATAAGGCTAGGGAATCATTTGTGACACTCTGGGGACAGTTTTGTCACCCTGACAGTAATGCTGTTATGCACCAACTTGACACACAGGAAGAATCCATAAAGACAGATAAGTAACTGTGAAAGTGGCTGGGGATCAGCCTGAGTGCTACCACTCACCTGCAGTGACAAATAGATAGTCATGAAGGATTGAAAATCCTGCCCAGCACACAGATACGGCAGTCCAAAGCCAGAGTACTGCACGCTTACACGGAGGCTGTAGTAAAAATGCACAGAACACGCGCACAGAAGAGCCCCCAGGCGTAAGTGTGAGAAGGTTGACTTCAAGGTGTATTAGTTCTTATTTGTACAATTGCTTTTTTAGAAGAACGCTTGACGTCTTTCAGAATTGGGCCATATCCTTATATTAATTACATTGGGCTGGTTCCTGCGATTTTAATTGAAATCAGAGTATGTTAACCTTGACGTAATGAAAATAAGAATTTGACCAATGAGGTTTTCGTGGGAGCCAATGGGTCTGTTCCTGGGTGTCATTTTTTTAGTAATTATTTTATACCAATAGAGGTCCCCATCTGCAAATCAAATGAAGAAACGTGTGACTTAAACACGCTCTGCTTTTTAAAAACATAGTACTTCAGCTGTTGCAATCGACAGTAGGTGCTAAAAATCAGTAGCAAATCTTTTGCTGTTTATTTGGTTCAAGAATGTCCTACTGCAAATGCATCTTTTGGGGAAATAAGAACTGACTTACAGTTGTTAATACATTCTTTAGAAACTTAATAGTTTTAGTGCTTTTGTTTGTTTAATACAAAGGGATGAAATCTAACCTTGGAGGCCACTTCTGATTTTAGTCACTCTTTGTGACCTTTGTTATGTTATTCATATTTGATAATTTGAAGTTTATTTCTCAGGGAAGAAATGAGTTACAACCAAAGGCAGATGATGTGCTTGGGGTTTTATTTTGTTTAGTTTATAATCTCTACTTTCCCCCTTTCTTCTCAGTATGCCCACTGGCTTTCACATTTAAGAAACTGTCCTTTGGAGGCACTATCTGGAGTCATTTTGATCCCTGGAACAGAGAGCAAAAAGAACTGCCACCTTTACGTTTCCTCACACCCTGCCTGCTCAGGGTTATTTTTTCATATTTTTTTTTTCCTTTTTTCTTCCAAACTGGAAGTTCATTGTTGTGTCTTCAGTTCCCTTCCACACCACCAGCTTCTGAATACCTCCTGCAGTGCACTGAAATGGTACTGATTGCCTTCCCTCAAATACCTGGACCTAGCTGGGAAGCAGCGGGGTGCAGTGGGTCTGACGCTCAGCCCCTGGTGCCAACCCCAACCTCCTTGGTGAGCACTGACATACATCACACACAAGGCCTGTTTAAGTATTAACTTCGTGCTCCACTACTTTCTTTTTTATTCTTTGCCTCTTTGCTGGAAATATTTTCTGGATGATTTGTGCAAGGTGGGCCGTGGTGGTACATTTGGCCACCTTCTCACATGATCCACACTGACCTTCCTGTAGTTGCCCTCTCCCGGAGCTGCTGTGGTATGAGCGTTTTCTGGTCCTGAGGATGCCCCCTCCTCTAGAGGTCCTGAAAAATTTGGGCCTGGGTTACCTCAGGAGGCTGTCCTAGTAATGGCAAGCCACAGAACGAGCGTTTGTCCAGTGATGCTGGTCATCATTACCAGTACTTTCAAACTATATAGCAAATATCTAGCTTGGTTCTCCATTGTCATATCTGATTTGAAGCACAGAACAAACCCTAAGAAAGAGATTTTGAAACTATTTTCTGCCTTGCTGGTCCCTGTCTCAAGTTCCCCATCACAGAATGCTTTTTAGGCTTCAGTCAAAATATCTGTAGCCCCCAGGATCTTCCCCCTTACATTCCTGCACTGTTTCAGCCTTTTCTGTTGGTTTTATTTTTTCCTTTTGCCTATCTCTTGCTGTTCAGCTCTCTTTTGGACAAGCCTTCCATTGCTCACAGGCCTTCAGTTGCTATTGACCATCCTACCTCAATGGGTTCATTTTCTTCATCCTCTTGCTCCTTCTTGTCACGTTTTGTCTTTGTCGAGAATCATTTTTGCATAATATAAGGGGTTTTTCTGATTCTTTCCACTTCATGGAGAACTTGGAGAACAGTTTTACAGTAAGACAAAAAACAAAAAAGTCTCAGGAGATAAATGAAGATAGAGATTTATAAACTTAGGTTAAATATATGTCAGTTTATCTCCCAAGTGTTAAAGATGATGCCTCCCCACCTTATCATTATTAACATATATTTTTACATTCTAAAAGACCATTTCTACTGTGTTTCCAGCTTCTATTTTTGAGCAGGTAGGGTTTGTATTTCTGTGGCAATCTTGAACAGTAAAGCCTTTTTAAAGCAGAGATTAAGATTTGTATGTTATTCAAACCCAAGAATTTCTCATTTGATAAAGATACAGCAAATACTATGAAATTTTTGTAAGTGATAAGAATTAGCAAAGCAGCATCTAACTCTTTTCCCATTGTACCATATTTTTATGAATACAATTATTTCAGCTAATCAAAATTAAGGTCAAGTGCTTTTTCACCAAAAAGTGCAATTTTTACAAAGCTGAATCTTTCGGTGGAAAACACCTCCATTTTATTAAAACAAAAATTTTGTTTAATTTTGTATGAGTTTGATCTGAAGTAGAATAGTTCAGGTTTCTGATTCACAAGCATTTCATTTGGTGTGATTTGAAATTGTCTTCTGCAAGCGTAGATTAAACTCCTATTTTGCTCTGTTCAGCTTCTTGGCAAAAATAGCATATCTTTCATGTATTTTGGACTTTTGTATGATAAAGCCATGTAATGGCCTGTAGGAGTTAAATGACTGCTGAATAAATTGTAGGACGTGTAGTCTCCCATAAGGGATGTCAACGATAGTGTGAATGTGAACGTCAGGCTTACCTGCCACCAATCCCATCAAGCTCTATGTCACCATGAGGAGCACAGTTTGATATCATACTGACTAAAATCCAAGTGTTTCAGCTCAGTTCCACAAATCAGAGTGAACATTGCAATTTGGAATCATTTGGGCATTATTTAATAAAAAAAAAGGCATATATGAAAAAGCAATGGAAATTTCAAAATTTCCTCTGGCGCAGAGATTTGCGTTTTCACTCAGCTTATGTGCAATATGCCATTGGCAAAGCAATTCTCTCCTATAGTCAGTTGCTCTTGTTGGGTGAACTGAATGCTAATGGAGCAGCTTTTATCTCATTCAAAACATATTAGTCAGAACCCAGAGAGCAAGAGGATACTGCCAAAAGGTGTCTTGCATTGACAGCAAAACTTCTAGCTCTGGAGCTCATCTCTGCCATTTCCATTCTAATCTTGGCTCTGAGTTGGGGAAGGAAAATACAGTTATTTTCTGTCACCGCTTAGAAATAATAATAATAAAAAATGTTTCCCTCTTTCCTGCTTTTTTTTGTAGTGCCTTTCATCCAGAAGGTACAGGATGGCTGTAATTCTTGTGCTTTGAATGGTGCTAAAGCCGTAGTTGTGCTTTACCACCTTGTGCGTTTGCAAAGGGAATCAGAAGACGTTTTTCATACTTTACTCTCTTCTGTACACTCATGAAAAAAATGAATTTAATGATTCATTTATTTTATATATTAGCTACAGAAACATATTAGAACATTTTATAATATACTTTGAAAACTGGTAATGGGATATCTGTATTGCTGATGCTTACATTTCTTTACATAATGTTCATTTTGCCTAGGCGTTCGGAATGTTCTAAGTTTACATGCCCATATCTTTCCCCTGAAAAGAATTTTGAAGCTACCTTGACCTGTCCCTGATTGATGTATAATCTATGCATATGTAAAATATATGCACGAATATATGACTATATATAAACACTGCTAGTAATGAATGACCTATGCTTTTTAACATACGTCTTCTTTGTGCACACTGGTGTAATGGAAACTTTTTTAAGGCTTTACAAGTTGTCTTCTTGAGTTGATCTTGGTTAACCCTACAGATTTTGCTAGTAAATACATTTTCCATTCAAGACTTACATTTTTAGCCCTAGTGGTTGATGATGTCAAGCTAAAGTCATCATAGTCTGAACAAACTTGCTTCTGCAATCAAAGGTCCAGCACTATTTTATAGCCTACAAAATTAATACTTTGTGTAGCTGAGATCTTTTTATTAATGAAGTATGAATTCACAATGAATACCTCTTCAGACTGGACTGGAAATGAATAGAATGATGTGGTCATTTGCCATCAGGAGATTGGAAATGATACGTTTAGATAACCTGAAATTGAATATATATGGTGATTACTACATCTCCCCTTGTTAACCACAATTATCATGCATTTTTGTGGTGCTTGCAAACAGATTACTTCTAGTTTTGTATTTTCCTCTTAAAAAAGAAAAAAAAGTAGTATATCTTCTTTTTAGAGAAGGCCCATGCTAAACTCATGGATCCGGTGCTTTGGCTAGTACACATTCCTCAGGCAAAGTGTAAGTTGGGCTGAAGGAAAACTGAGTACAGTCCGGGAAAAGAATTTCATCTTTAACTGGCTTGATCCCAGCTGTGAATGTTGACTGTGTTCCACTGCCACCATGCCACTATGTGAGTTTATGTCATTTTACCATCACTTTTGAAGTTACTACAAAATCAAAATGGAAAACATGTAGATTCCTCCCTTGCCCCACCCCGAAAAAGCAATATATTAGTAGTTAAGTGGTTTTCCATAACATTCCAGATTTTTGTATTTATACATAAGTAAATTATACCTTGAGCTGTTATACCTAGTCATCTCCTGCAAAGCTCAGGATCCAATTTTTTTTAGTGGGCATTCCAAGCAGGGTTCTCCCAAAGAAAGGGAAGAAGCATAATTTGGAATCAGGAAAATATGGATTATATTTACTTCTAAACTCGTGATCATTTGATAGTTCAGGCTGCTGCATCAGACATTTTATTAAACATTTTCTGCTAGACACCTCAAATCATAATTTCTCAGTTGGGTCATTGTTGTCTACAGAAAGTACTAATGGGATCAGGTACATGCAAGAGGAACTGTAAGGATCCATCTGGCTGAGTATCCATCGCCAGCAGTGACCACATGCAGATGTGTAGGGAAGAGCGATACAGGACAGTTATGATATTTATTACATCATTTATGATATTTATTCCCTCAAATATCCTCCCTGATCATTGTACAGTTACATTCTTCCCTTTCCTACAAATCTTCAGCCTGGTAGAACACATACTATAGGGTAAGCATTGAGGAACTTTGGAATAGGGTCACCTAGCTGAAAACCCTTGTTAAATTTACATTAGAGCAATCTTTTAGTAAACTAATTGCTGGAAATGAATGGGCTCTTCCTACTACCAGTGACAAGGTGTTGTGACTCTTAAAACCTGTGACAAGTTTCCTTGTTTATGGTACCCAAAAAAACCCCCCAGGAATGTCTGCTGTGACACATCGGTGTTCTTTTTAGCCGAGCCCCAGCAAGGACTGCTTCAGCCTGCCAAAGAACTTAGGACCGTGGTATTCTCTCTGTTTGCTTGATGTAGGCACTAGAAAGGGCAAAATCCCTCTCTGTTTTTTAGGACTGATGATATTGAGTGTCTGTGTAATAATACCAAAGCCGAGACTATATAATTTTGTCCGAGGGGAAGGAATGGAGAGAAAACTGGCTTTCTGGGTGTTTGGGTGGCTGAAAATACAGGAATAGTGCTTTCCACTGAATAAGCAGTGTGGACACAAGGAATTGTTTGACAGGCATTATTAATAGGAATTGAAGTAATGAGATATCATAGGTATTCTTCTGCAGAGAAGCCGTGGGTTGTGCACCAAAGGAGGAAAGTCGCAGTGTTACCAGAGGGGCTCACAAAGGTCAAACCCTCATTTCAAACTGAATAGATTGTAAATAATACACGTAGGTCACAGACATATCTCTTTTTCCTATGATTAATTATGCAAATCCAGTATTCTATCTCAGGTGGGATCTATGACCATGTTGTGTGATAATTTTTTTGTGGAAAATTTCGGTGTTCTACTCTCTCCTCCCAAAAAGGAGCCTACTGGTAGAGTTTCAGAACTTCCAAACCACATTCCTTGCTAATTTATTTCAAGCAAACTGCATTTTATGGGCTTATCTACTAATTCTTTTGATTAAAACACAGGCAGAATTCAACCAACTTGAACAGGTTGAATGCCGCATCTGTGCAGAAGTTATCAGCACACTTATTTATGGCTCAAAGAAACAGAGTCTAAATTAAAGCAGCTATTGCTACAGAGTGGATAAGCGGCCATTATGAATTATCCTTAATTATAGCGATTTCCTAAACTAATAAACCTGCTAAATCTTTATTGCAAAGGTTAGTTTACACAGTGCATATAAAACCCGCATGTGCTACGCATCAACCACCAGCTGTCTGACAGTGTGTTGCTATTGCAGTGAGCGTTCACATAAATTTTATGTTGGTTATATTAACAGTCAGTCCATATCACTACCCACAGATGCCAGTAGACATAAAAATTGCTCTCCAGTGAGCCTAAATATCCCTAGAAGCTAGTTGTGTCTAATGTTCCATGTAGTATTTGTACGTGAAAGCAGCAGATTGAAAAGTTATTTACAGATGAATATTTCAATCCCGTTAGTTCATATTGGCCTACTTAGGCTTCTTTGCTGGTTTATTTGTATGCTAAATAATTCACTAAAGGTTCTTGTTTACTTTCAAAAGTAGTTTCTATGAAATGCAAACAACGGAACCAACTTTAGGTGCTCGAAAGGCTAACCAGCCCTGTTTTAAATGCCCGTCAGAGCTACAGGCAGCATCTTGCAGATGGGCTGCCACTCATAGTTTTACCCTTTTAGTTGCTGGGTTTTTAAAGAATTTACTGAGATGCGATGTTTTCGTATAGATTTTTGGCAAGAATGGGTCATTTTTTCTTAATCTCTCTTTTTTCACGGACAAATGTGAAGTCCTTCAGGGTCTCCCCATTAAGCAGACAGTGCTGGCAGCACGCAGCACGTTGGGGGCTGTTAGATGGGTTCTCGACAGTGCACAGGACTAGCAGGTGCGGCAGATACGCGAGTCCTCCCGCTGTAGGACATAAACACGTTTTTGTATGAATTTCTGTGGTACAACGTTTGCATACTATTTGTTGTATCCTTTAGTTTCTTGGTTAATCAAGGCACTGGACAAATTGAGCCACTGTCTGTTCCTTTATGGAGATCCAGGAACTCGGGAGCACTTCGAACACAGTGCTGTCTGGATCAGAGAGTTCATCTATGTGCTAACTTTTTATTTTATATTATTGATTTTATCATTTTTACTGTTTGTAGTAGGAGTTGCTTTATTGATATTTACTCAAGCCCTCTTTGTGCAAACGCTGTAGAATACTTTGTCGCCAGTATTGACATACATCTGCTGGTTGCTTCACCACCATCAGCTTATTTCACCCAAATGGTATTCAGATGCTGTAATTGTTTCTTGCTATTGATTTTAGATTGCGTTTATAACATGCTTCTGAAGACCACAGCACACATGCTGTGGCTGGCTGGAGTTTCAGTTCAACCTTTTCAACAAGAATATGAATCACACATTATTAAAATTACAGCGGTGTAATATTTTAAGTCTAGATTTGTTTAGCAAAGATCTCTCAAGAAAGATTGAGACCAGTCGTGAAGGAGCATCTTAACAGTTCCTAATGAGTAGCTGACTATTTTTGCAGGCGTTCTGAGCTATTAGGCGATATTCTAGCACAGTGCTGGGGAGCTATGCTGTCAGTGGTGACCTATTTTTGTACAAATGCGTGGTTGCTCAGGCTAGGTTCGCAAAGACGTTTAAGAGCCAGTTATTTCATTGCTTGCATGTCCTACCATTTGTAAAATGAGGACTTTGGGGTAAATTTCATCTTCAACAATTGCTAGAGATGGGCATATAGTGCAAAATACCTTCTGCCAGCATTTCTGTAAAGAACGAGTGATTTACCTTGGTTTATACTCAAGTCCCACTCAGTCTTTCCACCAAAGTTTTTATTAATATGTTAACCTGCCAAAGTGCCGTGGAGGCCCGTGCCGTTAGTGGCATCCCCCAGAGAATGACACTCTGAATGTAAAATTAAAATACTTGCACTCGGAAATACCCAAGGATGAAGTAGAAGCCTATGATATCACCCAGTAAAATTAACCAGTAGAACATCTATAACATATCTATTGGCTTTTCTCAGACTGTTTTTTTTTTTAGCCAACTGCAGTAGGTGGTAATCTCTAGCCTCAGTTTACATAACGTAGGGAAACCTGACATAACCATCCGAAAAATCATAGTAAAGTAGGTGCTGTGAAGTATAGGAAAATTTCTCCTCTTGTGCCACTAAAATGTGAGTTAATTGCCAAATTGTTGCTTATTTGACTGGTGGTGCATTTTGTACAGCAAATGCTGTGTTACCCTGCTGGTTATAGAATTAGATATCTATAGGAGAGATCTCTTTGAAGAACCGAATAGTACTTTTTAAAATGAATTTGCATGCTTATTTTTGAAAACTGGGTTGCACTCTGTTTAATGAAGAAGAATGGTAAATTGAATACAATTAAATACAGAATCTCTAGGAAGGTTAATGGGGGTTTGCACCAAAAGTTTGGGCAGTTTTGAAAATTTCGCTTCCACAAAGAAAAATCAAAAAGTTAGATTATCACATAAACGTGCAGGAGTGTACATTTATGTGGAGGGCAACTTCATTCCACAGGGAGTTAGTTTTCCCAAAAGGAGCCGAGTTGAACATTGTCAGTATTAAAATACAAAACCCAGCTGCCTTTGCCAAAGTATCAGCAATCAAATTCAGTCCTCATGTGACTGCGTCAGACAGAAAACTTGGCCCCACAGTGTTGACTGGGAGTAAGGACAAGCCAGCAGTACCTGGGCGACAGGCAGGCAGAGAAACAAAGCCGGTAGGAAACACTAGTGTGCGTGTTCCGAGACATCGGTGTTGTGCAGAAGCTGCCCCATGCGGCCCTGCTTGTAGCACTATACACATATTTAAGGAAATTTTTCTGTGTAATTTTCGTATGTAAAAAAAAATAAATCTGAGTTCATTCCAACTTAGGTTTAGCCCTGAGAAACGCGCAGGTTGTGAGAGGAGTTAAATTACCTTTTGTATTTTGCTAAGAGTGTAAACGTTTTGCAAGCCTGCTAAATATTTGGCGTGCAGCATTGTGCAATGGAGAAACCATGGCATCTTCAGGCTGATTCTGAGCTTCCTGAGGACTGTTCCTGAATTCAGGGGAGATTTCCTCTGCGCAGGGAGCCCAGGACTGGGCTCCGTCGTCGCCAGCTAATTGGGCAGAAATCCGGCAATGGGAGCGTTTGAAGGAGGCGTATGAATGAAGGCAGACAGGCATCCTGCAACAACTAATTCACCCACGTAACACATCTTTGAACTGTCTAAGGCATACCTAACTGTTTACATGCTACCAACAAGAGTAAATACTCTGAACAGAAGGAAGAGACAGAGTTGCTGTGAATAAAGAGAAAGATTACAAGACAGCCCATCTGCTAGAGAGTACCTGTCACCTCCAGTTACACGCCGGAGGCAGCCCTACCTCAGAGCAGCTAGAGACCAGGTTGTTATTCAAACAGGCGAGAGGAGGAAGCTAACCTAGACCTCCGCTTTCTGTCTGATATGGTGTCAAAACATCAGTTTCAGGGAATCTTGTGGACAGAATAGTGTGGTTAAGCTGAGTCTAAACACTGACAAGAAAATAGCTAAAAGAATCTGTGGTTTCAGCCAAGCCAAATGGCTATCCTTGCTAATAGCTGTGAAAGGGGTTGAGCACACTGGCTGTCGGGTGTAGACGAGAATTCTGCCAGGGAAAGTACTACTGGCAACGGGGACGAGAATTATATTAATAGCTAAGGTAATCTTGTTATCCTTAAGAATCCTGGTTATAGTCATTTAAAACACAACAACCTGTTTGTCATTGTACTGCAAGGCTGGCAAAGGCACTTTTAGAGGGCCTTAAATTAAGCCACCTCATTTTTTTTTCTCTTTGGAGTACCTGTTGTTTACACATATACATTGTAGAGTAGGCATTGGAATACCTATTGTCTTTGGAAACCTATTGTTTATGCCTACAGCCTGGTCAAGTTTCACTCCTTCCGTTAACATCCTCAAGGTCAGGTAGAGTGGTCACAGTCAGTTTTCACTGCTCTTATAATGTTTTTGTTTTATCTAGTATCCCTTGGAGAACAGACAAATTGGGTGCATACATGTAGCAGGCCATCCTGACATTGATTTTTGAAGGTTCATTAGATAAATGCTGACATCATAGATTGATGTCTCTTTAAAACAGTGCCTAGCACAGAACCATTGGGGGAATCAAAAATATCGACTTGCCATGTTTGTGCAGAAGGCCCACTGGAGATCTCCTGCATTAATGGATCCATCAATTTAGGTGTTCTTTAATTATTCTAATTGTACACCTTGCAGCTGGAAACTGACTTTATTAGGACTTCCGACTAGGTCGTCGCACCTTTCGCAGAGAAGAAATGGCAGTGGATAATAGTGACTGTTACGTACTTTGTCTTCACATCTTGAACTGTTTGGTTATTTTTATTTTTATTTTCTTTACTATGGGCTAATTTCCCTGTGTAACATAGTGGTAAAAATGAATAGGGATGCAGTGACGGGCCAATGCAGAGGCCAAGAGGCTATATGGTACTTTAGAGAAATACATGCTGGTAAAATAAAGTTGATGGTTTTGTTCGTGTTTAACCCCTCACCCTGGTACCATCAATAGATTGAAGACATCATTTGTATCTGCAAGTGTTTGTTTAATTAAGACCTCCTAAAAATCTTTGCTATTGATTCATTCCATTATCTTATTGATTAACTGCACTGGATCATGTACTCGCTCTTTAGTGGAAGGCAACAGTTTCAGCCTGCTGTCATTTACCCACAGATGTGAACAGTAAGCAATGTTCAGCATCCATGTCTGCCAAAGTGTCTTGTGTTTTAATGAAGTACTGGCTGCAATTCCCTGTATTACATGAGAAAAGCCAGTTGTCTCCTGCTGGTGGTGTGACCAAGCATAAAGGTTTTCTTCCAGTTATTCATAAAGCAGCTGCTTACCAGGGAACGTTAGAAAGTTGTGCTTTGCATTTCTGTGTCAAAATCTAGAGGTTTGAGTCAGAGCAGCAAATTAACACAGATGACCTGCATATTTCATCTCCACCCTTCTGTATTTTGTTTCTTTCCATACTGGAAAATAACGTAAACCAGGACTTTTTTTATAATATGCTGTCCTATTTGTACCTTGCAGCTTCACCTTGTGGAGTTTGCTGCGTGACCTAGTATTAATATATGTGTCTATCTGATAAAAACATCCCACCACTGCCTCTCTGAAGATTTTTCTCTGGAAAATAATTCAGAAACAACATTCTGACTGCTCAAGAACTGCACTGTCTGGCTGCATTTGTGCAGCCGCATGTGCCCTTGTTTGTCCGCTCTTTGTCATCTTTTTTGTAGAGAGCAGTCCCTTCCTTATACCAGTGTGATAGCAGTGTGACATGTAGTACCTTATTTTACAATTACAGAGATGCATTTCTGGGTTGGAAGTGGGAATCTGACAACTCAGACCTGCGGGGACCAGCTGCCACGAGGTCACACAAGTGTAATGTGCTTGCACACCCCTGGACGGGCTGAGCGCTGGTTTTAGAAACGCTCATGCCGCCTCTCGGATTTTTAGGGGCTACCATTAGTAGCAAGAAAGAGGTGGTGACTGACGGTAAAATTATGGGTGAGTTTAAAGCAAGGGAAAAAAAACCCCTAGCCCAGCATTTTCTCCTCCTGTCCTGACACTTGAGTGACAATCCAGATCGGTCCAGAGTAACTGCCAATATTTCAGTGGAAAATTTTAAAACATTATGCATGCCATATTGAAGTGTTTCACAGGAAATAGGGCATATATTCTTTATTTTCACATGCAGCTCTTTCTTGACATTTCCAATATACTGTATGTGCTGTGGGTGGTCTCCCAGCGAATGCCAGCGGCTTCGTTGTTGCCAGTGAGAGCGGAGGGCTCAGACACTCCCCCCATGACAAAATCACTACTTTTTTCCTCCCTTTTTTTATATAAAAGGAAAACTTCTCTATTTGGGCTGTTTTAAAATTCGAGCTCAACTGAGACTTTTGTATTTAGTTAAGTTTATATATCTGCTGGCATGCTTTGTTAATTTAAGCCAAACCCTCAACTTTACCTTGGCAGAGACACTGATCTTTTTGGGTTCCCAGCACCCTGTTAAACGAGCTAGTACCAAAACAACATCCAAAGGACAAATGACTCTGTTCTGATTACTCTTCAGGGTCTTTGATGGCAGCAGTAAGTCCTGGCTCAGCCTTTATGATACCTTAGCACGGCAATTTTGAACGCCTCAGGTTATTTGTAACTGCATAAATGCTAAAACTAAATCACAAAGTTCAAGTTACCTTTAAGCCATCTCTGAAAGCATATCATCCAACTATTTTGTTTTTCAAGAATCTGTTTATGTACAAATAGTAGGTTCTTCTGTTTGCTGTCATAAGTAATTGTAATATTTATGATATAAATACATAATATATATCATATATGAGAAGTTACTAGCCAAGTTCCTGAGCTGTGCAGGTAAGGGTAGGGAGGACTACCTTGTGGTAGGAATCTCCTTTTCTTCCCTTCTGAATCTCTTCCGCCATGTTTAACGCCAGTGACTTTATCACTTTGGGGTTACTGTTGTGGGAGATCCTGGGAATCCTGAGGTGGCTGGTAAAGTCTCAGAACAGGCTTAGAACTGAATTTTGTGTTTGGTGGGGAATAAGAGTAGGAACACAGATACTGACAGGTCTGTGGAAGACTGGATGACTAAGGCAGAAGGCTGCTATAGGTTTTAGCAGCAGACTTGGGGCGGGGGGACGCAGACACAGGACAGGGCTTGTTCCTTAGTTTGAGAGGGCTTTCTCAATTACACAGTCTTGGCATCTATGTGATATTCTTTCTGTTCCATGTCTGGCTTGGATTTTTTGCTTAGCTTCAGTCTGCTCCTTTTCTTGGGTTCTGAGCACTTACTGTGATTAGAGAACAGAGCAAATACTCAGCCAGAATGGGCTTGGTCCAGTTCTGTACCAGTAATTGGAACGATGGGAGAAAAGCTCCATGTGTCCCTTCCTATTTCATCTACAGATGGGCTGATTGGACCCACTGGTTGTAAATTACAGTGCAGCACTGTAAATTCAGTTTAGATAGTCATACCCTGGATGGCTTTAAATTAGGTGCAGTTGGGTACTGGTGAAGCATAACTCCACCTTGTCAAGGTCCCGGTTTACTTTGTAAGATCAAAGACATACAACGTACTGCTGTTTACCTAAACTGCTAAGTGTATCCTGGCTAGCTCAGGATCCTTAGAGGAACTGGATCACACCTTTGGATTGTGATTTAGGCTTTGTTAGTTGTATTCGCAGAAGGAAAGAACAATACAATTTGGGCATGTTACTGGAAAACAGATTGGCTTTGTTTTCTCACTGTTCTAAATTCCAATTACTTTGTAATCAGAAGTAATTCACCTATATCTCTACAGGAAAATGTAGATGATAGTAATCAATATTGATACAAAGGGTAGTGAGTCTCCGGAAAAATGTCAATGGTTTAGATACTGTCTATTAAGACAAGAAGTCAAATTCTTAAAAGTTCACTGTAAGACACTTCAGCACAGGCTAGTGAAAGTATTTTATGTTCCCAACATGTGTATGAGTTCTGAGAGGTCTTTTGGATACATTTAGCTGAAATTTCCAAGGTGAAGTGACTTGTTTTGAGTATGTTAAAATGAGATTTTTTTTTTTTTACATTTGAAGATGTCTTTCCAAAATATCTTTGAAATGTTTAATAAATTGAAACTGACTTTTTCCACCAACTTTTATGGTTTCAAGAAATTAGGTTTTTTGTGGGGAAAACATGTTTCATTGAAAAGAACCCAGCTAAATCTATTGAAGATTTATTATTTATCATGGACCAAATCTTGCTTTCTGTACCTACATAAATAGTTAATGAAAGTGCTTCCAAGCATAAAGCATGAACTATTTGGACCAATGTTATAAAGTGCTTTGAGCTGGGAGAAATAAAAGCTGGAACATGGAAGTTACATTATAAGCGGAGTTATTTTTGTTCTGTAGAAAAACTTTTAATTGTCAAAGACTTTAAAAAGAAAGTCTCTTTCTTTCCCTTTTGAATCCTATAAGAGTTAACTTCAACACACATTACTGGCATTTTATTGCAGTTGTCAAATCTCAACACTATTGTTTTGATTATGGAGATTTAGGAAGTGATCAACTGAACAATGAAAATCTCCAAATAAAATTTCATGAATTGTCAAATTGAGCATGAGGTCCCACTGGAAATTACTTATTTTTAAAGTTGAAATTTTGTTGCTTAATGTCTTTACCAGTTTTCAGCTTTGCTGACTGGCGCATAGAAAACTATTTCACAAAGCATGACATCGTGGTCTTACATGGATGGTGGACTTACTACATTCATATAATAGACACCTGAACTCATGTATCATTGTGTAACATCGATTAAAATAAGTTATTTTAGAAGAAAATAACACTTGTAATTGCTGAAACTGGCACAAATGTCTGGAGTTACTTTGAAATCTGAATAGAAAGAAAAGAACACTTTGAAGTAAGGTCTATATTAAAAAGCAATGGTAATCCAATGTTTTGGGGAAAAAAGTATAGGGTTAGTCTTGCTGGCATATTAATATAATTTCTCCAAAAATTTACTGTTTACCCTTTGAGATAGGCAGCGTGTTCAGAATTAATCTATATGATACTGAGCACTTTAGCAAAGTGAATGTGAGTCTTGTCTGAATAAGAACAGCAGAATAAGGCTGCGTACGTTAATATGAGACGTTGCAAACTGTAAGAACTATGTTCAGAAAAGGTAAGCTAACACTTCATGAAACTTTCTTGTTAAGTACATCTAGTGGAAACACATACAGGACAGCTTTCTTCAACAGAAAGGGACTACCGGTAGTAAATCTAATTGGGCAAAATGTGTCTAAGAACCTAAGTACTTGGGAAGTAATCCCATGCTGAGCCCTTGGCTGCTGTCAGTATATTAGCAATTTCCAGGTTAATTTTCATGTGGAATACTGTAGAATAGAACTATCCTAAAATAAATACTTCATGTCCACCCATTCCTTGACTTCCTATATAACCTGTACAGTTCAAATGCAAACTATGCCTGTCCTTGTGTCTAGCATGTTGGCCAAAAAATGGCATAGAAATCTTCTCTGCAAATAACAGAAGTCAGACTTTTCGCTGATGTAAGTAGGGTTTTTTTGTTTGCTTGTATTTGCTTATATTATTGGTGAACTTGGTCTTCCAATAGAGAGTTTGGTAGGTCATTTCACGCCAATGATGAAAAAAGTGCACAATAGCAGAATCTAAAAGTAAATAAACAAAAAGCTCTGTGGAATTTCTGCTCCATAAAACACTGTCTAGTGAAGGTTTCTTTTTAACTTCTTTTTTTTGCCCTCCATCTGAGCCCAGATACATACGCCCGTTAGGATTTCTTGGAGGCTGTAGCAGGCTAAAACAATCCCTGCTGTGATTGCTGGTACAGACATGTTGGTTCTGTCCCTTTTGTCCTACAGACGGTAGTGTAGGTTTTTCTGAGTCTTTGGCCAGGGCTACCCAGCAACCTTCTGTAAATGGGAGATATTTACTCCGAAGAAGGATCCAAAGGTATGGAAATGCACGTTGATTTTTCACTAACCCTAAAAGATTGGACTGTCTGTATTTTTCCACTTGCATTTACTCCATCTCTTTGTAAGCAGGCAGATATCTTTTCACCTGGAAATGCAACAGTGAGCAAACTTGTATGAATTGCTTTTGTTTCCTGACCACTTATTGCTAAAACACTGAAGTTTACTTTTAATCTTGTCTATACTTCTTCAGAATCCCTAGGGAAAAGGAGCTGATTTATGTACAGCTTAGCCTGAAGCACTTGCGTCACTGTACAATTTTGTATTGCTTGCTTAATAGACCACAAAAGTCAACATCTCTTTGGAAGAACAATTTGTGCTTAAAGTAGTCACAAATTCCAAGAGATCCTGTTAAGGCAGGATGTTGTGAGAAACCCAGAGCTGGAACAAAACCTCTTGTTTCCTAATTATAATGTTAATACTTGGGAAACCTTAAGCCACTCTGTCTTGGTTTATGTCAATAAAGGTTTGGTTTTTCTTTCTTTCTTGCCCATCCTGCTTTGAGACGTTGGAAGTAAGTCAACATTCTTAACTGCAACTTAAGAAGGTTTCAGTTGTCTACTATTATGAAAGCAGATGGTAGGTTACATGTCTGAAGAGAGACAGACAATCTGCATTTAAAATACGTTTAATAAGACAAGGTGAAAAACTTCACAGGTTTATAGGGTAAGTGAGGTTGGAAGGGCCTTCAGGCCAACCTGCTGCTTGAAGCATTGTAACTGGTGAGGTCAGATCAGATTGCTCAGGGCTTTAACCAGCTGCAGCTTGAACACCTCCAAGTATGGAGACTGCGCAAGTTCTTTGGGCAACCTGTCCCACTACTTGGCTGTCGTCATGGGAAGACAGTTTTTTCTTATATCTGGTCAGAATCTCCCTTGTTTCAGTTTATATTTATTCTCTTTTGTCCTCCTCCTGTGCAGCACTCTGAAGAGCCTAACTCTGACATTTTCTTGCTAATCTCATAGATACTAGGAAGCTGCTGTCAAGTTCCCTTAAAGCTGCTACTTCTCCCGGTTCAACAAGCCCCATGGCCTCAGCCTCTTCTCACAGGGCAGGTGTTCCAACCTCCAGCCATCTTAGCAGCCCTCTGCTGAACTTGCTTCATTTGATCAGCATCTGTCTTGTATTGGAAGATCTCAAACTGAACACAGTATCTAGATGTGATATAAAAATGCTGAGTAGATGGGAAGATTGCTTTCCTTGATCTGCTGGCCATGCTTCCATGCACTGACTCACATGCAGCTTGCTGTCTAGCAAGACCTCTAGGTCCTTTTCAGCAGTTACACCCTAGCCAGTCCTATATCAATATTCCTTCCCACGTGCAGGGCTTTGCGTTTTTCTGTGTTGAATTTCATAAGGTTCCTGTTGACTTGTTCCTGCAGTCTGTATGGGAGCCCTCTCCTTGAGCATTATGGCTAGTAGTGATGTGTCCCCCCACAGTCTGATGTCATGATGAGCATGCAGTCCTTTACCTGCTTCAGATTATTGATGAAGCTGTTAAATGAGAGGTCCTGCTACAAGCCTCTATGGTACTTTGCTTGCTTACTGACAACCAGGTGGGCTGCAAACAATTAACCACTATGATCTGAGCCCCCAGCCATCAAAGCAATTTATTTTTTTTAACCTTTCTAGGTGTCTGTTCAACCTGGGATGATATTTTTTTCCTGCAATGGCTGTTTGTAGGTGCCTGTATCGGACAAATCCTGCATTTGGTCACACACACAAAACATTTGGTTGTTCAGTGTCTTAAGTTCTATGTAGGTGAAATGCAATTAGATCATTAGGCTTACAAGAGCATAAAAAGTGATGCATAGCTATATGCACGCCAAGTTTTAACAAGCACTTTAAAGTTTTCGTATTTGAGAGATTAAAATAATAGCACTTCTACATTGCATCCTTATAGTTTGCTGCATGAGGTCACTTAAGAGCCTGCCAATGTATATTTTATGTCAGTCTAGATTCACTGTTCTACAGACCTGGAGCAGGAGTTTGCTGGGTTCAGTTCTGAACGGGTTTGTGTAATATGAGGGATGAAACTCTTTTTTTCCCCCCCTTAGAATAGACATTAGTTGCACAAAAGAGGTATGGTATAATCATCGTCTATATCATCATAATATATCATCTTGATCGCTTTATTCACGTTAACGTCCCTAATTCTCATAGAATGCGGCATGTAGTATGTGCCTTTACAGAACTGCACAGTATACATTTACACAGGAAATTAAGCACTGAATCTAATAGAAGATTGATGAGAAAAAGCATGTCTCAACATTACAAGCTGTATCAGATTCATGTGTCCAACATTAGGCTTAGAGGAAGTGCATGAAATCCAATGTATGGTTGCCTGATTTCTTCTTGAACTATCAAATACAAAGCCACACATGAGCAATTTTGAGAGATGAATATAACCCCCCTGATAATATCAAACTCTTGAGTTCTTCTGACAGCCACTGATAAAGCCAGCTGATTTGTAGAATAACGCATTGTCCGTTCCTTCAGACGATTGAAATTACTGTCCTCACCTGGTCATACTGAAATTATTGCATTTTATTTCTGGAAAATCCATTTCTAACAAAATACAGATTTTTAGCAGTTTCTGTTGTGATGGATAATTTTACTGATTTCAGATGGCAACTAGAGATTCTAGCCGCCTCCTACAGAAGTCATGAATTGTTCTATGTGTACGTTCATGTCAATGTTACACATGTGTTTCATTCCACAGATCACTAAATGTTCCAGGTGTACTTATGCAGGCTATTTGGATCTCTGTAAGAGAATCATTCATTCTGTTGAGATCCATGTCTGAAGATGAGTGCACATTGAGTGGCTTTGTTGAGTCAGAACCAGAGTATACAAAATCTCGTGGGGTTGAGTTAACAGTTTATTGAGCGGCAAGGCCAGTAAAATACTTCAGTATGCCTTAGTAAAATGTCTTAACTTTATTTTAATCTTGCATTTTCCATCCAAAAAAAAAAATCTTTCTGTAACTGTTCTTTCACTATCTTTGACAGGAAAAAGAAATACCAGCTTTTAAAAGATGGCATGACCAAGTACCTTCATGTATAGGTATAAACGGTCCAGGCAGCTTGTTTGGGTCTTTGTTGTGGAAAATCTACATGTTGCCATTTTCCTAGAAGATAGCGATCTGAATTGCAGTTAATCTGCTAGATTTTTGCTGTAATCAATATTACTATAGTGGCTTGAAATGATAAGTGTATGGTTAATCCGATTGACATCAACACTCTTCTGCACATACAAATACATTCTGACTATTCTTAATGTAAATATGTAACATTCTTCACAAGCATACCTTATATTTGATGAAAATATTTTTTTTAACTGACTTGTTGATGTTGATTTTGCACTGTTTCTTTTGTCTGTATCAGCATCATCATCATACAGGTTAATTTGAACATTCTACTTTGGAAGACTATCGTGTATCAATTTAACTTCTTCATTAAATTCATACTATATTTCATTTGCTCATTCTTTAGCAGAACGCATATTTTGATGAAGTTAATGCTCTGATGTTTTCCTTTTATTCGCCAATAGCAAAGCTGTTCACTGATGATTACAAAGCTAACACCGAGTAAATATATTGTGTCACTTACCATTTCCTGCCTGGGAGCGTCTCCCCCACTGTAAAAGAGAGTAGATTTGCTATTACAGTGACCTGTTTCCCAACCATTTTGTATCTTGCAAGGCATTGATGTGTGCATGTAACACATCTCCTGTCATTCCCTGAATTAAGCAGGAATAGAATAAACTATTTCAGTTGGAGGGGATCTACAGTGATCATCTAGTCCAAGCGCCAAGGATGTCTGATCAGCATAATCTCAAAGTGTTTCCATTTTTTTTCCCTTGGTGAAAGTGCTGAATGAAATAGATTAAAAATAAACTCTTTGATGAATATAAAGCACAGACAAGAACATTGGCTAGCAATTAAGGACAGGTTTGAAAGTCTGAAAATTTATTGTCCGAAGATTAAAAAAAGTGAGGGGTAGGTAATCAAAGATGAAAAGAGGTGAAAGAGAATAACTGCAATAATGAAGAAAAAAACATGGCATGATGCAGAGCGGGAGAAGCAGCTGAGGTCAAGCATTCAGTCATGGTTGTGAGTCTTCAGAACTTTGGAAGCATCAACACCATGATGAGAAACATGAAATGACAAATTAGGCACTATTGTACCCTGCTTGAGAGATACACCCAGACAGAGAAAATAATTTCGTAACAAATACTCTACCAGAGATTGTGTCTGTATGCCACGCTGTAGTGGTTTCACCTTGGCTAAACGCCAGGTGCCCACCCAGCCGCTCTATCACTGCCCTCCTCAGCAGGGCAGGGAGGGGAGAGGGAAAAAATAAGATGGAAAAGACCACTCCAAAATCATGGGTTTGGATAAAGGCAGTTTTAATATAGCGAAAGCAAGGCCGCGCACGGAAGCAAAGCAAAGGAAAAACAAAAGATTATTCTCTACTTCCCATCATCAGGCGATGTCCGGCCACTTCCTGGGAAGCAGGGCTTCCAAAAGCGTAGTGGTTACCCCGGAAGACAAAACTTTGAAAAAAATACGAATGCCTTCCGTTCCTCCCCGTCACCCTCAGCTTCCCATTGCTGAGCAGACGTCATATGGTATGGAACATCCGTTTGGCCAACCTGGGTCAGCTGCCCTGGCTGTATCCCCTCCCAGGATCTTGCCCACCCCCGGCCTACTGCTGAGGGGGTGGAAGAAGGGTTGGAGACACAGCCTTGATGTGTGCCGGCACTGCTCGGCAGTAGCCAAAACCCTGGTGTGATATCAACACCTTGCTGCTACCAATGCACAGCGCTGTGAGGGCTGCTACGGGGAAATTAACTCCAGCTCAGCCTGACCCAGTACACACACAAAAAGGATGAGGACAAAAACCTGAATTGCAGAAGTTTTAGTTAGTCTAGTTATAGAAAGAAAAAAATGGTGCTTTAGTGAGCTGCCTGATGCTGAGATTATTACAGGTGACCAAAACCCCACCACTTTCTAGACAACTGAGCAAGTCATGAAGAATTCCAAGGAGCACTGAAAGTGCTCAGGTACAAGAAAGCACCAAGTGTTGAAAACGTTTCTGCTGAATTACTAAAAATAGCGAAGGGTAAGTTTTCTGTGAAGACTTTAAGAGGAGATATGAAGACTTTTACGGGTGTAATTTGGAGATCTGAAATAAATTTAAATAGGTGAAAATGGGGTTGTAATTAAACAAAGACAGGCACGTAGAGTACCACTGCATCTCAGTCCTTACTACGTCCCGTAGGATTCTGTCTTTGATATTAATCTTTAAATTTGCTTGCTATTTGGCAGAAATAATGAGAAAATATTGGCAAGCTTATTTTTTTAAAAAAAGTCTACAATGAATAATGTCTTTTTGTTATTTCATATCACTGTGGGGCTTGGAAAAAGCGTACACAAGTGATCTCCATCAGCTTTTGGACAGCTTGTGATGTCATTTCAAAGAGAGGGAAGGAGGTGAAAAAATGGCCAAAAAAAATGTCACCGAGATCAGTAAAAATGAAACTAGTTTTATCATGTAAGGCAAAATAAGCACCAAGATAAGCTTACAAACAATTTGTAGTGATAATCATGGTATACAGTTTATGTACCTAGAAGCATTAACTAATAATAACAATTTAAGGAGAGGAACATAAGGTACAATCTAAGCAGCGTGTGTTTGCCTCTCACTTTTATCTGTTGATAGTTTTTAGTTTCAATTACCAAGGTAAAACAAGCTGAAGATGTGCAAAGCTAATAAAAAAGAAAATAAAACAACCTGTTGTTTTATATCTGTTTGAGGCCTTGGCACTTATGGTAAAGGAAATTGAGCTATCCTGCAGAATAAAATATTAAGGCACATTTCTTTTGGTGGATCAGAGAATGATTGATATACTAAAAAGTAGTAAGGAACTGTGGGAGTTTGGTAAAGAAGCAAGCGTAGAACATGAAGCAAAGCATATTTGAGGCCAGAAGAGCTAGCATAAAGGTCAAAGAGCCCAGTTAAGTATCTTTGGGAAACTCATTCTTCTGGGGCTTGATCTTATGCCAACCAAAGAGAAGAGGGAGCGATAGTAATTTAATGAGTTCTAAGATACTTAATATGAATTACAACAATAGACAAAAGATACTGCTGACATAAAGTGGGGCAAATTATGAGTGCAGCGGAGGACCTTTAGGGTTCATAGGGCCTAGCAGAATTTTTTTTTATTTCTGGTAATTCCTATAACAACAAGCAAAAATTTTATAGTAACTGTTTCACCAACAATTAAATTAAATCCATTATCTACATTATTATGGGATACGTGGAAGGGGGAAATTTATAGAGGACTTTATAGCAGATATGACTTATTTGGTCATTCCAAGAATCTATGATCAAATTTGAAAGCAGTATCCTGCTCAAATTTCGCTTCTAGCCCCTTGAAAGCTGCCTGTTATTTCCTACCCATTTGTTATAGTATCCTGTTCTTGGCAATATGCCTACTATTTAAGGTTACTTTCATTAATCAGCCATAAGTTAATTTCTTTGCAGGCAGAATCTCTGATCTCATTATGTTGTCTTTAAAGCTGAAGGCCTCAGGTGTTTTTTTTGCTTTGATATCACTGTAAAAAGATATTCTTAAGTTAAAGGGCTGTGTGTCTGGGGACTCATTTGGTAGTCTTTGAAAAAGTGACAGTTTGGGCAATCATAGAGCAATATTCACATTTTTATTTAAAAGTTACTAAATTCAGTGACTGATGCAGCTGTGGAATGTGGATCATGTCCTTAAAATAACCTGTGCTCCATGGATTGCCTTGCAATGGTACGTAGAAGAATTATTCTCACAGGCTGCCTGGTCTCAGGGCTAAACACGCAATCAAGTCAGTGGTAACATGACAAAATAATTTTTCCTGCCCTGTGACATGCAGTTCTTTTTATAGGGTTTATGTGCGTATTTTAGCTAATAGCTATGACTCTCCTTGTTGTACGTCTTTCTGGGTTTTTTTATGGCAGCCGCACGCTTAGAAGTTTATATGCTGATCCATGACTCCTGTGTAGTACATTTGTGCTTTGAGATGTTTCTTTTCAGAACACTTTTTTTCTTTTATTCTTTTTTTTTGTTTCTTTTTAAGATAGATGGCCATTACCAGTACATGAGAACAACAGTCAAACTTGATATGTTGCATAAACTATGAGTTTAATGTTTTTTCCATTGCACTTCGTTTCCCTAATGCTACCTGAGGTATTTCGAGACATATGCATTCCTGTCTTCTGTCTTTCAGAGTTAACTTCAACTTGAGCAATAAAGTCCGAGTGCTTTTTAGAGCATTAAATCTGGCGAGTGGAAATTTGTCAAGATGTCTTTCAGGACCACCAGGTGTATGTCAGATAGTGGGAAGGTTGCTCCACAGGTAACTCAAATCTCTGTGAGCAAGCCTAGTACATGAAGAAGCCATTTGTATCCCACAGAGTCCCGTAATGTTGAGCACATTGCTGAGATTTACACAAGTCCAATCTATGCAACTGATAAGATGGCTGCAGCAGGTATGACCTGAACCGCTGTTTTTCATGCCTCAGAGGCTGTGGCACGAGTGAGGGTTTTGGTTTTTTATTTGTTTTGGATTTAGCTGGGCCAAAGCTACCGTGAAGGGTATATTTTATTAAACTAGGCAGCTGGAAAGCGGTTAGGTGGAAAGGGAAGGAAGCCACGGTGCCTCTTGGGCATGAAGTGGAAACGCTGGGTCAAAGGTAATACATTGGAAAAAGTCCTGAATGTCTGTTTCCGTATCTTACTTAGGGTCGCCCCGATGTTTTTAGACAGAATTGTTGTCAATGGTATTGATTAGATGTTCCAATAATCTAGCAAACTTCCTGATGTGTTAAATTTCCTTCTTTCACGTGGTGTTAAGTGGGAAGCAGTGTATGTAGCCGCAGAAGTAACTCTCAGTGGACACCACCAAAGCACGACTGCGTGCCATCGATTGTGCTGCGCGTGCCAATTCCAATCAATCATTTGCCAGTCAGTTTTAACACTTTCTAGCAATACTCTGTACGCCTAATAATTACTTCTAGAGTTTTAATTTACGTTTTTATCCCAAGAGATTACACAAAAAGTTTTATTTTCATCAGACATAAAAAACCCACGTGAATTAAATTTCTGCTGTGCTTACAACATGTGTTCTTAAAAGTGTATGTTCCAACTCAAAAGTGGCCAAGGAAAGTATGGACTTCAGGATGGCAAAATTTTGTATTTTTAGCAGTTTGTCAGAACAGGAGCAAATGTAACATCTGAACTTAGAAGTTAAAATTTGAAATGCGTCTTGGAAGAAAACCTAACTTCACATAAACTTCTGATTTCTTTTGCATAGACACATTGATAGTTGCTTTATGAACAAATTCTCGCTATGGAAAATATTGTCAAGTTTTCAATCTGCTTTAGCTTGTACTTGAAGCAGTTACAATGTGAGAGGAAGGGTGTGATTTTTCAAGACCTGTTCCTTTTCATTGGTGTGCAGGCACGTACAACAACAGCTCCAGGTTTCCCATTTCCCGTCACCGTGAGTGCAGGAGAGGTGTTACTGCAGACAAGATCAGATGCCATCACTAGCTTGGTCTGAAGGGCCTTGTCTGACGTCCCACCTGATCGGCAGCTCCTCCCTTGCTGCTGGAACGGAGAACGGTGGTAGGGCAGCCTGTGAGCCGGGCTGCAGCCCATGAGACAGAACCCCAAATTCCTGTCAGTCAAAATAGGACTTGTTACAGCAAGAAATGGGTTAATAATTGTATCTCTCGTTCAGCAAATGCACAACAAAGTGCTAGATTAGTAGAGATGAAAAATTTATTGCAAAACTGCCACGGTATTATGAAAAACAAAATTATTTCATTAAGCAGTAGTTCTGTTACCATAATCCTAACGATAAACTCTGTTACAATAATAACAGGAGAAAAACTAATTGCAGCGAGGACAGAACAAATCTTTTTTAATCCTCGTTGTCATCTCAACTAAATCCAAACCTATTTGTATTAACCTTTGCTGACAGAGTCACATGATGGACATAATTTCTTGTAATTTACCAGCAGTAGATCTAACCTTTCTTCATCAAATATTCATAAAGGCATGATTCTCAATGATTTTCTGTCTCTTTTCATATTTACAGCTTGTTGTCTTCTTCCTTTTTACTATAATTTGAACACAATTGAAGTCAGATGGAATTAAAGTTAAATTGCTTTAATGGCTACAGTACCTGAAAGCAAAGAATAACTAATTGAAATTTCTTACAAGTAGAGATCACGCAGTGCTCTGCTGTAACTGCATTAAGCAGTCCACATGTCCTTGCCTTTCAAGGGAAAAAAAACCCAACCCAGATTAAATGGCACCAGTTCTTGTCACCTGCATAACTGTTTCAAGTGTGTGTCTGCCATGTACCCACATAAAAACACGCGTGGAATTGAAAGTCTGGATCCTTGGGCAATGTATTTGAGTCATGAAAAGAAATTCTGAGGGCTTGGTTCCTTATTTAGGTGTAAATAAGAATAACCATGGAACTCAATTCAATTATGCTAGTGTAAAACTGATGCAAAAGGTTGAAGGTGAATAAATTTGATTAAAGCAGTGTAGAAATGGTATGAGACTTGGACTGCGCATCTCTTTCCGCCTAAGAAGTTTAAATCTGAAATATAGTTATATACTAGCTGTGGAATGACCACACCTCTAGTGGATTTTTTTTAATGAGGATATAAGACTCTTTTAATGCAAATATAAGGTATCATGGCAAATTTTAAACAGAAATTCATACACTTAAAATATCATAATATGAGAAATTATCAGAAATACTTTCGGCTGGTATACTTGAATTTAAGACAATGAGGTAATTGGTGTAAACATTCTGTGTGTCATGCTATGAACAGAAACCGTGCTTGTGAGTAGCTCTAATGGACAGCTTAGTGTCACTGTGCTCGTTCTCTCCGAATAGGTTGTGGGTGAGTGGAAACAATATGAATGATTTAAAATAAGCACAACTTTAAAATGCAATGCTTTTTAAGTAAGCGTAAAATGCAATGCTTGCTTTGTCTTCATCGCTCAGTTGCCCAGTTCTGGGTGCATGCCAGCCAGTAGCCGGACTTTTAGGACCTTGCTTAACATTTTCAGGTACGGCTGTCACACTTTCTGCGAGCAGTCCCTACGGTCTAATGCGCTGAGCTGCTGGGGGCCGTCATCTCCCGTTTGCGTCACTGAGCACTGAGTGCTGAGCACCTTCTAGCATTGAATCTCTGGAGAACGGAGAGTTCTAGCAGCTCCTAAGTAGGGAGGTATTTGCTGCAAATTAGTGAAGAAAACATCTTAAAGATTTGTCATATATTTAATTTTTGTGGAAAAGTGGAGAGGGTGCTGCTGTTTGTGCCAGGATCCTCTATGGCCATGATCAGATGAGGATTACAGACAAAAAATGTTTCTTTCCTCAAACCAGTTGTCCTCTATGAAGGAGAGGCATTAACTGACAGAGCACCTTCTAAACTTCGAAGGAAGTGGTTTAAATTTGGTTCGTCACAGAATTACATTCCTGCAACTCTTGCCGGTATGCTAAAGCACACCTGCAATCTATATTTCCTTAAGCTTTTCAGTGTGCTTTTTTCCTTGCCCATGGCATCCTTTGTAGGGTTGGATTCTGATTTGAAAGTGTGTGGCACTGTTGTTGGCAGCGTAGTTGCCAAATTAAAAGAAATAATGGAATAGTGAGAAGTAAGTAGTGGTAGTGTGATGGGAAGGAAGCTTGCCCAGTGGATTAGGCACAGCAGTGAAGTTATTTCAGTTCTTGACGAGTTCAAGCACTGATTTCCCATGCGTTGACGGTGTTGTGACACCAGGAGGGAAGTGGAAAGTGTTTGGGTGGAGCAGTGATAAGGGCATAGAAAGTAGTTAAATATGCCCGAGAAGCAGATGAGCTTACAGGTAAATACCATCTACTGAAGCAGTTGATACTCTTTTATTACAGCATGAAGTCTTCGTTTTTAATTTGGTCTATTTAAAGTGCGATGTGGAGATTTTAAAGAATTTCTTAACTGAAAACAAAAGAAATGCTATGGAGAAAAATGCAAAAAAAAAAAGCTGTCTTGGAAATAGAACAAGTTATTAAAAAGGCATAGAGAAAGTTGTTACTTCATTTCAACTTTGCAGAGAATTAGAGCAAATAGTATGTAAGACTTCAATTATTCTAGCCTTAGTCAAAGAAAGCACTTTGTATATCCACAATAATAATACTAATAATAATAATGAAATTAAGGGGAATTATTCCTATTAAATTAAATATATGCATATTTGAAGATCTGTATTATGATTACTAATTCACAGAAATAGAATTTTAAAATTATCGAAATTAAAAGCTGTCTGAATTCTCCACTGTTTTAAGATAATGCTGAATAAGTGCACTTATTTGTATTTAATTAATCGTACAGGGCTTTAAATAAAACAATTTTACAGTAATTTCTACAACTGCTTGTCCTTTTAGGTGACAGCTTTAAGCACTACAGAGAAAATGTTTATAAACCCCATAAATAGTATAAATGGCCTTTTCAAGTCTCTGCTAATTATCTTTAGAGCTATATCCAGCTGAAAGTGGAGACAGCTTAAAGAACGGAAAGCCAAATAATTAAACATAACCATCCTTTCTTCAGTTTTCGATATGATACTGTGGTTTATTCTTTACAGCTCAAAAGACTGCAGCAAGGTAAAGTTAGATGAGGTGCCCTGGGCCGTACTCGAATTTGGGGACAGTCAGGAGTCACACAGAAAGTCCACAAAAAGGGGTGTGTGTGTGTGAGATCTGTCACCATTATACAGAATTTGCCTCTTTCTTGCAAGTAAAAAAAAAGAAAAATCCTAAAATAAAAGACATCAATTTATTCATTGAGTGTGTCCAGACTGGTAGAATTCTACTGAGAAACTGTTGGGAAAAATGCCATATTTTAATGATGACCAACAGAGGAGGAGAAATCACAGGACTTTTCATAGATTCATGACAAACATACATAATATCCTCAAAGGGCTTATGGCAGACAAAGAAAAAACCTCGTCCTGTTCAGTCACCAGTAGGTGGGATGTAATAAAGAGAATCTGAAACCAAATATTTATGTGTGGAAGAAATGGTTACAACCTAGAGGGGTTTTTTCTTCCCTTTCTGTATCGCCTTGTTTTATGAGGTACCCCAGTTCTACCAGTTTGATATATCCTGTAGTTGATGCAGTGAAACATTCTCCAGGATTCCAATGTAGCTGGTTACCCAAACATAATAAAGATAAAGAAAGAACCTGCACTGGGTTCTGCACATTTCCTATTACGTGTGTAATTTGTTGGGGATTTTTTAGTGTTTTAATCGGTCAAACTGTTTACGTTTATGGCAAGATGATGGAGGATTCTGTACAGGGAAAACACACAGAGTTCGTAATTCATGCACATATTGAAAGCAGGGTTTTGGCCTAGCTGTATTCTAAAGAGAGTGCTTAAAAGTGTCTGGCTTGCGGTTACAGGTTATTTCTAAGAAAACTTACTTCCTGGTGACAAGTCCCTATCACCTGGTTTATGGCAGCAAGAAGAAATGAGACAATTAAACGTTACTATGCCAAAGTTACACTCTTCTTTAGCAGATGTGAGTCTTGACATAAAATTTGAGTTTAGACTGTCTTTGTACGTAGAGAAATTGTGATTATTGTCATAATTATAATGCTCATGGTAATTCCAACAGACAGTAGTGAATGCTGTCATGAACACTGTACAGCGCTTGGAACTAAGTGCTTCAGAGGAATCTCAGGTACTTTCGTTTGTATAACTATTCCTCTAAAAAGCGTGAACACCAAGTTAGCAGCCTGCTGAAAAACGTGGCTTTCCCTCAGTCCCTGGGCAAGGGCAGGGGGTTATTGGGACTAATCAAGTCGGGTTTGGGGGTAGCCTTGCGGTTTCCCAGGTGACCTTGGTCCTGTAATGCACTGCAAAGGACTGAATTTCTCCATTAATAGTTTGTTGGTGGGAGCGGGAAAGGTGACTTGTAATACAGCTGCTTTTGCCTAATTCTTCCAGAATGACATTTTGAACAAGCAGATGATGTCCTTTGATTCAGTGTGACCTTGTATGTTTTGGTGATTCCAAGATAATTTAAGAGAAATTAAGTAAATTAAATTATAAACATGCTTTTTACTTGCATTTTTGTGTCTTGAATATTTTTCATAAATTACATGTCAAATTACATATGTGTGTGTACGTACCTTTTGGCCAATTCTCCTTCCAGTTAAACCTATGTACATTTAAAGGTTATACTTATACCTGTCTGTAAGAAGTGCAAGAGAATGGCGAATATGGGTACTTGTAAAGGTTTTTATTTCCTGCAATCAGGGTTTTTTGTCTCCATAACAATATCAGGTTCAAAGGCTAAACCACTACTTTTGGGTCTTCAAGAAGAGAAGTCTTCTCTCTTCTTTCATTCTCTTGGTGTATTCATTGCAATTAGAATATATGGTTTTACAGCAAGATGTATTACAAGGAATTTTTAAAGTCTCACTCAAAGTAAGCTCGTTAAAGAATGGTTGTTTAAAAGTTTCAGCATCATAGTATTTAGGATTTTTATGTCAGCTGTTTTGACTTCAATCACAAGTTTCTAAATTTTATCCTTCTATCCCTGGTCTAGCTGTGTGACTGCATGGTTTCCAGGCAGGAATCTTTTCTTGATTTGAAGGTGTCAGAAATGAACAATATTTTGTTCCTTTAATAGTTTGTCCCAGAGTGTGATTGACTTCATTGTAAAATACAGGCATATTTGAATTTCTCTGGGTTCTTTTTCAAATTTCAGCTGCCCCTGCTAGACAAGAGGGCTCTTTCATACAAGATATTTTCCTTCAATCTATCAGTTTTAAATCTGATAAGTGAAGTAAATTCAGTTAATCATTGTCACATATTTTCCACCTGTCTCTACAGCCTCTTCTTTCTTCAATGTACTTCTAAAAAGCTGCAAACAAGGTTATTCTGTGTTACTCTCATATTTGTCTACATAGTGAAATACAGAAGGATTAGTTATTATACTGGGAACGCATTTTTGAGTTGTCTGATACAACATCGACATTGTTTTGAGCACAAACTCATGAATTTTCCAGTCGTGCTTTTCCCTATCGTTGCGTGTAGTTCTATAGCTTGTGTGGTCCTGATCATTAACTGACCTGGCAGGGCGAAGTCCTGCCCACGTTTTTTAAACCATATCAGTCTCTGTGCTATCTGCAAAACTTGTCAGGTAGCTGATCATTGCCATTTACTTTCAGAATACTGATGGAAATGTGACTAGTACTGGCCACCACATTGGTCTCTGGAGGAATCCCTTATGAGAGTCACCATTCAGTAATGGTCCCCCACTGATGTTCATCATTATGGTACTTGATAGCCATTACTTATTTGTGGTGTATGTTCTGTTGACATTCAGTGCTACTTGGGGAAAAAAAAAAATCATTCACTAGCTAGTGTAAATCAATTCATCCTATTCCTCCATAGTTTCTTGTAGTAACTGAACTTGTCACCTTGAAGGGTTTATCCAACAAGATTTGTTTTCCACAAAAAAAGATACTGATTAGCATGCTTTATATATTCGTATTATCTCTCAAATGAACCCTGCACCAGCTTGTCTGTTGCCTAATGATATGCCACAGGGCCTGTAGATACCTGGATCACTCCATTTCCTTTGTCGTGACAGTATTTGTAATTTTCCAGAGTTCAAATCAACATGACTGGGCCACAGAGTTCTTCAGTCTGTTGTAAGTTAATAACTACAGCATAATTCCAGGCGTTAACATCTCTAAGAGGACTGACTGTGTGCAAAGATGGATACTATTCTTTTTTGTGCATGTTCTGGAGCAAGTTGAGTAAAGCTGGGACTAAACACTGCTCAAAGCTTCCTGGCACAGCCCTAGCTGACTTCTACCAAGAGGTTTTTTTATGCTGGTAGAAGATTATTTGATTCCTAAAACCCAGCCATGCAGGGAATAACACCCTTCGTTGTTTCTGAGTAAAAAAATACAAAAAGCTGACTGGCAAACAAGGTTTTTTAAGCTCCAAAGTTTTCATAATGCAAAGGTGTTCTCTTGAAGGTATTCTAAACCTTCCAATTAGAAAGGTCACAAATATCTCTAGAAGATTGGTACCTGATTTAAATTATGAGACAAATATAAATTAACAGTATTTTTCTAATACCTTGTCAGGAGGGGAAAAAAAGGGGGGGGGGAAGGAAGTGCATGGATCAGTCCTCCAGGACTTGAAAAAAGTATGATTTCACCAGTGTTTCACTCTGACTAGACAGACGGGGCAACACTAAGTAAACTGAGCCTGGTAAAGTCATTAAGACTTGGAAAAGGGAGATCAAATTGATAGCTGTGAGCAGAAAGTAGCTACCCCTGGCCTGTCCCTGGGCAGGCAGCAGGCTTCTGCGTGCTCAGTAGTGGTGAAATGTTAGAAAGGCTAAAGTGAAAATGGAAAGGACAAACTCTGTAGGAAAAGGTCTAAGAAAATGGGATTTTTGTCTTGGTGAGGAACGTCATTAGCTTCCCTAGATGCTCTTACTGGCACTTCAATAAACAGGAGAATGTGGGAAATTTCCCTGTAGAACTGCACGTATCCGAGAGATACAAACTATAAATTAGCAACTCCTCAGGAGTACTCAAGAAAGGAAAAAAGAAGAAAGGACACCTCCTGTTTGCACCAAAAAGAGGAGGATTATGTAGTTATTGCCAAAACCCTTAAAGTTTACATTAATTCCTTGTCATTGAGACGCGTTGGAGTAATAGCATTTCAGCAAAGGGGAACGCATACTTCACATTTTAGGTTAATATAATCACAATGTTATTTGAAAAAGCAAACTAAGTAGGAGGGCTATCGGGTCTGTTGCATGCTCAGGGAAGGAGTGTTTCTTGCAAAGCCGGAAGAGAAGAAATTTCATCAGCAGTTCATTGAAAGCTCATCTGGCAAGCGATAAACTAGGAAAAATGGAGTCTGAAATACAAAAGTCATAGACACAATAAAAAATATGGAAGGCCAAGACCATCCACTTTTCATAAAGTTTAAATAACTGTTCTTTAGCAGGCACAGATCAAAGGAAGACAAAACAGTAGGTCTCTTGTGAGAGTAATGAAATGGATACTTTTCATTATGTATATCTTGAATTCCCATGAAACTGCGCAAAATATGGAGGAATGGACAGTTTGTGGCACCCAACAAGAGAAGATTTCTGTTTCCTTTGACTCCAAAAATTACACCATTATCCACAGAATTTCAGCCTGACATTGTGGCTACTACACAGGCTGCTTGGCAGAAATCCCTGACAAGTGCTGCTAGTGCGTTGCTGTAGTCCTGCATTACTTCAGGTAACACGTGGAAGACTCATGTCCATTGCAGAATGAATTAAAGGCAACGGATCTGTGCAGTACAGGGACCAGAGACTAAATGAAGGGATAGGGGCTGGGGTGGGGATGGGATGGCTACCTCAGGTTCTTAAGAAGAGTTGCAGTTAATCATGTGTATGTGTATGGCTGTACATTGAGCAGCGATGTAGAGAACATCTCTGGGGACCCTACGCAGTGAAGCTTTTAAGCTTGTGCTGAACTTGAAATATGTTTGAAAGTTCCACTGAGCTAGATGAGATTTAAATATGTGACTATGCATTTTTCTCATATAGATAGATAGAAGAATGAATCAGGTCCTTAATTAACTATATGTAAGAAGTCTTTGGAATTCTGATGTGATGTGATGTTTTAAGAGGAGTTATATGACACAACAACATGAATAGCATTGCAGGTCAATCAGGACAGCAGATGTCAACTTTTCTCATTAACACACTTCAGGGTTTGTAGCCATCGACAAATTAGTCAAGAGAATGCACGTAGATGTTTGAGAATGAATTTGAACTGTGCTTTGCAAATAAGCAGAATAAGCCATCCGAACTTCTCTTAAGGCATTGGCACCATATACTTTATTATCATTAGAGTGTTCCCTATGGCAATAGCTTCATCCAAGAAGAATTTCAAGAGTAGTTGCATTATCTGTTGAAAAGCAATTTTTTAGTTTCTATTCAGGCAAGATAGTTTTACGAATAACTCTGAAGTTTACTCCGAAGGCCATTTCAATCGTCCGTAGATCTTATGATATTATGTTACCTTCTTTCGTTTCAAATTCACAGCGTAAGAAAGAAAAAGAATGACATAAATTGGATGTTAGAAGAGTTCTGAAGATAAACATCAGAAGAATTCAAGAGTAAGAAGAGAATTCAGCATTATTTGTTATTTTCCATCCTAAAGTAAAAAGAGAACAAAGCATCAAAAGCATCAGTAGTGAGAGAGAGCTCAAAGCCAGGACTATATATCACAGCGTATAAAACAAGTGAGTTGGCACCACCGAAAGGTCTAGAGTCTTAGTCTGTGGTTTAAAGGCATTGATATTGCAGTCAGAAAGATTCTTTACACCATGGAAAAGAACATGAAGTGCTATATGCGCTTCTTGCAATAGACATTTTAGGTTTTACCTCCTAGTAGCATTTTGGTACTCACTTGGGTGAATAAGTCTGCGTGGTGCTGAGAGCATTCAAGTCCATCGATAGAATGTTATAGATTGGGATCTTGCACTTTTTTTAACTTTTTTTAAGAACTTGTGGAAATAATGTGTGTGAAAGTAGGGCAGGATCAGATCCACATAGTTTATCATGTGTTTAAATTAGTTGAATGCAATTGTATTCTGTAACAGAAAGTGTATTCCTGTCTCATAACTTTAAATTCCAGTCTATGCTGGAATTTTAGGTGGTATTAAAAATATTGCAGAATTACATTAATTGTGAAATTTTGACACAGTGATTCTGAACTTACACACAGAATTTTTTCTATTAATGCATTTGGAAATACGAAATGTGTTTATTCACATGTACTTGGGTGACGGTAATTATTTACAAGTTAAAGTGGAAAAGGATATTTAACATTTCAATATAAATGTTTTCAGTTATTTGAAATGCAAGGGGTAAATAGAAAAAAAATCTGAGGTTGTCTTTGGTAATCAGAAAGATTTACTCCACTTACAGTAGTAGATTGAGCATATATTTGCCATATGATTTTTATTTGTGCCTGGATGTACTGCAGCATTTCCTAGGACATCAAGGCTATTTCTCTGCCAGTGCTGGAATTTTTTTGGGGGTATATTTTTATGGTGATTTATCCATAAAATATCACTGAATAAAGCAGCAGCCATGGAGAAATTCTGCAGTGACTGAAATGTGATTAGTTACATGAGGCTTTCCTTTTTATTCCTGAACTACTACTTCTTCCTTGTGAGCCTCTCTGCCTTTCTTGTGTCTGTTTTCTCATTTCCCTATTATTTGTTCCCTCCTGCTTTTGTTTGGCCTCATGTTGACCTAAAGGAAACTGTGTTTTAGTCCATAGGATTGCATTGCTCTTATAGTATTAGTTCCAATATATGTTATAAACATTCTGGTTGCAGGCTACAGCCAAGGTGCACAACACAGGGATGACAATGTAGTTCTGCAGCACGATAAACCAATTTTTGTGCTTTATTCCCTAAGCCATGTCGGAGTTCGGGGCCATATCTCTTGATGGAAAATGTAGTGTAAGCTTGGCTTATGTATGTGTGTGTATAGTATGTATCTTATATATGTGTCTATATGTAAAGATTTTTATATGTGCACGTACTTATTTATATCACAAATTATAGTGATAAGCAGGATATTAATTTCAGTCTGCAAACAGAGCGTTAGTCTGATGGTGGTTTGGCTTTCCCACGTGGTGCTTGCTACCAGTCTGTCTTCCTTCCCTTTTGGTTACGAAACGTGCACATCCACTGAAATGGACTAGTGAGAGCCGCGTTTCAGGAAGGGTCTGAGAGCAGCGAGGTTCCTGGGGCAGGATCTCTGTCTGGTGTCACTCCCCCTAACAAACTGACACCAGCAAAGGACTGCTCCATGTAACATCATGTGCAGAGCCCTTCTTGCACAGTAGTTGCTACAAGTGCACAGGACTGACGCAGGAAACACTTTGGGTGAAAGGCTTGCATAGCTTTGATGCTGGAAGGATGCAGCCCGTTTCTGTACAGCCTGATGTGAGGATCAGGTAATGTGGTTACTGTTACTTGCACTCGGTCATACTTCTTTTGATTTTACCTCCCATGTAAATAGGGATTTGTCATACAGCAGCTGATTTTTATTAATGTGAAAGGCTGTCTTGTGGAAAAATGCACCCTCAACATAGAAAGTGTTTTATCTGTCTTGCAGAAGGCAGAGCCTGTAAACGTTGAAGTTATTTGGAAAATGGGATTGCCTACTTTAAATGAGGGGGCATTAAATGGAAGGGCCATCGTCCTGCAGTGTCGTCTAAAACCATCCTACCTTTACGTTTTTCCTGGCCTACATGACATCCACACAAAAGGAGAACAAAAGATAAAGCGGGACAGTAAATGATGCTGGTAGCATCATTAACTTTTCTTGTGACATTCTTTTGGAAAATACGGTGTCTTTCAAAAAACGTGCCATATGCATAGCTCAGCCCCGGATCTTCCCACAGACTAGTACTGGCAAGGGAGGGCATCTATAGCCCCCTGGGAAGGGGGCTGTGGAGATTTCCTTTTCTCCTCTTTGTTGGTTTTTCTTTCCATTTCCTTTTCCTCTCTTTTTCTCAGATATTTAATGCCATTCTGCACAACAGAGGGGAGCATCTGGCCCCAGGTAAACACCCAATAAAATAAGTGGGGGAAGTTCACAGCTCCCTTGATGCTATTGCGTCTGTCTGTCTGGTTGTGGACTCAACAAGATAACCATGCATCAATTTACATTGTCCAGGCTATCTTCACAACCAGAAGTGCTTGAAACCTTATTTTAATAGAAGCTGAGATTCTGGAGAATACTGTAAAATCTCTCCAAAGGCTCCAAATCAGCAATTCCATCTGTGTTTCTGCAAATGTAGAGGAACAATGCCCCAGCTGATTATGCAAACAGAATGAAAATAGTTATTTTAAAAGTGCATAAAATCAATACTTTGGGGAAAACAAGTCAGCTGTGCTTATACTCAGCGTATAGCAGACATTTTGTTTCTTTGTCTGAAAAAATCATAGGAAAGCAAGGATCGCAAGTGAAATAAAACAGCCGATCATACAGTGCAGCAGAGGGGACTGGAACATCAGATGCCTCAGCAAAGGCTTAGAGCATTTTAGGTTCCTTTTGAGAGAAGATAAATTATATTGAGGTTGATATATTTCTACGTTGTTTGAAGTCAAAGCCAAATATTCTCAGCACAGAGGGAATAACTCACAACCTATTGCTGATCATGAAAAGTATATAACTAAATCCATGTCTGTGGTGCTGAAAATTCCCTCCTAAATGCTGTCTCTTTTAGAGTGATGGGATTCCTTGCAAGTATTGATATGAAGGGGTGTGTGCATAAATATGTATGTGTGCTTCTCATGCAGTCAGGATACATCGCTTTTATATGTGTTATTCTAAAAACAGGGAGCAAAAGCATCTGAGAAACGGGGCTGAAAGGGAACAATTTGTAGACCTGTAGGTTAAATTGGATTTAACTTCATCTTTCAGCAAATGCTTTGTTATTTATTCAGCGTTTCTCTGGGGGATTTCCCTACCCCCTACACTTTATAGAGAGAAGTGACGTTTCTTAATTAAAAAATTAAACAAACATGGAACAGAGGTTGCCCCACACAGCCAACCGTTCTCTTGTGGGAATAGGAAGCGCACTGCGCTGATTTTCTCATGGAGAGTTTCTAGGTCTGTTGGACAGAGGCCACAAGGGAGAGGAAAGGCTCTGTCAGGGGAGGTCAGGTTTACATCCCACGTTGGATGCCAGTGCTGTTCTCAGTGGCTTTGCCGTTGCTGCAGTGCCATCTACTAGGAGTTCTCCTTGGGTAGGGTGGGGTTGGTGGACATGGTGAGGAAGGTCATCGACAGTCTCATCAGAAGTATCTTTTGGGTAGACGCCTGTTTGTTACTTCACCCATGGTAGAGATGAATATATTACAGTAGCTTCTTATGTCCTCTTTTCTTTCATTCGTCCCACCCAGAGCTGGAATGTTTCTGAGGTTTTGGGACTTTGTTGTACCTTCCCCACTCTGTAGCAGAAGGTACTGTGTAGCAAATCTTTAGCCTTTCCCATAGTTTGTCAGCTTTGGTTCAGAAAGGCTGAAATATGTTTTTACAGATTTCAATTAGTATTGTAGTCAAAAAAGTTGAAAATTAATTTTAAGTTCTCTGCAGTTAAGGCAGAGCAAAACATTCTTTAAAAATAATTTGTGAGTTTTTCACTTATTTCTACAAACACATGTGAAACGATGGTGCACCACTTGAAAACTCCTCACAATTGGACTCCACCATTGCTTTGTTTGATGTTATTTCAACATTTGCAGGGTACTAACAATTTATATTTTTCTCATATCTACCTGATCTACAATTTGGGTAATAATAGAAGCTCTGGCATTTTCAAGTTCATGCAACTGTCACTTAAGCCTCTTCAGTGTCAGGTTCATTGATCTCTCTCCTGCCTCTCTGCGGAACAGCCAAAGGCACTCTGCAGGCCAGTGGTAAAAGATGGATTCTGCTATGGATTCACTTTGTAGAAGTACACACAAGGATAATGCTGGCTGTTTTCAGGCTATGCTACTATGTCACCTGGGATGCCTCAGGATGTTTTAGCAGCATCCTCATTTCCAGTGGAATCGGTGCCTTTGGAGGCACTCTTGGGTCAGTGACTGTAAAATTTGGTTCTGTAGTAAGGGCCAAATGCATCGGTGACACAAGTCATTATCAGCTTTTGAAAGAAGCAGGCAGAAAAGGTTTCCTAACATGCCATCATCTGTATTTGTACTTGCATATTTGTGCAGCTGATACTAAGTTTTTTCTTGGATTAAAATTTAACTGACATTGCCTCCATCCCTCCCTAAATCTGGCATTCTCTTTTCAAGTTCCTGATCTGGAAACAAACTCATTTTGTCCCTTCTATAAATGCAGTCCTGGACTCAGACTGGTTATGGCTGGCCACACTTTAGCTACAGCAGATGAAAGAACATCAGCAGTGACTTAATGTAAATGGGACAGACTCCTTGGGAATACACCAGGGATTAGATGTTCAAAAGAATGAAGCACTGCTCTCTTTCCATCTGGCCATTTCATTTCACTGTCTGTTTGGGACCAGTACTTCTGAAATCTGGTTTGCAAAGTCAAATATTGATGTAATTTGTTTTGTTCTTAAAAGGCAGAGTAAACCTGGGGAGGTTTTAGTTGTGCAGAGTCACGGTAGGGACAAGCATGGAACAACTGAAAGGAATGCCCAGGTTGACAATTTTCTGGTCGGTTAATTAAAAAAGCTAAGACAATCTTTGGTTTAAGGTTTAGATTGGACTCAATAACTTCCAAAATTCCAGATTTGACATGGAAAAATAGAACTTGGTTGGAGATCAATGCAAAGCATTTACAGTCATATGAATATGTTGTTATATTGCAATATATTTATATCTTCTCCATTCTTTGCTTTTTCAGTAAACAGTTTTAGTGCACAAATTATGAAAGTTAATCATAATACCAAGTGAAAGATTTCTAAATTATTGGCTTGATTGTGTTTCACAGAGTTGAAACAAAGAGATCAGAAAAAAATTCACTCTAACCTTGTGTCATGGTGGAGCATTAACTCACGCCCATTTTCCAGACACCCGTCGATTTTGGTGAAGTTCCAGCTGAAATACTCATTTTGAAATACTCATTTTGTGTATGTTATGCTGTTTCCTCTAAAATAAGCCAAATAGCAGGCAAGATTTCAACATTTTTTAACTATAAATAAGTTTAGCTCCAGCTCCCTGTGTAAATCTCATGTCTTGGAGTAGGTCTCCAGAAAAAATACTTCCAAGAGAGCATAGGAATGGTTACCCTCTGACATAGCTGATCAAGGCTAAGGCTCTGTCCAAGCAGGTTGAGGGTACCAGTGACATAATGGCCATTGTACGTTCTGCTCTGGATGGAAGAGCTGCTGTTTCTTCAACCATGTCCATTTTCATTGTTCTTTGTGAACAACATGTCCATTCTCCCGAATGGCAAGGACAGCTACGATACACCTCTGTGAAACCACACACCTTTTGATGTGTACGTTTCTGCCGTTGTCTGGCTTTGTGCTGAGCTCTGGAATTTGACTCTGGGTATGCTAAAGCTCTATCAGGGTTGCCTCAGCTATGATGTATATAATCACCTTTGCCATTTGACCCCATATTGTTCCATGTGGCCAGGTAAAAGCAAGAAGCATCAGGTGTCCTCCTCCAGTGACTGAGGTCAGAGCTCAGCAACTCCTAACTGGTCGCTTGGCCAAGCGCCCCTTTCACCACCACTTGTATGTAATGGCCATGCCGACACATAGATCTAGGTAAAATTGTTCTCAGCAGTCTACCTGATGGCCCTAAACCTTAATCAGTGGTGGGAAATGTTCACTTGTTACCAGCTGCTATGACCAAACAGGTGCCTGGAGCAGAAGATAACTTAAAATTAGGCATATTGTAATTTCTGACATTGCTAATGCTGAAATGGACACCCAGCTGGCAATCTGCTTTTCAGATTTCTCACCCCTCGTTCCATTTTATCATTAATTATATTTATTCCTTCTACCTTTTAGTTTTTCATGAAGATAAATGAAAGTTCAGTTCTTCAAATAATAGGGGTGACTTTTCCAGTCCTTTTTAGACACTTTATTGCAATATCCTATCCGTGTCCAAAGGTGAAGGAGAATGTGTATTTACAGCATAAGTTTGAGTTTTTACTGAGTTTTTCTGTGCTTTACTGAGCAATTCAGTTTGATAAAACATTTTTACTTTCTGTGCCAACTTTGAAGTTACAAAGCATCACATCTCATTACTCCATGTCGTATTAGCTGACTTACAATGCCAGTAATTTAACCACTCTTGTAAATTAATTAAAAATTTAAAGTTAGTATCTCTTGCTAAATTTCACTTTGAGAAACCATATTTAGCCTATTTCATTCTTTCCGTAGTTTCTTTTGGATGGTTTTTATTATTGTGCTTACTAGCTCACCTCTATTGTGAATGGTTTCTGGGAAAGCATTTGGATTGAAATCTTGGCATTGTTAAAATCGCTGGAAGTTTCAGCTTTGACTTAAGTGGTATCAGGTTTTAATTGTGATGCATTCAGCAGCAGAAGTAAATTTGTCATACCCGTCAATGAGATACACTATCTAGAAAAAAGAAAAATCCAAGTTAACTCATTTGAGTAATTGTTCTCATGTATGTAATCTCTTATTTTCTCTGGGCTTTGCATACCCGTTCAGATATCTGAGAACGCCCTGTATTCTCTTGTATATGCTTCGGCAACTAAGGGTGTGAGCTTGAAATGACACGGGATAATCCTAACACCGAGATTACAGTAATTATGCATAGTCTGCATAATGATTTCGAGGCAGAGGAAAGGTTTGGAGGATGAAAAACTCCAGTACCTCTAAAAAACTCCTAGCAGTACCTATACTGTTAGGATTTGTGTTCACACAGCAGAGCTCTGTGCTGGAACAGCAATAAGCCATGTTTGATCAGACCCAAATCTGCAAAGTCGTTGTGAATCTTAAGAATGGAAGATGCTGTCTAAAGAGGCTACCGGTATTGCGCTTACTCAGAATAGCATCCGTGTTAGCAGCGTTGTATCTTTTTAACCGATGTCAGTATGGGTTTAATGAATGTATTTGTCTTAGCAGAGTGATCCAAGCCTTTGTTTTTACCTGGGCCATTGTTTTAGAAGGTACTCTGAAGTTCTGAGTAACAGCTGAATAACACCTTCATTCTGGTATGAATGGCGGGAGGAAATAACTCCCACATAGAACGTAGTGATTTCAGGAATGCTGGAGTAAACATGTATGGGTGAGTGTGTACTTTCCTACACGGAGAACAAATATCCATCCTCCCTTTCTGTCCATATCAGTACGTGGGGAAGATGGCCGGACCCATGTTTCCTGACATGCCTTATGAAGTCCCACGTGATCTCCATCTGTCTTTGGACTGCCAGGCGTAGGCAGCTAAATTAGTACCATCTAGGAAACTGGGCTATTCGTATCGTCTCCTCACTCCTAACACGCCTGTGCAGTCTGAGCCACAAATTGACCCCTACTGATCTGATTTGACTACAATTCTGTGGAGCAGACAAACAGTGCAGCAGAATCCAGGGACCCTAATTCACAGTACCTTAGTTAGGTTCCTAGGTTATAATTCTTATCTGCAGTAATCACATTCATCAGCAGAACCCAAGGCCACCTCCTGGCTAATAGGCATTCCTGTACCTGACAGTGGAACAAAAAGGTGTCTGCTCTGAAAAAGGGTGGTTTAAGTGTATTGATACTTAACAGTTGCAGAACTTAACTGTTAGAAAGAAGACTGTTTTTCAAATCAATGACTCGCGCATTACTGTAAAATATATCGATTAAAAACAAAGCATAATGTTAGTCACTTAGTCAGTAGAGTGATGCAATACCGAAATAAATTTATCCTTTGACTTTTGCATTAACCTTTTATTGACTGCTTGCATACTCATAATTAACACATACTTTAGCTAGCTTGGTTAATTTTAGCATCATGATCAGTGTCCTCTAATGTAGCTGACACCCTGATCATCAAAATGCCAGTGCAGGCCTGGGGCGCATAACCAGGCAGCTGTCTGTCTCGGCGAACGCACACCCGCCCGCGGTGAAGTTAGCCACCTTCCACGGGAGGAGTCGTGCCTTGTAATACAAACAGTCACACCGTTACACAAGTGTTTGTCGCTGCTTAGTTGAACTTACGTTGATATTCTGCTGTGGGCAAACGCTAATGAGCAAAGTCCATTTGGCAAAACTGGATGTGAAGGGGTTCAAAAATACCATTAGATTAAAATTAAGTTTGCAAGGGAGACGTAGTGAGAATGTGCACCATAACAGTAGCTAATTGTTCCTTAAAAATGAACTTTTTTATTAAAGCTGGCACAGGTCTTGATTGTTTTAGCAAGAAGGTAGGGACTATAGAGTTTTGTACATTCTGCACATCTTTAGACAAATCATCCTTTCTTTAATATGTTGGTGAACGTGTATTATCAAGGCGTTGGAGCAAAATTGCTCTGAAATATATCAGGGCAGTTTTTCTGTTCTGCTGCAAGTAAGGTATGAAGGTACCTCTTGATCTGGCATCTGTTCTGTATCTCAGAGCATGTGTTATCTCACTCTTAAGACATTTTGTGCATACAATATACACATTAGATCTATTTTCTTTCGGAGATCTGACTTCACCATCTCAAACCACATTTTTTAGTTAATATACAATATTTTAATTAGCTTATAATATTGTAAATCTTGGTATTTTCCCACTACCACCGTACTTAAATTTTTGCAATGTTTCCCCCATGAAGCCTCATAAATTTTTGTGTGGGGGGGGAAAATAGAATTTCTGTTTATTCTGAATTATCATTGCTAACTTATGTTAGCTAACTTTCCCCAGATACAAAGGAATTTGAAATAATTCTGAGTCATTATTTAAGTGCCTTTGATTGTTCTGCTTCAGTTAAAAATGTTGCCATCCTTTTGCAGACTCTTCAGGTCTGTTACTCTGCTACAAATTACAGAGCATTGTAGGAACAATTTCTCCCACAGAAATTTATTAAAATCAATAGTAATATACTCGTCTGCAAAGGACTGTTCTTGCACGCTAACTCTGAGCCAGAAAGCATGTATTTGGGGGAGCGCACTCAAGCTTGTGGATGCCATTCAGGTGAATTGCTTAATGAACTGCCGGGCGCAGGGATGACTACCTTGAACCCAGCCCCATACCTTTAAATATGAGAAGGTTGAGTTGACTTTGGTGTCAGCAGATCCAGCACAGGGATTGTAATTTTGGTTAAAATGCGTGACTAACAAAACGTAAAAATGTAACGTTTGCTGCTGTTCTTGCTAGCGATACAAAGCAATAGACCCTGGACAGAAAGACAAAGGAGCTATGGGACTGCAGAACTTGGAATATGAAGGCACTGCTTTCCCCTTTCTTACACTTTTGCAGTACTCTGATGCATTTCTGTCATCAGAGTTGCCCAGGAAGTCTGAGGACCTGACCCACTTCCATTCCTCTAATCGCTCACGTGGAATATGATATGGTTCAACGTGGAACCTGAGGCACGTGCTTAGCTGTGGGGAGACCTTCCAGAGATGGTTCTGCTGGTACGAAGAATAGAGAAGGGAAAGCAGCAACTAGGATAGTTGGTCATGGGGTGTTCAGCCACAGCATCGCTGTGACTTCTGACACATCTACAGTGACACAAACGCCCAGACCCCAAAAGCGAGGGAAAAGCTGGCCAATCCATTTGTGTGAGAGTGCAAGGGAAATGAGACATTTCGGGTAGAAAAAGGACTCTGAAATCATGAAGAAACAAAAGATTGGTATGTTTTTCCTCTCAATGAAAATTCTGTTGTTAATAGCGGATGTGAGAGAGAGAATGTTTATTATTATAAGCTGAGTTTTGCAGACCACATAATATGCCTGCAGTATTTACCAGCTGAACTTCTCAATTTATCATCTGCAATAATCTCTACATGGTTAATTTATCCACTTTTAGATTGAAATGCTTAAACTGGAGTATTTTATACTACCCAGCAAATTGAGCATATTATTTTGTGCCAAGACAGAAAATAAAGCAAGATTTTAAAAGCCTTATAGAGTTATGCTGTAATTAGTTTCAGCTTCCCCTGCATATTAATTTTCTCCTATTCCTTTCTATAATTTGGAAAATGTCTTCGGAACGTGATGGCACAATCAGTTAAGTACCTCTCAGAACTCATACACTAAACTGCATTTGCTCTAACAACTATTATAGAGCAGCCAGCAAAACAAATCCTCTGTTATTCTGTACAGTGCAGCTTATCAATGCAAACAGTTTAATATTTATGCTAAGAGGATTGTCACAAGTAGCTTCTGTTCCTTTAATTCTTGTTTTAAATAAATAATGAGAACATTTAAACACATTACTCTTCCCAGGGCCCTGAGGTCGGCTAATCTTATTATTTATGAAGTGATGTGCTACATAATAGTACTTAGTGCATGTTAACAGATGCTATTATCAGGGGCTGATGTGGAGAGCTGAAGATATATTGGAATGTTATGTGTTAATACTGTCCTTGTAGTGTAATGTACGATGGATTGAGTGCCCAGGATGCTGGTGCGGCAATTAACCACACACCAACATGGGTGTAAAGCTGAAGTATGTTTTCTCATGGGGATTACGCTGCCATTAATAATTCCCAAGAGAAGAAGACATCTTTCATTTGGAAACAGTCTCCTCCAGAAGGCCGACGGTGTAGACAAGGAAGTCGCATCTGTCAGTATTTTCTTTTAGAGTTCATTTTACAGAGACGAAAGGCACATGTATGTTGAAAACAACTTTAAAATCGTTACAACAGTTACATGCTTTATAGAACATGAATTTTAAAAAACATCTTTCAAGAGATAAAAGTGTATTTCTACAATTTGCTTTTTATATCTTTGAAGAACTACATAGATCTGCAGTATATACCAAAATTATAGTAATGCTTAGCATTCTTCTTTGCCTTGTCCCATTGCAAACATTAAGTAGTTAATCAAGAGCATGTAAACTGTTTGAGGGAGGGGAAAAGAGAGGGGGAGAGATCCTCCTGTGACGATTTTTTTGATGCAGCGTATTGTATTACAGCCTAATCTTAAGAGATGTGATGGTTGCCACTTTTAAAACTTTCCTCTGCAGGCTGCAGTTCAGTGGAATATTATAGTTAGACTTCACTAGTATTGATGAATAATCCATTTAATAAAAAACACTGTAATTTAAACATTTTCTCTGGGGACTAACATACACTAACCTCTTAATTTAATTTTATTGAAGTTTTGCCCACCTATTCATCACTGGAAGTTGTTATTAACCTCCATTTCCATTTATTATTATAGAATTTTTCTCTTTTTTTTTTATATTGCCTTTTTCAAAGCTAAGCAGGTTGATACACTTGTAAATCTCCAGGATCTACAAAGCTAGTCCGGCTTCTTTAATATTGTTTAATCTATCCCCCCTGACCTTAATGCAGTAAATTCAGTTTAATCTTTCTCAATAATCTAGTAATACATTGGAAACCGGCAAACATTTAAATCTGATAATGGTTTAATCACATACTTTAAATAACAGCTGAGATAATGAAAAAATAATTCACTGTATAAAGGTACACTAACTGAGTTTTCTCTGTGATTGGCTTTTTGAGAAATCCCTGTAGAAAATACAAAGCCTACGACAGAAATCAACTTCACTGTAAATGAACAATCCATTTGGTCAGAAGATGCAGCATTTCTTTTTTATTAGCATCTTTCTCTTAAAATTAATGCACAAATGTATCCTCGCTGAGTATTCAGTTTCATGATACAGCTTTACCTAGGTGGTTCATCTGCTTACCGTTCTTTTCAGATGCCATTCAGAAGCAGCAGAGAGCTTGCCAGAAGACCAGAAACCAGAATGCCATCCCTTCTGGACAGATGAATGTAATATGCCTCTGCCGTATGATCTCGAAGAAGTAATTGCTCATCTACAAAATCTTGCTCAGTGGGTAGAGTAACAGGTAACCTTCCAGCCTAGAATCAGTGATGCTCGTCATTTGGAGAGAAGCCTTTTAGTTGAAAATAAATCTTTTCAGCTTTATGATTCCTTGATCATGTGTTATTTTATGTGCCAATGCAGATTTTACCGGTCTTCACACAGTACTTTAGTTACTGTGTCATAATAAAAAAGCCCAGGCCCCAAATCTACAGAAACAGGTGGCTTTTAAGACGTGAAGCCCAGAGCAGCAGCCTCAGTTCTTTCCTCCTCCACCCTAATTCCCATGGACCCTACAGCCTGTGGATATCTGTGTTTCCACAAGTTCCCTTGACATCTAAATTTCAGCTTCCACAAGTGCCTAGAACTGCCTCTGGCGTGGCAGGTTTGAGCAACACACGGCGTAGCTCACACCTATGGCGAAGCAGAATCCACGATCCAGGCGTCCTAACGAAGCCAGCTTGGGGTATCGCCAGGATAGAGCTGTGCACACAGTATGGTGACTTCTTCATCCACTAAAATAGACAGAGGTACAGGAGATGGTGGAGAAAGTCCTTTATGCAGTGGCTCCTTGTTAGAGCATTTTTCTCAGGTGAGGAACTCTGGAGGAGCATCCTGACAGAGATCCCAAGACTTTCTTGCTGGTTTTCTTCATGGCAATTTGAGTAGTACTGGGAGAGATTTCCAGTGTGAATCTGTACCTCCTGGGCTCCCTGGAAGTCAGAATTCAGTTCCTGACCATTGCTTCGTTTCTGCATGTTGCTAGGTCCTATTCTGAGTCCAGGTTTCCCGGTGCATTCTCTAAAGAGCTGGTGGATCTAAGGTTTTCATTTGGAGTGTCAGGTCCCCTGATGGCTTAGATCTAGGTTGTGTAATACTGGGCATTGCAGCATCTCTGTTCATCTAGTGAGATGTATGAGAACAAAACCAGAAGGCTGTGAGAAATGAAGCTAGCTGTGATCTCTTTTTTAATAACCTGCTATAAAAAGGACAATTCTGTGTTGGATGGTACAGGGTGCCCCTGAAGGAGAGAAAGATTTTTCATTTGGTTAAGTTGCTATTTTAACTCGAGCTGGTGCACGCCTTTTCCTTGGCCATAAAAAGCAGAAGAAAATCATATTATGGTGAAACAGCACACAGTCTGTATTACCACTACAAAAGAAACCAGTAAGACCCGGAGCTTGACGTTGCCACCAAGAAATGAATACGCCTCCTGTGTTAATCTTCTGTTTAAAATCACTGCTGAGGCCAGGCGTACCCAGAGCATACCAGTGCAGTGTCTTGGCAAAGCGCGCTGCGTGCGGATCAGGCTTGCGCTGCCGAAAGTTGTACTTTTGACAGTGTAACGTGTGCCAGACCTCCCTGGAGCTAAAGAAGCTGTGCTAGCAAATATTCAGTTTTAGTGGTATAAAACTGCGTCCACACCTACCAGCTTTTGCCAGGACAATTATATCGAGCAGAGATCGTACCTCTTAACACCTTCGGCATAGCTGCGCCAGCAGAAGTATAAAGACCTGCATCAGACGTTTTCATTGTAGTCCTGGACTTCTGCTAAAACTGTTAGCCACCCTGTAGAACACAAAGACTCTCCAAAGAGCAAATTATTATTTAAAGTAGGTTCAATTATATTACAGCCTTGATCCCCACATGTGTCTGCTGTCACTTGTGCCGCAGATTCCTTAACATGTTGCAATACTATGTTATGGGCATAGCTTTTTCTTTCCTCCACAAGCTAAAGCTGGCTTTACCAGTGGGCAAACAGCATATATTTGGATTAATGCCATACTAAGTACTGTTTGCTTTGGAGATCACTTAGAGAAAAGCTAGCTGAAGATGTGGGAATTCTGCTTTTGAAAATGCAGTTCTCACAGAAACAGATATTGCTTTGGAAATGAGCAAGATGAATTCAAACAAGCTAATGATGTAACACTGTTAACACAGCATTCGAGGGGATTGATTGTTTATTTGTTTGTTTATGCTGTTTCTTTATGATTATTTTGTGTTTAATTAGACACTGCTAGAAACCATGGGGATCACAGTGTTGAAATAAATCTGACAGGCATAAAGGGTAGAGAAGGCACATCAGTGTAATAGTTTATTGCTGAAGTGGAGGCATAGCTATTAAAAAATGATCAGCAAATAATTATTTCCAGCAGTAGTGAAAAAAAAAACCACTGGGTATTTCTTGTTTTAGAAGTCTGCTGGCAGCAATAATAGAAGTTTTAAAAATACATGGTTCTAGGTTTTGTCTACGCTGCAGATTTAAGCTAGGGAATTAGCAGAACTCGTGCTAGCCTCAGTGCAGTCAGATAGCAGTCCTTTGAGCCATGGATGGCAATAAAACGACACAGACAAATGAACACCTTTGGAATGGATAAGACCTAAGATTCACTGGCAAAATACCGATAATCAAGTGGTTAAAGAGGATTAATGCTCTGTGTTGCATTCCAGTCTCACCTCATCTCAATCAGTGTAACTTGGTTGAAATACAGAAGTATAAGAAGGTTTCATATCTCCAGAGCTCACAGGAGTTGACAGCAAAGACCATGAGTAAGGTTGATGGAACTGTTTGAACTGTGTAGTAATGCCAAAGGATACCCCAAGAGAAGAATATGTTTGAAGGTAAATATCTAGGGAAAAAAAAGAGAGATCAAGTGTGAATTATTGCAGTGTTTAGATTATATTCTAGATGATGACAAATACTTCAGTTTTCTTATTTTATTCCAATAGTTATACTTTAGCTCACGTTGCAATGATACTTGAGCAATCCATTTATATTCCAGCATGAGATAAGCCATTACCATCTTGGATGAACTGAAAAACACAGCTTCTAATGGTTGTTCTGTGGATAGCAACTGTTTGCCAAGTCTGGATGCGCTAGAGGCATGAGGACCAAGGTCAGTTTTTTTCAGGGAAGAGGCGAGAGCATAAATTAGCTTCTAACATTAGATTCAGTGATTCTTTTTAAATGGTGAAGTTCACGACTTTGCTTACATTTACTTTTCATCAGCCGTGAAAGAATTAAGGTAAAATAGTTCACTTGCACGTGTGTGTCAGGCTAAATGGATTACAGAAGATACAGATCTGTTTGCCTGTCTGCACTTGCCTTTAGACAATATTCATCAATTTTACAAAAGCTACTGAGTAAACATGGAACCAATACAAATGAAAGGCTCGAGGCAAGGGCTTTCTTTAAAAAATCTGATACAGAGTTGGGTTTACACTGATAGAAAGAAAATGTTGGCAGAATATGAAAAACTTTTATTGTTTCTGTAATTTGGGGGATGAAAGGTAAAGGCCGTTTTTAAGTATTTGATAGAAAACTGCTGTGTTATGCCATGTGATTAGAAATATTTTTATAATGCTGTATTCATATCTCCATATGTAAAAATATTTTATCCTGTAGGTCTTTTTTTCTTGTTAAAAGGTTATGTAAATAAAAAGTATTAATCCAAGTACAGCAGATTTTAAAGGCATGATCTGCATACAGCAGATTCTGGTTATCTAAAGTGTAAATAAGAATGCCATGAGTAATCACCGGCTGGAAACTGTCCAGGATGGGTAACATGCAACATTAATAAATACCCCAATCGGTTGCCTTATTATCATCCAGATTTAGTTCTAGTTTCACAGGTGATGATGCAGGATGCACTGTAAAATCATGCTGGACTTCTTACTGCTGTGGGACAGATTCAGGGATTCCAGTGCCATAACAACAGCAAAAAAGAGAATTTAAAATAATGCCAAAAATTCGTCATGACAGATGGCTAAAGTACTGTAGCCTGTTAAGAGTGGGCATTACTCTTTTCTCCCTTACTGTAGTGCAGGTCTTGTGGCATGCAGTGGAATTGGGGCTAATGCAACAGAGATTAAACTAGCCCAGGAGCTGATCTTCAATCTGGGATGAGAGGAGGGGAAGAGATCTGAGATGAGATGCACATGAGATGGAAGGGATGTGCTTCACACAACTTTATTAACTTAACTCATATGGGAGTCATTGAGCGGTAACTTGTACAGTGCAGGTCAGGATCTCTCCCTTAATTGTTACCACCCGGTGCAAAGTTAATGTTGGCTCCTTAACCCCCCTCCTGCCCCCAACAGCTGGTCCTCAGCTTTTTGCTAGGAGCTGACCACTGTCTTCTTGCACCAAGCCTACAGAGTTCGAAAGGGTGGTTATTCCACTGTGACAACAGGCAAGAAACCCTGATCCCCAGCTTCAACCTCCACCTCTGTCCTACTGCACCTCCATGGACTGATTACCTCCACTCAACATCTGTTTCCCATTTGAGATTCAAATTGCTGCAGCTCATCTTCTGACCTATCCCACTGGGATGGTGAGCTCCTATGGGAAGGGTCAGACAAACAAACAGAACGCTGTTTGCAGTGAGGTTCCTCATCTGAAGACAGACAGAAGGAACCTGTCTGTACAGTCCCCACAGCAGAGTGAAAAGCTCAGCCCTACGCTAATCTAGCTTTAGACAGTGGGAGCTGTTGGGTAGTGATGAAAGACTCAGGCAAAAACACCAACGTTCAATGTTTCTGAGGACTCCCAACCTTCCCGATTCTGGCTGTCACCTCACCCCGCCTGTAAGGGCAGAGGCAATCCTAAATAGAACTACTGTTCTCTTTCCAACCCAAACTGAGACTCATCACCTTCGATGTGGCTGGGTTTACGTCTTAATTTAAATTCATCTGTCCTCTTCACTTTAGCCTGGAGGCATTCACTGAACAAGAGAAGATAATCTATACAATTGCAAAAAGACTGAGCTTAGTAAGGCTGCAGAATGGGCTGAATAACATGTTGAATAAAAGCCAACAAATGACTGATAAAATTATCACATTAAAATGCTGATGTTTGGGTGTGAGCATTTCACATGTGACATGAAAACTCTGGTTTATCTTCTTGTTGCTTTGGAGATAGCATTCATAATTCACACGATAGAAAAGCACACACTATGCTGTGATTCACATCCTCTAATACTCCCCTGGTTTTACAGTGCTTGTCCATGATGAATCAGAATTTGGTCACAAAAGTTGTTCTCCTCCCCCTTCTCCATATCATCAAATACTTGCTTTCATGCCAACACATCTTGGTCTGATTAGTCCCCTTGATTAGAGGCTAAAGTAAAAAGTCAGGTGTATAGGATTCCCATTATCCTTTATTTCACTGCTTCTAAGAACAGGTCAGATAGAGTTATTTCAGTGAAAATGTGAACAATCAACTTCTGTTTACCATTAACCTTCAGTTTTCTTTTCTTAAAATCAAATCAGGGCTTGGTAGGCAGTTATTTTCATACATGTCCCTTGATCAGTGGAACAGTCTGTCAAAAGCCATTAAAGCCTCTATTAGGTTGAGCTGCATTCAAAGCTAAACTATCCAATCATTTAAAGGGCAGTGATGATTGTTTTTAATATGGTATACATGTACTTCTCTGGGTAGTAACGTAACCTTGAAGCTAAGCATGTATGACTAGGGCTCTTTGCTGTCCAGCGTGTCCTGAGAAGCTTGGTTTCCTGCAAAAGATGAATGTCTGCATAAAAAAAGGAGAAAATGAATGCAGTGAAATCACCTGTATATTCTCAGAAGCTTTTCCTCCATTTTTTCCTGTTTCATTGTACCCATCAAACTGTAACGTATATGGAATGGGAAGAAATTTCCCCAGGTCCTTTGCTCAAAAGCTCCACTGAAAAATTTAACATCTCATTGTAGTAATATTTTAAAGTGGCTTTTTATCTTAAGATCTCAGGATACTTTACACAGAGCAACTGAGGCAGAGGTCAAAAGTGCAGTTGTGTACTGGCTGCAAACTCTGGAACCAAGCGTCCGTAACCCTCCATCGCTGGCATGTCTCGATTGCTTCCCGTTCCTCAGCTCCGTTTACAGATTAACGATGCTCTCATAGAACTTTTTTCTCCAAAGACATATCTGAAAGCGGAGCTTGAATCTGTCCTCCTCATGTCGTACTTAACATATTATTTAATTGCATAACATACAATAATACATCTCATGTGATAGAGATCTTTCAGGCCTCCTAATGTTTGATTGCACTTTCCAGCGAATGTTTCAGTTGCATTCCAAGTCCCTGATCTCTCAATGAGAAAGGTAAATTTTATTCTATTAAATTATTCCACAGAGAAGATGCAGATATGCAGTATATGTATAATATAGTACAACCCACACTTTTGTAGCTGTATTTTAAATGTGGTCACTGGGCAGCCCCACAGGGTGGTATGACTGGTGCCCTAGGAAACTTAAGAAAATACCCTGTGGGTGTTTGGGTGCTGTTTATCAAGGTGAAGATTCGTTGCTGGAACAAACTGAAATGCTGCCTATGCACCTGTTAGTGCTTTTGTCTGGTACTGATTTGGTAGTCTGGTAGTACTTTACTGAGAGCACTACTTTTCTAGTTATTTTGATGAACATCCTAATAATTTGTTACCCAAACGTTATCAAAGCATTCCACAATTCCTCCATTGCTGTTATTTGTCTCCTATCCACCGATGCCCTTTCTTTCCCTTTTGTCTCAGTATTAAACAGTAATGTTGTTAACAAGTTGTGGTATTTGTTAGGCTGACATGACTTTAAAGTGAGAAAACTTAAAAGCTATGGGTCAGGTAGCAGTCTCTCAAGTACGTTTGTTTTCAAACCAATTTATTAGGGTGGTTTTGATCCTTGCTTATTTGGTACCGTTACACGTAATTTTTGTTAAGGACTATTTACAGAACACTGTGAGATATATGATGATATTTAAATTTGTGTTATGTATTTGGTAATTTACTGACATTTATAAAATAAACCTCTTAAAGGATCTGTTTGTCTGTCATTTGTCCTCCAGAAGATGTTAGGTCTTGTCTTCAATACCTGGTTGTTGCAGTGCATTGGAAGAAGAGGAGTGTATTTCTCACACCATCTAACTTCAGGTGCCTACATGAGAAAATTAATTTCTGTAAGCTTCCTATATGCTGAATAGAGAGGTAAGCTTCGTCAAAGGAGCAAACTCAAAGGTGCTCTGAGTCAGCTCTTCAGTGGGATTAATTAATCTACCTGAACTGTGTTGCAAGTCCAAGTTAGGCGGCATAGTCCTCCTCCTCTGCTTATGCTGACAATTTAATAATGGCAAATAGATAAAACAGATAATGGGGAATTTGGTGTTTTTCTTGAAATTAATGGAATTAAATTCTGATTAAATTGAAAATTTAATTAATTAAAGAAAGATTAATTTCTGTTACTTTGGTAAGACTCATACCTTAAATGGACATGACTGCATTCTACCCCCTGTGATTGTGGTTCCTTCAGCACAAATTTACAGCTCTACTGTTGGGTTTAGAAGACATTCTTCTGGCTGTGCAACCCCACACACTCCATATTTGACACAAACTCTCATCTTACGTGAGTAGTAGGAACCCAGTGCCGAGCAGCACTGCATCAGCCTGTTTGAGTGTATAAACTGTTCTGTTTGTTGCAGTAAAGCTTGCAATTTAAAATGCATGCAGTCATGTTAAACAAGGCAATATCAAAGAAATGTCTTGCACATAGAGTAAAAGGTGGTGAGGTCTGTGATGTCTACTGTTTCTAGGGCATTTCGTTTCACGGTGTTATCTCCCACTCACAGCAGATTTTGTGGATGCCTCTACTGTGTCAAAGGAATAGTTGCCATCAGTTGTCTGCGTCTTAGGGCTGTGGATAGCCTAAAGTCCAAGCTACCCCAGATTCAGGTCACAGAGCAACACGAGGACCAGTACTGCAAATTTCCTTTGATGCTCTGAAGAGTGCGGTTGTGGAGTACAACAGAATGATTCGATGTGCACATGCCCATGTTGCTGAGGTACACTGCAGTGTTCTGTATTACTTGGAGTTTCCTTAATGCCAAAGGCTGTGTGCCCAAGTTATTCTGCATTACGAGATTCCAGCCAAGAGGTGACGAAAGCGTGAATAACAGAGGCCAGGGCATCCCCTGCCAGGGTGGAATGGAGTCTCCAAGCCAAAAAGAGTTGACAGAGAACATTATTCACAGATACTCCAGCTTAGAGTCAGCAAGGCAGCTAAGAGGTAGGAAATTTGATTTCTTAGCCTGGAACATTCTTTCCTTGGCGTTAGAAAAAGTTGAATCAATTTAACCAAAAGTTACTATACAGGCAACTGGATGGAGACCCGTTTGCTAAACCAGTATTACTCTGAAACATTTCTTACAGTTCATTGTAGCATATGTTACATGTGTGCAGAAAGACTGAAATTAGCATGCCTGGGGTCTAGAGTACCTTAGGCTTTTCATTTTTTTTCTGGTTCTATCAGAGCCAAAGATTCCCTAGATTTTCCTGTTCCGTAACTTCTCATAAAAATGGGTAAAACACATGGCAGTAGTGACCTTTCAAAAAAAAAAGATGCAACCATCAGGGGCATTTTCTGGAGGGGTACAAGCACAAGGAGACTTCACTCCACTCCGCAGTAGGCATAGTCAGTCTCTGCGCTCTCAGTCCTCTACACTCAAGAGCAGCTTGTCTGAAATAAGGCAGAGACTAGTCAACATGCATTGCCTGTTGAAATTTCAATTTTACCCTAATTCCATTCTTTCTATAGGAAGTCTGTCATAAGAACCTAAATTCTTTTTGAAGACAGGGACTTGTAGTTGTCCTTTCATCATAAAGACTCTAGTGCCCTGTAACAGTTATGGCAGCACAAGTGAGAGTTTCACACAGGTTATATGCCCTGCTGTAGCTCAAAGATATTCTCCTTTCCCTTTGGTGATAAGACTCTGTTTCTGAACTAAAAGGTCCCAAGTTATACCACTGAAGTTGCAGGTGTGAGATTTATCTGTCAGCCAGTGTCATTATTTTGCAGTAAGACAGCCATAACTAGAAGTGTTTTTACTAAACGTTTTCCAAGAGTTAGGTTTTTTTATTCCAAGATCCTTCAAATCAAAGAACCATCATCTCAAAACAGAGGAACCACGCTGAGTTTGCAAATAGGTAAAAAGAAGTAGAGAAAGTTTGTATCACTCTGGATACTTGCTTTTTCAGTGAGTGAAGAATATGATTTCTGAGTTTGTAACTGCACCATTGTCTTTTCTGCTAAAGATAGCTTACTTGCCAGTTTTCATCTAATCTACACAATATCCTCCTTGCACAATATTTCACTTCAACAGGTTTGTGTGAAACTTGCTGTGTAACTATCGCTAAGATTTTGTAACTAACCGCACTTCATAAATTAGGCTTCTGTCACTGTCCTATTCCTAGTTGCATCTTAGTTACTAGGGTGAAAATAAAGACCCCTCTTTTATAAGCCTTCATATTTTCTGTTTACAAGGATTTTGCTAACATCTAATAAATTTAATGACCTCTAATAACAAGAGGAAGTGAAACCTTACTTAGCAAATTCGTAGCTTTTCAATGTATCTTGTGGCTTTATGGCATTTCAAACCATAGGAATGTAAAAGCTGTTTAAGGAGCTGTTGCTGGGTTCAACTAGCTGCAGAAACTGTTAAGTTGTTTTTGTTTCTCTTTTATTGCTTAATCTCTGGGGCCTAACTCCGGGCTACCTGATAAAGCCATCGTTCAGGAACTTTAAACCATACAAGCTTTGACTTGATAGACGTAGAACAAGGTCTTGTATTAAACATACAGTTTAAAAACATAATTTCAAATCTGGAAATTGATTGTGGCTTGACCTACTTATATTGAAGGGCTCACTGTTCCTTACTCTCTTTGCTTTGCTGATATTATTAGATCCATTGTTCTTTTAGCAGAACTCCCAGCTGATAGGAGAAAAATCAATGTAGTGCAAAGCTTGCTGGACAACAGCACTTTCATTAGAGTCAGGGCCACAATTAACTAACTAAGACTAAGTTATGACATTTCCACTTTTAAAGGTTACAAACACTTGTATTATGCAGGTTCTGGTATTCTCAGAAGGCCGGGATCAAACATGCATGAAGTGAGCTGGGAACAGAGCAGTCTTTAAAAAAAAATTCCGTATTACACACTAATTTTTAGTACATGCCAATATGAGAAATATAAATCATGCCGAATTTATTTCCAATGCTAATTTTTAAACAAAGTGTGTGCCCAAAGCAATGTTTCTCAGGATTTTTTAATCTGCATACCCTGACGTTCACACACTTAATCCCTTCTTGGGCGTACTGATGTGTCAGCTGCTATTGCAATGGGCGTTTGGCACTTGCCTGCGCGGTACAGGGCGGCGTGCAGAGGGATCTCTGAGGGTGCATCCCTTCTAGACACAGTAGCCTGAGCTAGCTCGTCTTGGATTGAGAATGCTCAGAGGTCTGTAGTTCAAACACACATCTGCCCAGCTAATGGGGTCAGAACATCTTCTTCCAATAATGGATTGGTTCTCTCTCGGGTAAAGTGCTCTAAGAGAAATTGAGAGGAGATCCATCCTTAAATAAGATTTGATGCAGCCCGGGAGAATGACAATTACAGCTTTTACTAAGACCATGCATAAAGCAAAGTCATGCTGTGTAGGAAACAGGGTGATGGAGTACTCAGGGAGATCTTTTAGCGTAGCGACTAGTAGTAGGTAGGTCCATACTACGGAAAAGTTTTGTGAGAGAGAAAATGAAGCACACATAAGTGGCTTTTCTGTCGGAGACAGTGAGAAGTGTCCCTGTGTGCGTCGCCCTGGTAAAGTCTGGGTTATTTTCTTCTTGTGCTAAGAGCAGCTGGTGATGGCAACAGATATTTTTATCTGGCAGGTGAAAAACACAAGAGCCCCCCCCCGGGGTTAAAGTTTAGGGAGGCAGCTGAGATGTACAGTAAAAGGAGTGTTCAACAGGAGCTGCCAAAATCAAGTTAGGACTGCAACTAGGGTTCACACCTGAGCAGTCCTTTGCTGGGGCTTAGCATGTCCCATGGCATACGTCTCAGCTGGGCTGGGCCCAGGTCGTTACAGGGGAGACTGCGGGCTCCATCTCCACCTGCCTTGTGCCTCTGTCTCTTCATAGGTACTGTTACCCCCTGTGCTGTGCACGGACCATGCACACAGGAGCAGCAAACTTGCCTCACAACTCACCAGCACCATTCCTGAGCTAGAGAGCAGCAGAGCCACCACTGAGCTCACATATATCTGAACAAAAGCAGGGTTGGTTGGCTCATCCCTCTGAGGTTACTGATTCCCAGATAGTCCAAGGCATCCTGGAATTTTCACCCATTATGCTGAATTCAAAACCTGATTTCCATGGCAAGTCAGTGGCTGAGATATGAATTGGAGATGTGGGCAGTAGCTGAGACCTCGCCTGTCTCTGACCTCTTATTCCTCAGTTTTATAAATCCACAGCCTTCTGCACACGCTAGTTTTCCATGCAAGATGTAGCAGTAGGTTCTGCAGTCATAGCTCCTGACGTAACCGACATCAGCCATCCCTTTTGGGTACCCAGGACACGGGCATAACTGTCCTGGCCCACACTCCTACATTAGCACTAGTTTGTCAGGAGATCAAGTGGCTCAGTGGCACCGCAGCCCCTTCAGAACCGCGGCTGCAGGCCCGTCACTCTCACCTTCCTGCTGCCACCCAGTGTGGGAGATGGCACAGCCCCCCGATACCCTCTTTGTCCCTCCCTGGTTTTCACACATAGCTGCCCTCGCTGCTGGCCGCTGCTCTGTGGTGAGGGTCCCTCTCCTTGAAGAAACACAGCTCTGCTGCCTGCCATGCGTGCTTACCGTGGCAGCTGCCTTGTGAGGCGGCTGCTCAGGCTCACCTCTCTCCTCCACTTGTGTCCCGCAGCCTGACCTGCCCCTCACCGTACTCTCTGCGATGCCTATGGACTTCAGGTATGTCGGTGTCCCCCCGGCCGAGCGGGTAACCCGGGGCACGGAGCGCGGTGCGGCAGCCGCAGAGCTCGGGGCGTTGTTGCTGGCACATTCCCCTTTCCTCGGAAATAGCTGTGAAACGACGTCTCAATGTCAGGGCTGTCTCTGCAAAATTATTTGGCACAATGTGGCGTGTTGAACTGTAGATAATGTTTTAGGGCTTTTCTTCTTTGAGAGCAAACATGTGGCTCCTTATTCATGGCTAAAGAACGGGAAGAGAAAAATCTCCAGTTACGCGTGTGAAAGTTTGCGTTCTGTGGCCGAGGACGCAGTTAAATGCCCAGTGATCTGGGCATACGGTGATCTGGGCATAAAACGGTGACAAAACCTGCATAGGCAGAGGAACGTGTATGTGGCTCTTTACCCCCAGAAGAGAACAAAAAGGGGCTGATTGGAAAGCAGTTACAGGCTGGGATTTTAACGTACCGCTGGCGTACCTGGCCTCTGCCAGTCTGCCCTTGCCGCTGCCACTTGTCTTTAACAGCTCTGTAACGTGAATCCTCTGTTCCCTTTAGTATTGCCAGGGTAGGCAGTACCGAAGGAATAGTGCCTGCTTACCCAGGGCAAGCCCTCCGACTTTCCCCAGTAACCCCCTGAGCAGTGTGTGCTAATTACTGAAATGGCTCCATCATTCCTTCTTAATTCTTATTTACTGTACCTACCTTCCAGAGCCTCACGGGGTAAAAGGTAAAAGAATACAAGTTCCTGTAGTGTAAATATATCCCAGCGTTGAGCAGCAATGAAAATAGATTTCTTGAAATGTACTGCAGTATTTTCTATTATTTAGAAACACCGTTTAGTTTGCAGAAGAGTAAAATATGTAAAAACATTTCTGTACAGTTCTTTTCTAAAGCTAACACAGAAGCTTTTTTTTCCCCTTCTTTTTAAAGCAACCATTTAATAAAGCCTGACACTTAGCAATGTTTTGAAATAATTTTTGCTGCTCTGCCAGCAGTTGGCTTTGCTGTGAATCTCTAAAGACAAATCCATCTACAGTGAATCTAGCAAAATTCAGCTCCGTGTTGTATGTCAGGGTTGAGGACTACTTGTCAGCTCTGGCACTGTCAGATTTTATCTTTAAATATGACAGGCAATTTGTTCAGGGAGCACTTCTGAATGACAAGATATAGTGGTGTTGTAAAACATGGCACCTGTGTGGTATGCCCTGCCTTTGTGGACATCAGAGGCTATTGTTTCCTTTGCTATTAGATAGCCACAGTCACACAATAAGGTGTGTAAAATGTTCACAGAAACCTTTTAAATAGAGTAGCAGGAAAGTAGATACCCTCCGGTCATTTAAGTCAGGCCATCATTTTATCTTATAAAACACAACATTCGCTAAAATATGATGTAAAGAGGAAACCAAATGCTCTGCTGAGCAACGCTGGTGCAAGCCAGGGGTTTGAGCCACGCTGTAATAAAAGGGTTTTATCTTTAAAGTGCCTGTAATGGAAAAGTTAGGATTTTAACTCCTTCACAATCAGACAGGTAGCGGGAGCCATTCAGAGGGCTGTTGTTGACATATGGGATGGATAAAGTCCCACTGAAAAATCCGCCGTTTACTGCAGTGGGGCTTCCTGGAATGGGGCAGTAAGAGCAGGTGACGAAACATTGATGCACCTAATGTGTTTGGGTTAAAAATAAATAAGTAGGAGGGTCACAGTGGCTGATTTTTACAATAAAAACCAGATCGAACTAGTAAAATTTAGCTGGAGGCGTACCATGGATGTGCCACTGCCGAAGTCAACGGAGGGTTTTTCCACACTGCAAGAGCCGTGTTTTCATGGTTGTGGTAAGTAACCTTCTTCAGAACGTGAGTGTAAAACTGAGTAAATCCAGAAAAATGTGATACTGCAAAGACACTGTATGCAAGCATATCCCAGTGTGTCTGTTCTTCCAGAATGCTGATGCTCTTGTCCTGCTTGCAGCAAATGGTGGCCATGTTCTGGAGGAAGTGGGAGGGGGCCAACCAGTTATTTTAAAAGGAAAAAATCCCTTTTGAGTCTGTTTTTGGTGTGTTTCTGTTACCTAAGAAGTGGCCAAGGTATTGTTGACTGCATGCCTTCTGCTCCTGCAGGTGCCCGTCAGCAAGGACTGTGCCGTGCCTGTCTGGCGGAGCTGCAGTCGTGCTTGTACCCTTTGCGCGTGTGAACCAACCCGTTCCTGCACCCACCCCTTTAAAACTGGTTCTACTGCCAATCCCCCCTGCTGTCCCTGTTTACCTACAGACACCTGAAAATGCTTTAAAAGCAGGAGAAGAAGATACAGGTCTGCTCGTGTAGTTGAAAGAATGTATTTAATCTATGACATGCGTTTCACTTGCCCTTAGTGGTCCAGGCAGGGACTGAGGCTCTGTTAGGTCTGTGACATGGGAAGTCTGGATTAAGGCCATTCTGTGTAGATTTCCTAAACCCAAGAACAAGGAAAATCTCAAAAAATATGGTTTTGATTTGCAGTAACGCTGTGATCGAATCATATTAGCGTCCTCTTGGCAGTTGGAAGGCATGCAATATTTGGTATTTTACTTGAAGTCTCGGTCCTGGAAAAGGACTAAAAATCTGTATTAGTAACAAAACTACCACCTCCATTGCTGCAGCCTGCCCCGTTGATAGCATTTAGTGGCGGTAGTACTGGGCGTGCCTGTAGTGTTAGCATGGCAGCTTGAACAAAAATAAAATTAACACAAGCTAATGGGTGGCAGGGTGGGATCAGGGGTTAAAAAGATGCAGCATATGTGCAGTTGGACCCCTCGTGGGAAGGATTTGGCATAGTTTAAATACACTTTTGTGTTTCTTATTCTGAATAGAAATTAAGTACTGTCTTCTCACCTAGGTGTAACTACTTTAAAGGAAATTCTGCAGTTGAAGAAGAGAGGTAGGCTGTGCTATTTCCTTTGGAAGAGACAGAACTGTTTGTCATGTTCACTCTTAGTATAATTTTCTCATCTTCAGTAGAAGAATATGATACATTTGTACCACTAGCATAATTGTGTTCAGACATTTATTAATTCCCTTTCAGATACTTTTGCCTGTTTCTTTTTTTTTTTTTTACATAGAAGGTTGCCATAGTTTTAGAACCACTGGGAAAACTGTACAACCATCTTATCTAAGCAAAGATCTTTTGATACTTAGGTCCATATTCTAAGATGGTTACCATAACAAATGAAAAGCAAGAAGCAGCTCCAGAGGGTAAATCATTCCACCTGTTGTTGGTATTTATTTCAGGTTAGGATGAGCTGTCTCTGAAGAAGCCTGTCTCTCCCTATTGACTCAAGGGAAAGCTAAGGTAACTTGCTTGTCTCATTTTCAGGTAGCTAAATCTGGTTGAGGAAAGTCATCTTTAGTCACCCAAGTCCCTTGACTTTCTTCCAGACATAGAAGTCTCAATAGATCACAAAGGTGTTTTTGAAGAACGCTTGCGCGCTCTGTGTTCACAAGCACTTTACCATCTGTGGTATGTTAACTCATAATGGAATCTAATTCAAAGGGCTTTTAGAAAGAAGGAAAAAGATTTTATTGTAACTAATAGTGATGGATGATTGGTATGGTCACACAGAGCAACATAAATCTTTGTGCCATGCCCAATGCTAAAAAGCAGACAAACTCGATAGCTCAGGGAACGCATGTACTTAAGCATAAGAAAGTCTTACAGGGAACAGTTTTCAGACCTTACATCCATTAGTAGGGCAGACAAACACCCAGTGAAGTAATTTTGCCTGCCCATCACTGAATAACGTACTCAAGTGAAGTGCTGCACTGCAGTTCCACTCTCCTCGAGCAAGTGGCCTTGCCAGCAGGTTTAGAGAGAGCATAATCAGAGAGAAGAAAAACCCTCAAATATTAATAAGGGAACCACATACATCAAAACTGACTGCCCCAAGTGATAGAAGCAGCTATGTGTAATTATCAGTTATCTACCTGCTGAGGTACATTAGCTATTTGATATAAAACACTTAATAGATGTTTCAGTTGCTGTGTTTACTGGGGGTCTGTGCTGTGCAGCTGTATAAAAAGTATTGAGAGTAAGGACCAGGAAGGAGTTTTGTTAAAGGTGAAAAATGAGAATCTGGGATAGAGGTAAACTGATCAGCAGTGAAAGAAGACATAGTCCCATCTCACAAACTGGGCACCAGGGTATAATCTTTTGTTGCTGTAGTGGTTTCTCCTCTGTACTTTGTGTAATTTCAGTATTTCTATTACAGGAAAACTGAGATGTGCCAGCTAGGAAGTAGTTCATCTTATTATGTGCTTTCCAAATGTAATGCACTGGTGAGCATGCTTTAGTAGTTTCTTCTATATATCATTTAATGCCATCTGCAGTAAAAGTATTTTGGGTGTTTTTAGAGGAAATAGTAGGTTTTTTGCTTTAGTGGGCTCCTTGTGTTCTCAATTGGCCTCGTGTAAGCCATGAAGGTGTTTATCATATAAGCGTGGGCTCACATAGGAATCAAAATAATGGGATCAGATACACAGGAATGGATTCCTTTGGCAGGGGAAAATTACAATTCAGTGATGTACAAGATGCCACCCTGCTCTGGGCCTGAAGCATGGAGGAGGTGGTCATCCACAGCTGTAGTAAGTCTGAGATGACAGGAAATGGAAGCAAATATGCACAAGCTCCATTTACTTTCCCAGCTGCCCAGGAGGAAGCCTTGAGTCTGCAGTAATGGCATGAGCTCAAAATGTGATGGACAGGAGCTCAAAGAGGCTGGAAGAAGCTGGTAGACATGCTTGAAGGCAGAAAGGTAGGTGGGAATATTCCTCCACAGTTCTGAGTTTATTATGGTGTTTTACAGAAAGTAGTGCTTTTGGTAGAGTAAATACATTAACGCTTCCTGTGATTAATAGAGGAATCAAATTCAGACATGGACGTTTTTCAGCATGACTGTTCCATCTGTAGGAACAAGGCTTTGGTTATCTCTGTGGATCAACCTTGGCTTGGGAAGACAGGTTCTGTTGCTTGCTCTGATGCTTCTTACCTGTCTCCTAAAAGGGGAGAAGCCTCTACAAATGCGTTTTCATCATGTGTTCCTCTCTGAGTTGTCCTAAAGACTTTAGAACTTATGGCCAACTTTAATCAAATATGAAATAAAAATTCAAGTCTCAGAGATGAAAGTTCAGAAATTTTTGTGCAGTTTGGAACATGGCAAAAGAAGTATAGCAGTGTCTTTTCTGAGGAGGAACCAGCAGAACACGGCCATCACTGTCCCTCTGCAGCAGCCAGCTGGTCAGTCAATCACAGCAGGGTCTGTGTCCTGGGTAGAGGAAACACTGAACAACATGAAGAGAGTGGGGGGTATTGTGGTGAGGGGATAGGATTTTGATGACAAAGAATTTGAATCCATGGGAAATTAGGCTTTATTAGTTCTGCTGCTCACAAAACAACTTCTTTCTGGTAACCCTGGGAAAACCAGGGTTTTTCCTGTTTTACACTCACAAACCAAGGGTAATGTTGTTGTTTAAAGTGCTTTGGCTACATAAAAGCTAGCATTTTTCAAGCTTCCAAGAATTATCCACAACGGACACACATTCTGAACTTTGCTTGTAATAGTCAGCGTGACACTTTGAGTAGAACTGAGCTAGGTATTGAGCTTTTCAGCCCCAAACTAGCAAAGCACTTGGGCGTCTATTTAGATTTAAGTTGCATGAGTTTCAGCTGCGAAAATGTGTAAGTGCTTTGCTGGATCTGGGCTGGTGGTGAACCCGGGCTGGTGCTTCACACCTCAATTTTCTAACTTTTTGAGCAGAGGTTGTTTCAGAAGAATAAATCATTTAACCTAGTTTCCTAAAGAAATGCGATGTTTGCAGTTGTGCTGTATGCTCAGACACACATGTCTGTTAGTTCTGTACTCTGCTCATCCAAGGACCTGTTTAAACAAATTCAGGTGAAGGAGGGGGTAAGTTTCTGCTGATTTCATGGAAAGAGAATAGCGGCATTATTTGTACCAGTAAGGCAAAGGCTGGTTTGAGAACTCAGTCCTGCTGGAAATCATCTAACCTACAGAGGTGTGAAATCCTGAGACAGAGCACCACAGCAAGTGAGAATTCATGGGTCGTGTGGCTCAGGGAGCGACCTGTGCTTCTTACCGTGATAAAGCTTTCAAAGCACGCACCACATTCAACACAACGGTTTGGAATTTTTAACCCAGAGCGGGGATCTTTTTCCTGCTGAGGGACACACGTGGCAGGCTGCACGTGGGTGCAGACCAGAAGCAACGCAAGCGACCTCCACGGCTGTGCGGATGCTGGGACGTTCAGCTGCCGCCTGGCCACAGGCTCCCTCCCCTCTTCACCTTCCTACAGTCACCGGATTGGAATGCTGAAAAGAGAGGTGCCCGGGCACACTCAGCTGAGCCCTAGAATGAAAAGCAAATAGCTTGTCAAATCACAGTATTATGTGAGATAACGTTTCTGTTATTCCTACAAAGAGTTGGCAATTACATTGCAGCTTTACTTTGTTTTGCTTTTCTTTAAAATCAACTGAATATCAATCTACAATCAATAACGAAACTTGCCTATAGGCAGTTCCACCTTCCAATCTGCTGCGTGGATCAGCTGCTGGTAATTTATACACAGTCAATAAGACACATTTCAAAAGTGAGTTTTTTCTCCCAAAAGGCAAAACTGCTCTAATTTACAGCTGGATATGAACTGGGCAAACAACGTACACCTGGAGTAAATGTAATTTCTAATTTACAAGAAACTCCAGTGAAAGATTAGATCTGATCTACTCTCTATGCAAGCAATCTATGGATATTTATATTATGATAACTGGAGAGCATAAATTGCTTTTGTTTTTCCTTTTGGGTATCTTTTTCATTTGTTTGTTTAGCAAACCCTGCAGGGGAAACTAGAACAACTATAATTACAGTCACAGTTACAAGTTGTGGGGTCTGTAGATAATAAGCTACAAGGCATTTTTATTGTGCTTTTTTATTATTATTTAGTTAAAGAATGCTTTTTTCCCAAGACAATCCATCTGTATTTTGTAGGAAGGAGAATCAAAGCAATAGCTGTCAAATATCAGTGAGATAGCAGATTTACAAATTAATCCCATTGCTTGGTATTTCCACAAAGGTTGAAATCTGTAATTGGTGTGAGAAACTGTAATTAACTTATTAGAAGCACTCAGGCAGCTAGGTGTGCAAAATGGCAGCAGGTGTGTAATATCATTAGAAATACTCTGTATAAAAAGCACCTCTGAGTTTTATCCCTTTAGTTTCATGCTACCAGCTGCCAATGTGATTGGTTAAGTAGTTTTGGGCCATGCAATACTCTTTCTTTTGGATTGATGTGTTTATTACTTTTTATGACAGGGGATCCCAAGGCAGATGTTCAATAAAGAAACAAGCTGCTACAGAGCAGAGTAAAGAGATAGGTGGTGTAGATGCAGGAAATTGGGAAAGTTATCATATGCGCTAAGTTGTTATTGAAGATTTTGCTCCCAGCATTTGTAGCAGTTGTGTTATATACTCTTCCACAGACAGTAATCTAACAGGGAATTATTGAAAGCCAAGTGCCAAGATTTCGAATTGCACTATATGATCTGGAGCTGCTACTCAAACAGGGAGCTGGAGCTTTGCAATTACAAAGACGTGGCCGTGCCATTTTCAGGAGAGCTGTGCGTGAACAGTTAGAGCTGCCTTGCTCACGCAGAGCCTTTTCTCACCGAGGTGCAGAGCTGAAGATCCTATTTTCCTTTGCACCTTATGCAGTCACGGGCATTCGTACAAAGTGAGTGAAAATCATTGCTGCGAAGGAATGCAGTTCAGGATTTGGATAGGGGGTGAACAAATTATAGTTGTATAGAGATCCGATTTATGGATCAGTCAAAGACAAATTCTGCTCTGTCTTCACCAATAAAACTGTAGGATCATCACGTTGAAGCGAAAAGGAACATGTAGATGGGTACGTGGGGAAAACCAAGGAGAGAGAGGTCGTCTTAAGTCCTAGAGCTCCTCACAGCTTGGTTTGCGTTTGGTTAGTCTTAAGGAGGAGAGAAAATACAAGTTTCTTTCATTGCTTTCAGAAACTTTTGTACACTCCTGTAGGGAAAAACCAAGTATTTTCTAGAGAGGTTTCTTGGCATAAACCAGCTTTTCTCTTTAATTGTTTTAAAAGGAAGCAATAGAATGTGATTGACATTAAAAAATCTCCTTTTTTAATTGATTTAATATATTTTGCGGGTTTTGTGACTTTAATTTAATGCATTACAACTAGATATGAGAGGAGCTAATAATTCATGAGATGTTATTTTCTAATTAGATTTTTGTTAATGCCTCTAAATCTTCTGCCCAGAAGCAGAAGCTGGCCAACAAATTTGAATGGTATTGAGAGCGAACTGTTCTGCTCCATCCACGTTCTTTGATCCACCGCTTTCCTTCAGTTTCTTGGTGGCAAGTATTAGTGTCATCCCTGCAATAGTATTCTTCCAGCTGTGCCTCGAAGGGGTGAGTATCTCCTTCTGCCTTTCACCACCTCTGCAACGCTTCCTGTCTTACCCCTGGAATCTCTTCCGACCTTTCTGAGGCTCGGCTGTTCCAGCTCCACGGGGCACAAAGTGCTGCCCTGCCCTCTCTCGCAAATAGGGAGGTGTGAGTACACCATCCCAAATCTTCCCGCTCCCGTGTGTGGTGGCAGTCACTCGAAACCTCCCTCCTTTGGTTACGAAACCCTGGCAGACCCGTTCCAGCCTGCCCACAGGCAGGGCCTTTCTGCACCCTTGGCGTTTTCCTGCTGATTTATAAATTACGGCATGGGCTACGGGAGAGAAGAAGGAGATGCATGATGGTCTCTTGCTGTCTGTGGGGGGGGGAATGCTGTTCAAATTCAAGCAGTTCTGAGGGCTGCAGGACTTTCCATGGCCTGAAACGGCAGATTTTGTGGGCTGGGACAAGTATTCCGGATCGCTTCCCAGCTCTTCAGTTTAAAGCTATTAAGCCTTGAGATGGGAAGAAGAAGCTCAAGAAGTTATGAGAACTAGGCTAATTATTAGACTATTTATTAGACTAAACAAATTATATATGCTATTCAGAATTTCTGTTGATCGCAGTTCGGTTGGCAGCAGACACAGAAAGCTCAGGGAAGGCTACTGCTGTGTGGGAACAACGCAGAGAAATGCCAAGGATGCGTTAAACACGTAAGGCAAGAAAGAAAGAGTTCTGACAACAAAGTTGTGTTAGAGCAAGGCGTGAACATAAAACTTGAGAGTACTTTGGTAACAGGATGTGTTTCGTCAGTGCATCTCGAAGCACGAACAAAGACGGTTGGAAGAGACAATAGAGACCTCAGGAGCTGAGGAGCAGGGGAGAGGAGAATCATGCTAAAAAGCAATATAAGCCATTGTGGGAAGTGACGTTTTTAAAACAAACCACTGTGGTTGCTGCATTGTACAAACCTAATAAGACATAGTGAAAAATATTGGATTCATTTTTACAAGTTAAAAGTGACCTTGTTGGCCTTATGAATGGATTCACTTCTCACAGTACCTCTTAAGGGCATTAGGGTTATGACTAACTCATAAAAATAAATCCAATATTTTCCCCTTGGCCATGTCATATCCAGTGTTGGAATTCAGCTGTGAGAACTGGTGGGGCTCCGACTTTCATTTAGTTTGACCTCCCATTATGAGAAGTACCTAGCTCTCAATCCTGGTGGGCTGCAGCATAATTCCAACAGCGGTCATATCACATACCAGGTGGAAACAGAGAAAAAATCCAAGATGGCCTAGAAAATAGAGGGTCGTGCAGCACAGTATGTAACTGAAAACAACATATGAAAGGAATAAGTGTTTCAAATAATGATAGGGGGGTTTCCTTCCCTGTTTTTCATTTGACCTGCATAACAGATCAAGGCAGGACTCTTAGCTTAGTCATACACTGTATATGGGGGGCAGGGGAGGAATCTAAGCTAATGGCTTAGCTCATATAGTTGTTCATTTCTTTTGAAGTCAGAGGAACTTAAAAAACACAGTGAAGAAAATAACCCGAGAACAAGCGGTTTGAAAATGTAGTGGAGGGATTTAAAGGTGATAGACACACCTATTTAGTATCGGTGACAGCACGAGGCCTCTACTGAGCAATAACCTAGTCCAAAGCAGTTGGAAGAAATAGTAAGAACTGTTTGCAGCACCCATGGATGTCTACAGCTATAAATCTGAAGCTCTGTTCCTCCACCTTGTTGGGTTCAGTTGGTCACTGAGGGCCTATATCGGTCCATGCACGCGAGTGACATGCTGTAGTCGCTGTGATGTGCAGATGAGGAAAGNGTCCATGCACGCGAGTGACTTCGCTGTAAGGTGGACGTGCTGTAGTTGCTGTGATGTGCAGATGAGGAAAGGTTCATTGTAAGTGTATATCAGATGTGCTCTTTTCATAACCCGTGTATTCTGTATATCTGCTCTACCTGATAACCATTCCCTTTCTAACAGGCTCAGATGAGTTTGTCCTTCTCTTGGCAGAATAACTTTTCAAGGTCCATTACATGCACACGGGCATGGTCCTGGGCAACCAGCTCCAGGTGGCCCTACGTGAGAAGGAGGGTTGGACCAGATGACCTCCATAGGTCCCTTCCAACCGCAACCACTCAGTGATACAGTTATCTTAAATCCAAGCTGTAACAGCACAGACATCTGTATAGGCTAATTTACCCTGTCAGGAATTGTAAAGTGGGCAGAAACGTGGTCAGTGACATAGGAGTGATGGTGTTACGGGGTTAACGGGAAGGTTTGCCAGTTACAATTAATTAGGCCAAGCTAAAACAGAAGCAGCATGAGATTAAAGATTTTCTGCATTGTGACTGTCCTTGCAGGGGTAAACCCTTAACTAGTGTAATTTGGGTCAAACACAAACTCTGGTGTGAAGAACATATAAATCCATTTATCTGTGTTTATCTGAAGCCAAGATGGATTCCAGCCTTGGTTACTGCAAGGTTAATTTTGCCATTGTTCAGTGTTGCCCTTTCTGCTCACAAATTTTCTCTCAACAACTTGAGCAGCATGCTGAATTAGTACTGTAGAAAATCATGAATGACATGCATATGCTCTAGGCATTTTTGAGGTTGCAAGGCTAACAGTGAATATTCACACTTAAAATATTGAGTTTAGGTTTATAAGCCATGGAAATGTTGAGTACCTTCTTTGCTTTGTTTCCTCTGCCTCTGCTTTTCCCATGATTCTTTTATTACACTGAACAAGTTCCGTATCTGTAACATCCAGAAGTTGATGACTTCTCATATTGCATTTCCTTATTTTCTCTGAAAAGTTTCAATGAGTATTATTTTACCTGCATTATTTTGGTGTCCAGTATTCCCATAGGCAGATCAATCATGGGAAAATTTTCATTCCCTAGAAACATACAGGACCCAGGAATATGGGGTTCCCTGAGTCCGTGAGATTTCGGCCCCGCGCCGTGCCGCTCTCCTGTGCTCTGTACCGGGGATGAACCCTTGGCTTTCCTACGGAACAGCCCGTGCACCTTACTGCTAACTTCACACCCCAGGCCAGGCACATGCCGTGCTCTGAGCGCCACGGTGACTTCTGCGATAGCTACCGTGCGCTGGAAGGGGGTGTTGGCAGGTACGCCATAACCACAGATTTAGATTTTTTAATTGAGACAGCTTTGTCAGGATTTAAAAGCGTTTTTCCTAAATGTGGCAAATAAGCCTGCTGAACTGGCTAAGGACTCTTATTTATACAAACTGACTCTGATGTTACCTTGTGTAAAATATGTTTAATGTTAACTAATGCATATTTGAGTTACAGTTTCCATAAATATTTGTGAATACATTATGATAAAATCTAAAACCTTGGCAACAGTTAAGAGAAGAGAGTTTGCAGATAAAAATCAATATTGCCTGCAGTATCCCAAGAGAACATACTGCTAGTGAAGTTTAAATTAGCTTTGCCCTAAAATCTAAGACATTCCTGCAGCACACTTTAAAGTATCTTAAAGTGTGAAGGAGTTAAGCTAATTACTGTAGCATTTGAAGACAAGACATTTATAAAATTAATGGGGCAAAGTCTGCAGTCTTTCATTCAGCAAAAATTCCTACTGCAATTGTGTATTTATTAGGGAAGAGCTGCAGAACTTGGTCCCCAGCTTTTAAACAGTGGCATCTATCAAGAAAGTAGCTCAAATACTGGGGGGTTTTGTGTGATTTCTGCTTACAGAGTGAGAAGAGGAGGAAGCTGGGCTATTTAACATCAAGCATCACTTGGTGTTATCTGGCCATGCTAGCAGGACCCCACCCCAATCTCCTGCAGAGACACAGCCTTGCACCTCTCCTGCTGAGTAGATTTGGTCTCCTGACATCCCTGGGTCCGCAAGCCCAAGCCTACATGAGGAAGTCACACAGCCTCGTCGGAGCAGCTCTGTAAGGCAAAGCACGTGGTGCTAAAGACCCAAAGCCCACGCTGCGGGTGTTTCAGGGCAGTCGATTTCAAATTAGGTGCTGCCGTACGCTGAGTGCTTGCCCACGGCTGGAGAACATTAGGTTTAGTTTCACCTGAGAGGATCCCAGTTCACACAGTGGCTTTCTGCTCCGCAGCGTAAACCAAAGCACAGGAAGCTGTGGTGATCTGGAGATTCACCTCAAAAGGTCCTCGTCTGTACTGACACACTAGCGTAGATGTGTCTTGATAAACTAAGGATACCTGCAGTAGCGTGACTCCCACTGCCACCAGGTAGTGTGGCTGCTCCGCAGTAATGCTCCTGGGGGTACAATGTCACCTACTAAAGAGTGTAGTGGAAGGAACAGGATCTCAGGCTCTGCTAATTTACCTTTCCCTGGGAACCTGTTGAGAAGTGATGTCCACATTCTGCACAGAAGTGAGATCAGTGGAGCCCGTTGGAAGGGACATTGCTGCAAAGTTGCTCTGTCTCCCTGCACACAGGAGAGACGAGCAGAACTAGCTGGTGTGATGACAGGAACGTTTACCTGGAAGACGCGAAGCCCTGCATTTGGTTTAGGCATGAGCTCTGTTCAGCAGCTTTGTTCTTTCTCAGTGTTAAGTTCTCACACGGGGACATGACTACAGAATACAGACAAAGAGGGAGGGATTCAGTTAACAGTTTCCTATGTGAAGGGTTAGGAGGATGCAACCAACCCCTTGTTCAAGTGTTTATAGGGCAAAGCACTGGTCCACTGCAATTCGTCGGCACTGTTCACTGTAAGAAGCACTGACCTCTGAGCTCAGGCTTAGGAAGGCAAGTTGTTTGCAATTCAGGTTGATCCCAGTCTGTTTCTCCTCTAAACCAGCCCAAGTCAGTAGTGCAATTACAGAGAAGGCTGAAAAACCTTGCACTGCCCCCTTAACGACAAGTAGCCTTGTTCACTCCAGGCTGCAGAGACATTTCTTCCACATCTGGTTTTCAACTGAAGATTTTTACAAGGCATTCACAAATGTGAAAAAAAAATTAGCTTATTATGTGAACATTTGCCCAGCTGCAACTTGCCAGGCTTTATTTTGGCTATGGAAGCTGCTGGCTGGAAAAGGGTCAGTATAACTATAACAGACTTCTTGGTTCTTGTTGTTCGACTGAGAGACTCCAGGCTTCGCTCACCTGAAAAAAAGAAAAAAAAAAAAAAGCCTTGCTTTGGTTTCCTGACTGAGGTAGGACTCAATTAATGGAAGTTAACAGTTGGTCTGAGACTGAGGATGAGGGGCTGGGTGGGGGAGAGGATTGCTGCTCGAGAATTTACAGCACGGGCTCGCTGTTGGAGAATGCTAAGGGATGTTTCACATTTTTATCTAGACATAATGGCATTACTGAGTGTTGGCCAGATGAAAAGAAACAGTGCACCAGATGCAACTTACACACACACATACACGTATATATAGCTATTTCTCTGCCTTTGATCTTTATAGAAAAATATTGTCCTTCCAGTAGATTCATTCTCAGATGAGCTTGCTTGTCTCTTTCCAATTCAAAGATGTGGTCAATAACTGAAGTTAAACTGGCGGAGATGGTACAGAAAATTGTTCAGGCTCACAGGAAAAGTGCGATAACTGCACTTTTTATAGCTGTCGTCCAGTGCAATTCAGTTTCTCTGGACCAGCAACTGTTAGTATGTAGTGTCTTCCCAACTGATGTTTGAGGAATTTTTTTAGAATAAAACTTTTTAAGAGTTCCTTAACCTTCTGGAATGTTGTTGTAGCTCACTGCCATTTCCCAAGTAACAAGCCTTTATCAGTGCAAAACCTACATTAGAAATGCTTATGTAGTAGCTGTACAGCTCATCAGCTTTTTCCAGGGCATCTTCTGTGCCTGCACACTTAGAAGTTTATTGATTTGAACCACATTCTGAATCTGTCCCCTGCCTTTAAATTCTTTTAGCATTTCTCAATGCGTCACTGACCTGTGAGTCTGTTACCATTTTTATTGCAGCTGCTCAGTGTCTCAAGCACCTTTTTGGCATGTAGTAGGAGCCTTCAAACTTCTTCCTTTAGACACTTGTCTGTAAGCTGGTAATGGTAAAGCCTTGGGAGCCCCAAGCCCTGGCAGGCAGGACTTTCCTGTTCATCCCCCCTTTCAGAGCAGGCTGGGGAGCTCACAGTCTCCTTGACAGACTCCAGAATGTCCTTTCTAAATTGTTTCTTCCCTAGGGCAATCTGAGGGAATACGCCTCAGATGACCGCGTTCAAGCAAATCTCACCCTTGCGTTTCACTTTAGTCAATTTAAATCTCACACTTTATGCTGTAGCCAAAGCCATTAGCCCATGTCATCCTTCACTGTAATACAGATCTGCTCCTATCTCATTACAGCGTGCTTAGCTCCACCACAGGGGCTGGTGTACACATACGGGCTATACTGAATTATTAAGAGTTTCACTTAAACCGGCAAGACTCGGGAAGTCTTGAAACTCTGTCTTTAATGTTACCCATAAGGTTTAAGTACTCGAGATGTCTCTCAACAGCTGATGTTTTTAATACACTCTGTGCGGCACTTCAGATCTGTATAATTACATGGATTTCGAGATAGATATATGTATTCTGATTTTGGACAACTCCAGCTCTATTGCAGCTTGGCTGCAACAAAAAACTAAAGGCTTTTTCCTCTTCTGTACATAAACAATGAAATCCTTAAATCTTCCTTGTCAGATGAAAGCCTGGGCATTCCATAATAATATTTTTCATGTGCCTTACAGTAGGAATTATTTTGAGTGTTCAACTTTGCCTTAGCAGGTCAGAGATGATATTCTTTTTATACAGATCTCTAATATAAGCAATATTCTCTCTCACCCCTGACTCATAATACAGCAGTTTTCCTTCAAAGCGTAAATTAAAGTGAAGCCACGAAGGGGTCATTAATGGACTTAGTAGAGTCAATACTGAGGGTATCATGTACTGCCTGTTTAATATTGAAAGCAAAGTCAATGGAAGTATGGCCTTAATATATATGGGCTTTGCGAATACCAACGAGACGGAGCAGAAAGTTTAAACTTAGGAGTGTGCAGAGAGATGAAATAGCTTGCTATGAAGCATAAGTTGGGGTTCATTTCTGAAAACCTGGGAAAATATATGCCTGCAGCTAAAGGTCAGAAACTATTAGTGAGGATTAGGATGGTGTCATCCACTGTATTTCATACGTGGAATTTTAAAAAATTCTAATGGAAGAGAAGATTTGTAATTCCAGAGCCACTATTTAAACAGTAATATCCAAATCATTGGCTCATCTTTTCCTTCAAAGTAATGAATGGAAAGGCCAGGATGGCATAGCAAAATCCTCTACAGAACGTACTTCACGAGAGAACTAATAAGACACACAGTATAACTATTCCGCTTACAGTACGCCAGACTTTTAGAGGACCAATTAAAAGAGACTTAAAATGCAATTAAAGTAGGAATCACTTGGCAACTAGGCATTAGCTATCTCTCCAATCAGCACTGCATTAGCAAGCCTTTAGCAAGAGATTTGCTGGTGGATAAAATCTTTGTGAAGCATAACAGTGGGGCTGAGCTAAAACCACTGGTAGGAGGTTAGAGTGAAGCTGGCCTCCAGGGAAGGGCCTGGGACTGTTCTGCTGTGCTGAGATGTAAATGGTGGCAAGCGGTGGAAAGGAAAAGCAGCTTCTGAGAGAAGGCTGCACCGGAGAGCAGAGGGCACAACCTGCGGGAGCTCTTTCACCCTTCTGATAAATGGTGCTGGAGCGGGGAGCCCATCTGTTTCTACACCTGACAGTGCAGGTTTCTTTTTAATACCGGTCTCTCTTTCCCTGGGGGGAGGCAGGCAGCATTGCCAGGACTCAGTCTTACCTCACCGGGTTGCTCACCAGCGGGGCCGGGGAGCAGCTGGGTACAGAGGCCAGCGCATGGCTGGCTCTTGCCCTTCAAGTGCGCCTTTGTATTGGGGCAAGGTGATGTTTCTGATATTACTTCCAGTTTCTGTGTGTTGGAGTCTGAGCCTGGGAGCCATGAAATAGAAAATTCTGCAAAAGGTAGGAAGAGCTGCTTGTACTAAGAAAATGCCAATGGCAGAAGAAAGATTTATTTATTTATTTTTAAAGGAACAAGTCAGTAAGTAGCAGGTTTGCGTGTGTAAATCTAGAAAAAAAAAGAACTTTCTGTGAAATTCACCTTGTGAAGTTATCAACTGCGACCACAGAGCTGAGTTTAAGACCTGGAGACCTCATCCAGTCGATGCTCCTTGCCTACGAGAGGGACAACCTGCCCAGGGCCTTAGGCTGAATTGTGTCCAGTTTTCTCATTAACATTAGGTGATGAATGCCACAAATGAAGCTATATCAATAGATGAGAAGCGTCATTTTAAGGGTGTACATACTGCCTGGGCATTTAAAGCTGAAATGCACGTGTGCACGGGTGCTTTGCATTCAGAAACCCATGGCCTGCCTTGTTCGGTCAGAGGTACTGCTCCGCTCGCGCAGCCCTGAGTCATACGTGTGTCTGCACAACGCAAAAGTAGCTTTAATTGTCTGTAGTGTATGGCAGCGAGCCATGACAACAAACTGCTTCCAACTGTCTCACGCCAGCGCTGATCCCTGAGCAGTTACAACTGACCGCACTTCCTCCCCAGCACCGGGTCGTGGAATAACAAACCCCGTCGCCGCCGCCGCTGGTGAGCAGTAGCGGTGCCTGAGACAGGGTTCGTGTGAAAACAATCAAGCCGTGGATTGAAAGGCTGGGTAATTGTTCTGTGTTACTGGCAAAAAGAAAGCTGGAACAGTCAGTCCCAGGATCCCTGTAATTCCTTTCTCCCTCTTACGCTGCTGTTAGCCACGTGCGACTACTAACAATTGGCAGAAATGAGCATTAATTAATTTATTTTTCCTTTTCCACTGCTGATTATGTTTCAGAAACAGCTTGGGCATTTCTTATCAAAATGCCTCCAGATTTGCATAATTACAACTGTGATGGTTTTTTTTGAAAATTCTAATAATGCGTAGCTAGATTTTATTTTATTGTTTTTATTCAGAGGAATAACCTTAAGAGAAGGCAAAGCAGAAACTTGGCCAGGTTGTGTGGACAATAAAGAGTAATTAAATCATCCACACCTTATTTAAAATGAAAGGGTGTTTACTGTTGCCCGCCCCTCAATGCAGCAGAGTCCTGAAAGGCCGCTTGTCCAACCAAAGCCCTGCAGACCCCAAGCTGCAGAGCCTCGCCATGAAGTGTGGGGCTGACATTCCGATTCAGAAGCATCACATAAAATCTTAATCAGTGCAACCAAATTAGCAGAGGGAAGCTTTTACACCATGTTCATTGTTTACGCTTATCATTTTTAATAAATATTAAATGCTTTTACAGGTGTGGAAATAAGCCTATTACCAAGATAATTTTCTTAATCGTAGACATCTTAGATTGAGATGTGACATTCACCATAGCTCCCTTGCTCTATCTCCGTAGCTTTCTGAAAGCTATCTAGGTTTCCAGCACCTCTGTGGTAGAAGTGGTCTCTTGACTGACACATCTCCAAATAAGCCTTTGGATAGCTTTCCATATTGGCCTTGAAGTAATTCAGATGTCAAATTACCTCCCGCCAGACTTCCTGACTCCACCAGCCACCTTGAATATGTTTTTTAAAGTATTTAGGGGGAAAATATTAAATTTTTTCTAAGCTGGATCAGGGTTCATAACATTTGGTAATAAAGAGGCAGGCAGGGAAGATATTTACTTGGGGAAGGCTCTGAGTGTGTTTTGCACAGTTGCAAGTTAGGGCAGCCTTTGGTCCGTGTTTCTGAGTTTGCACGCCTCCAGCTTCTGGCACTTTGTGATTTTTCTCCTGTTTTCCTTTCAAGACAAATAAGGAAACAATTTTAGTTTTTTCACACCAAGCCTTTTAGTAAGGTCCACGTATTCAAACTGCAGGTTGAACCGCTTCTCCGTTTGACAAGGAACATACTCCAGCTTCTCATCTTGCTCTCTTCAGAACGCCCTTACTGCTGAAATGCATCGAGGAGTGCAGAGCACTTTCTGTCCCCGTGACCGCTGGTAGGCTTCCACCAACCGTGGCCTGCTGCATGCTCGCAGCATTGCAGCTCTTCAGCCGTTGGCCAATGGAGCTAACGAGGGGAAATTATTTTTGCTGTTGCTTTGGTGTGCAGAGATGTCTCTGTCTCCCAAAGCTGATGGACATTGTTATAAATTCCCCATTAATGTTGTTCTACCCAAGGGCCAGATGGTATGATTGTGATATTGTACTGCCCAAGGGCCAAATTTTGACCTTCAGCAAAAAAATCCCTTTTATATTTTGGAGCACTTTGCAGTGGTGATGGAAAACGGCCTCTGCCTTTGGAGGATTAATGCAGTAGCTCCTCAGTTACTCCTGCTGCAAGGGCTCTTTGTAGAGTGACTTTGTGTGTTCCCATCAGCTGAATAGCATGAGGTTAGAAGGGAACACGAGCTAATGGGCCTCCTCCGGCTGTACTGTAAACTACATCCAGAGAAAGGTACGTTGAAACAAAAGCTTTTTCACACTGGTCCTTCTGGATGGCTCGCTGTGGCCGGTTCCCCTCCGAATCCAGCATGCTCACAGGGGTTTTCTGCTGAAGGACTTGGTGGAAAGCAGGGCTTTCCTTCACAATCACTTGGAAGTTGTCTCAAAATGCTCCATCCTTTTGGGTTTTGTTGCTCTTATGCTGGAATGAGAAGATGAAACCAATTGGTTTTACAAGAACGTTGTTCTCCAGTTCAGTGGTGTCACTGATGAAACCTTGCGAGTGGGCATGCAAGCCAGGGTATAGAAAATGCAAATGAAATTCAGCCCTGGTTCCATCTTTTCTGTATTAAGTTAATGACATTACAGATACTAGCAAACAAAACGTTATCAAAAGCCCAATTATCTAGAATTACCCTTTTCTAGGAAAATGACAACAAGGTTGCTAGTTGATTAAATAGTTCAAATCTGGAAAGAAGCTTAAAGTGCTGAATTTTTCATCCCTGCAACATGAGACTGAGCTATGCTATGCACAGATGGAAGCTGCTGCCTAGATATTTAATAAGGTGAAAATAAAATAGTACCAGCCATGCATTTTCTTGTGAAAGTGAAACAAAAGCAACATTGAGTTAATTGTGTGGAGTATAAAATTTGGGGGTTTTAAATTGCCCTGGTTTTAATAATCTACAGTGTAATTTTACATGTGGAAGGAAATGTGCTTATTTGCTATCTAGGTTATTAAACTGGGTATCCCCTTAATCAGGCCCTCTATCTAGTTTGCCCTACGTGTTTCACTTGTACTGGTTGTTTCATATGCCAGAACCACTTGAAAAAGCGGTTGGTTGCAGCTTATCGCTATTAAGAACATGTTTGCTGCAAGCATGTGACGTTTGTCAGGTGGTACAGAATTTGTTGCAGAACCATTGACCTAAAATGCCTGCAAGTATTGTTTCCTTTAAAATAATTTCTTAGCTTGAGCCTTATCTTCAAACGTGGACTCAAGTAATCTGAAAGGTAAACAATCAAAGAAAAGTTATTACCCAGGACTGCTTACAGTGCCTTCAAATCCAAGTCTCTACGCAATGTTAAAGATGCCGTAGTTAATTTTAGAAACAAGCATGTGACAATAGTTACACACTATCAAAAATGTTTAAATTCAATGATTATAATCAAAAAGTAATTATACACTGCACTCAAAAGAGACGGTTCAATGCGTCTCAGAGATCGGTTACAACCAAAATCTGTGAACAGAAGCAGTGAGCTTGTATGACTGTCACGCAAAGCCCTGCCAAATTACTATTCACTTCGATTAACTTTCAGTGACCGTGTCTATAGGCTGCTTGGTTAATGGTTTTCTGTCAATACTGTAAAAATGCTAACCTGTCTTTACATCTAATCAATTTTGAAATGGCTCCTTACATAAATGGTCTATTCCTTTTCTTCATTAAAAAAAGCAATCAAATAGGATTGAACTGAACAAGCAGTTGTAAAAAAATACAATAATTAATTTTGAGTCTGTGTATTTTGAGGTAGTTGTCCTTGAGTATTTTCTTCATCACCATTTTTTAAAGGGCATTGAAAATCAATGTTTCACTTTACTATCATCCATCTTTATATAGTAATAAATTAAGTGGAAAGTATTGATATTTTTGACTGAGCTTTTAAAATTTACATACTAATGACAACTGTACCCTTGTGACTTTTGATTTCTGTTGCTGTTTACTGACACTGACTAGAGGGAAATTTCAGTCATCTGGGGACCATTTTTCCTCTGAAGGAATAAGACGGTGTCATATCTCTGGTAATATTATGCTTGAGATCTTAGCCGGAGTATCTCTTGCCGGACTTCTTTTTTTTTAAAAAAATACTTAGGCAGTGAAAATGGTTGAAACGCTTATGGTGTCGCTCTGGCTTTGTGTGTTCCAGCTAGAGCGATACACGTTGGGAACACGGCTAATGGGCCTGCAGGTACATCAGTGAGTGCGGTGGGTGACCGCGAATGAGACCGCGTTGACAAAGTGGTGATGCCTCAGTGTGCCCTCCGTGATGCAGCTGGCCTTAGGAGGAGCAGGATCGCGTCCTGGCGTGGGTTTGGAAGGGGGGTGGCTGAATGTGAAGCTGGGACTGTCAATCCAATCTTACCCTCTCTGGCTCTTTTTCCTGTGTATGCTAGTCTCACAAGCAGTGTCTGGGTTGCATGGTAGCTAAAAACCCCCTAAATCCAATGCATAAAGGAAGGAAGCCTTCATGGATTCTGTGATCCTTTTAAAATTTATTATTTAGAATATAGCCCACTATTACAGCAGGAAGTTAGAGAGGTTATTTTTAGCGGTGTGCGAATACTTGAAAAAATTATTTGTGAGTGTTATTTCAAACGAAAGCTGCAAGTCACTGTGACAGTATTTGCTCCATCTTTGTTCCCTTCCTGGGAATGTTACGAGCTCTCTCCCGTGTGCAGAAATGTTTGCAGAAAGGACTCGTGACTGTAAGTTACTGGTGCCAGAAGTAGATGCCCATCTTGCGCGTTCGTTGCTGGATGGGAATCGGCTAACCCCGTACAGCCGGCGGAGAGGGGAAACGCCACGTGACTTAGGGGAGGAGGTGCTGAGCACAGATTGGCGATTGCCCAGAGAACATATATTCAAAGTAGTAGCTGTGGTAAAAAACCAGTCGGTGAAGCACTGGGAGCAGTTTGCTGACATGACCCATTTGCTGAGTAATTCTAAATAGCAAATAGATAAACAAGCTCGCTCTTTATTTGCAGATAATTTGCAAACAAGAAAATGGAGTTACATTTGTTGAATAACTTACTCATTGCGCATATCTCAGTAATAGTTATTTTCTATTGTTTATCCTCTACAAAATAAATTCTTATAACATTTCTTCCACTTAACGGTATGATTTGTTTAGGCAGGCAATATTTATTTTCACTTTTGAACACCTGCTTATTAATATGATGAGTATCAATGCTTGGTTTATTGACTACTGCTGTCCATTACTGTGTTAGCTCTCCCTTTTAATAGCACACTGGAGGAAAACAAACTACTTTGCACTGAGTGATAAAACCAAATATTGACAGGGCAGCCTTGTTGGATTTTCTGCATGCAGCAATATGTAAGTAGGTGTGTTCGTGTAAGAGTGTGTAAATACTGTACTGGACTATGTTAAGTGAGTACAAAAGTTAATGATGAATAGTATGCCAAAGGCCAGATTCAGAAATGCTTTACCATGCATCTTATTCCAAAAATCTGTCTTACTGTAGGAAGAGGCTTTCCCGTGAGTAACTCGGGAAGGTTTTGTAAGTTGGGTGGAAGGAGTCTCAGGAGATCTCTTGTCCGACCCCCTGCTGAAAGCGTAGTCAGCTGTGGGCTTTGAAGTGGCTGTTCAGGGCTTTTTCTTGTCAGGCCTTGAAAACCTCCAAGGGTGGAGGCTGCCCAACCTCTCTGGGCAACCTGTGCCCCTGCTTGGCTGGCCTCCGGGAGAAGCTTCTGCTCATCTCCAGTCCGTACCTCCCTTGTGTCACCTCTTGTCCTTTGTGCCTCGTCCTCCCGCCATGTACCACTGTGAAGAGCCTGGCTCCATCTCCTTGCTAACCGCCTTGTAGGTTCTGGGGGCTGCTGTCACGTCCCCAAAGCCTTCTCTCCTGCCAGCTGGCCAAGCTCTGCTCCCTGAGCCTGGCTTTGCAGGGCAAGCGCTCCAGCCCCAACCTTCTTGCAGGACCTCCTCTCTAATCCGTCAGGGCTTGGGCAGGCTGACGGGGCAGAAGCAGGGACCATCTTTGGGGATGTATCGCACCCTGAAAGCACCCACTGAGCCCTCTCAGTGGCAGCAGCACCCCTGCCCACCTGCTGTCTTGGAGCAGATTCCAGTGCAAAAACCTAAAAAATTAATTCTGGCTCCTTCACCGTGCTGAGCAGCATTCTGACTCTGGTGGCACTCCTCCCTCAGGTGCGTGCTAAACACTCTGGGGAAAAACCCCAGGACACGAGTTACGTTGCAGCGTGTCCACCGCAGCAGTTGGTTGGGGCACTGAACTCACACCAGCTGGGGGCTTTTTTGGGTTTGTGTTTTTGGTTTAGGGTTGTTGGTTGTTTTTTTTTCCCTGTGAGCAAACAGTAGTTCAGTCATAAAGGCTAATTTGCACAGCAATATTGATTGCCTGCGACACGCTCAATTCTAGTTTAGATTCCACAGGATAAAGACACAGCAGCACTGATGTGTTTTTCCCTCTGGAACTTGAAGGGTGCTGGAAAAGACAAATACAAGAGAAATTGTGCACCAAGGTACAGACAAACCGTATGTTAGCTGCAGCTCTCCCCAGGGCAAGGTGCTAAGTTTTGTTTACATTTTGCCAAGACAGCAATAAATTGCTTGTTTACAGATGACAGGAAGAAGTGGAATGTCTTTAAGAGCAAGGTATGCACGGGGATGCAAACAACACACAGGCAGATGCACGTCTTTAAGCAAAGGACGATTAATGCCCCCTTCCTGGACAGCCCTCGTGGGGGGAGAGGGGGGTTAGCCAGTCCTGGGGGTCATTTTCCAGGATTATAAAAATATTAAGGCTGATGAAAGTTTGCCTTCTCCGATTTCCAACGGAATGGTGCATCACGCTATTAGATCCAACTGACCAGGATGTGCCTCGCAGCCCTGTCTGCGCGCAGAGGACAGAAAATATGAGAGGTGTGGAGAAGGACTCACTTTCATCAGAGTATCAGTTTCCAGGATAGTTTGGGAGCCCACAGCATTATTGTATTACACGTTGCACAGAAGCGTGCCTTGTTCATTTTTTTTAGTGTTTTAGAAATAAAAGACTTTTCTTCCAAATTGCGCTGGGAGGCAAATTCTTCAACAGTGTAATAGAAAATGTTAGACAATATTCCTTACTGGAGCTATTGACATTTTTGGTAGTCGTGACACTTTGATTTTTCTCAAAACATATGGATCAAGCCTGAGTGTGTTATTGGACAGGAAGACCTGATGAAAGGCCTTCCTTTATCTTTCTTTGTGTTTTTTTCCCCCTCTGTTTGTTCATGGCTTTCTCTCTGAATATAATCGCGGTTTTCTTATGCTGCCCAGGGAGTCGTTATTGCCTTACTAAATATTTTATAGTGCTCAGTGCACCATACCTGCCAACTGGTTATTATTTGTTATATAAAAAAATAAAGGGGTAGCATGTGAAAAGGAGCGTGTGTTAAAATTTCAAAACTACACACAGAATAATTTTAAACCTTTAAATTAGATGTCAGGCTGGTTTTGGGTTTGGGAGTTTTTTATTTGCTTGAAAAAGGTCTGTTTATAGTTTGGGTTTTTTTTTTTCCCCCCTCTCTTTTTGGTACGTGTTCCTCTCTATGATTCCAAGCACTTGTTTCCTCACAGTTTCGCTTCCTATTTGTTCAAAAGGGAAAAGTTCAAAGCCACTCTGGCAGCTGAGGGAAAAGCTTGCTGAATACTAACCCTCAAGTGTCTGTCTTGTCCTGACCTTGAGAAAGTAGCAGTAAACTGTTCTATTGCAAACACCACATGTGTGTTTTGTTAGACCAGGTTAGGAGGGGTCAGAGCTCACCTGAGGCTTGGACTGCAGATTTAGGCTGCTTTTCAGCAGCATAATGTATTTTTAAAAAGGGACATTCTCGCCTTTGTATGGGCCTAATATAGGCTCTGTTTAAAAACCTGTCAAAATCCCAAGCACACACTCCATAAAATATAAATAAGTACTTACTGTTTGCAGATGTTGCTTGTTTTTCATAATGTTTGTATTTGAAGTCCCGAATCCCCGCTTCCTGTCAGAGCCAGCCCTGTTGCTTTAGTCCATTTATTTCTGAAGGAACGGGAAGAACTTCAAAATACAATTTCTCAATGAAGACACTTTCTGTCAGACCTGTCAGCGTTCGCAGCACAATTACCTTTTTTCAGACTAAGGCTTGCGTTTATGACTTTGACTGCATGCACAACCTCTCTTCCCCCCAGCTCAGCTAAAGCAGTTGCTGGGATTTTTAAAAGGCTCCTACTTGCCATAAATTGGGGCTTTAGGTTCTTTCAAAGCAACAGGGTAACTTAGCAGACCCTTCTCCTATTTGCATGGTTTAGTTCATTTGATAACGGATACGAAGCATATTGTAGGGAACAATTCTGTCCTGGGAAAAGGGATAGATCAGATTTTTTCACGTGCAATCTATCAAGCATCTCCCTCGGTAAGGTGAGCTCCGTCGAGCCATTTCTCAAAAGAGGAGAGAAAAGACAGGGGAAAAAGAATTGTTTCAGAAACACGGCTACCAGTTAGCCTTGAAAGAACTGCAGCGCTTTCTGACCTGCTGTCTGCCTGAAGAGTAGATATAGATCATTTTTAGGGGACCGTCAGAATTCCACTTAATCCAAAGAGAATTTTCCCAGATTTGGATTGAGCTCCTGTTCTGCCCACGTTACGAGAAAGAGCACTTTTGATGGATGGCTTAGCTGAGATTATTTTAGGCATTATTGGGGTTAGCTCTCATACCAAAAAACGAGGAGGTCCGGACGGAGGGCCTCACAAACACTTCTTACACTCAAACCTCTTTGGTGCAGGCGAAATGTTGTCCGCATGCGATGGCGCGCGTGGGCCGATGAGGACAGTACTGCGGGTAGCTCCCAGGCGTCTCGGTGCGGAGGGAAGCCACGCTGCTCAGCCCCCCTCCGTAACCCCAGGGCGTTAGTCGCCAGCCTTGATCGTAGCACGCAGTCCCCCGTTTGCGGAGGAAGCCTTCCTCCATGTGCCTGCTCTAGTCGCCATCTTTTTAGATTAAGTTTCTCTTCTCAGCCCCCCTCCCCGAGCAGTTTAACCTCCCCGCTAACGGCGGGCTCTTTAGTGTGCAGTGCCACCACACTGCTGGCAAGGAGAGGGGGAGAAGAAAAGCCTCTCCTTTGTATTACAAATTCAAAGGGTCATTATTCCATCGTTCCCTGTGGACAAATGTGTGAAGATTATTGTGGGAAGTTAGTATTTATTCCGAAGCCCTAATATGATCCTCTTGAACATTTTAATAATGCATTCTCTGGGGTCCGTGCTGCAAGTGTTTAAAAGGAAGCAATATGCGTTAGCGCTGGATGGCTGCTGCTTTGCTGAAATAGTCCAAGTTATGGGGTTGCTTTTGATCAGTCCCTGCTTTAAAAAAAAAAAAAAAAAAAAAGCAAAAGTCCCTTTGCCCCCTTCCCCACCATCCTGGAGTCCTTTTATCAGTTACATTGATCTAGAAGCAAGGACAAGGCCACAGTATTATATGTCCACATTTGTTACACTGATTTACGAGTTTCTTAATTCTAAAACCCTTACCTTATCAATGGCCTCAGGAAGTCCTAAATCCCTGATATTAAGCAGAGAAAGAAAACATTTAGAATCAAAATAGGTGGGGTTTTTTTTGTTGGAGACAAATATAGGATAAACAGCATTCACTTGCAATTTGCTGCTGTCCCTGTAATTTCAAAGCTTCCCTAAGCACGCGTTGTTTCTGTAGGGTCTGATTGTAAACATATGCGTGGGACAACGCGCATACCCGCTCGGATCAGGTCAGTGGAGTTTTCTTCATCTTTAAAGCTCAAAAACCATAAATCAAGATGAAAATACTCCAGCCAAGAGCTTTACCAATTGATACAATTTTAAAATAGGCCGCTGCTAAGGCTTGGGGGAAAGCTGACATGATGACTTTTATAATAGCAGAACGTTTAAGGTTATAGAAATAAAAGGAAGAGGATGAAATCAGTCGCGTTGATCTTAGCCTGCAGGCTCTCTCAGCTAACTCGAAGCTCCAGCAATTATTTCTGCTCTGGCTTTTTCCCCTTTTTTCCAGCAGTCTGTTTGAAATGAAGCAGAACCAGGCATGGCAAGCTTATCAGTGTCGTTAGCTGACAGGGAGCACATCACACCTGCTTTTACTTGCTAGTTTTTCAGGCACTTTATGCCACAGAAGAATGTTGATTTTGTTCTTATAATGTGTAAAGATTCATTTATTTCACCTTTTGAACTTGGCAGAGCCACTCAATTTTGATGGGAGTTTGTTTTCATCCTGGCATTTGGAAAACCCTGGCAATTACTGGACTGTGGCCCAAGGCTACCTTGATGAAATGTAGACATGATCAAACCCAACAGACTGTGGATCTGGCCCGGCTAAAAAACCCAGCCTGCTGAAACGCTGCAGGACTAAGGAGAGCTGGAGGGTGGCTGAGGCTCCGATGTGCTGGTGTCACCTTGGTCATTGGCACAGCTGTTCTTGGGGAGAAGTGTCCCACAGATGCATGGCAGGGCATCGGCAACAGTCTGCGTGTACCACTGGAAGAGTCTTGAGTAGAAATGGTATCAAGGATAGGTCCAGAAAGCTTCTCTTTGCACTTACTTGCCACCTTTGGGGGTTTTAGTCATACCTGAGTTTTCTAATTTCTCCTTAGAGACAACCATGAGCATTACCGGTACTGCCTGGTGCGCAGTTATTTTAGCAGCTCCTGCCCACCTTGCTGTGTAATTGTGTAAGATTAGGAGGATCATAACCCATAATAAGAGTCCCAACCCATCTTTTCAAAAAACCTGTTCCCCTATTTGTGGTACAGATAAGTGATTCTTTCCGTGCTTTCCAGCTAGGCCTGTGCTCAAGGAGCAGAGGAATTCATTCACCCAAAGGGTCCCATTACAAGACATTCTGTCATCTCCATTTTAAACCTGTGAAAGCCTTATTTTGAGCACCACTGCCAAATGTGATAACAGGAGTCTTGCACAGCTGAAGGGAGCTCAAGTATCTGGGATCTGTGCTGTGTAATTGTTCTTACACAGACCTACTTTCAGCTGCACAATGATGCTTGCAGGATTTGAGCTGGTGGCACTGAAAGCGGTAGGATCCTCTCTGCTGACTTTTAATGAGAGCAGCTCAGATCGTCGCTAAAGCAGGCACTCGGGCAAAAGATTTCCAATGTTTCTTGCAGCTGTTGTTATTTTCTAGCCAAACAACCTACCAGTGACAATTTTGCGACTATCAAATGCTTGCAGACCACTGGCTAATAGACAGATGTGTCACATCTAAATTCCAGGTGCTCTTACAAAGCTAGTACCATATCGGAGCTCTGCGCGGGTGATCGGGTTTTGAACATATCCTTACCGATGTGTTCCTCTTACGTTTGGTCTTTGGGCATGATTCTCGTAGAAGAAATTCAGAATAAATCTAGTCCGTGAGCCTATAATATGAACATGCCCAATCACACACTCTGGCTTTCGAAAAATAAAAGCCAGTGAAAGTGCCAGACGTAGAAGCATTTCTGGTAGTTGTTTGCAGAGAGAGCAGCTAAATATTATTTTTTATATATATATTAATTTGATGCAGCAGAGATTAAATCCTTGGCACAATACATGCTGTTTTAATGAATTCCTGCAGTCAAACATAAATCACAAACCAGAGCGCCCAGGATATTCCTAGAAGTGAGGGGAGCTGGTCAAGGGCTGGGCTGTCCCGTTACCTGATGGCCTTGTGTCGCCCTTGAAGCAGCCAAGGAGGAGCCTGGCTCCCTCAGTCACCTTCTCCTTCCTCTGCTTTAGAGGAGGTGTAGGCTGTGACAGACCCTGTCGCGAGGTATGTTCTCCAGTGCCCTATAGAGGGAAGAGGGAGAAGCTTGACGCTGGAGGTACCCCTTGCACACCGTCACGCTTTGCTACATTGCACACAATCCGTCTCCTCCTGGGTGAGGATGGAGAGAGAAGGAAGGCTTAGACCTTTATTCTGAGCTAGGTTCGTGGAATCATAGAAAATAGGGCTGGGCCTGACCTCAGAGAAGTGTCTATTGAAAAACCCCGCTCCAGGGTGGGATGGTGGAGAGGGATGTGGTCTGTGTGGGCAGGATGCACCCCTTTGTCTTAATTTGAGGTGACTCCACCTAATTCTTATTTTCCTGAACGCAGTGATAAATATCTCGAAGAACTGCATGATGGACACACAGCAGAAACAAGTTAAATGCTGCTTGTAATATCATGAAACAAAACCAGATTCTCTGCGAGCTGTTTCCTTTATCAGCTATTCTGCGAGGATTTTCCTGTGTTTTGAAACACATTCCTGTTTGTTAAAGTGCCATACAATCGGTTTTTAACAAACCTGAGCAATTTACTCCTTTATTTGGTTAATCATCAGGATCTATTAAAAAAAAAAAAAGAGAGTTGTTTTAACAGGTGATCATTCAGCAGTGTTACTGAATTATTGTTATTCAGCAGTATTACTGTATGAATTAGTTTTCTGTTTGTCAGGCATTTTAAAGTGGTTCAATTCGAAACAGTTAATCCAAGAATATTTTAAATTGCACCATTAAAGATGTGATTATGGATGAAACATGAGGTTTGAGGACAGGAATTCCAAGGTTGCTTGTTTTCTGGAGCTTTAAAGAATGCCTTGCGAAAAGGACTAGGGTGAAAAATGCACAATTTTTACTCCCTCCTTTCCCCACAATTTATCAGGGCTCAGATTTTGCAGACTATGTGTAAGGGATGAACTGTAAATGTGCCAGAAAGCATCGTAAGACTGCTGCTATTGCACGATCGGCTGTAACTGTCCAGCATGGTATGTTACACGCAGGCATAAAATATGTTCCTATGCGCCGTTATGGATTATGTGTTGATGAATATTTATTATATCTCATTATTGCAAAATGTTCATGCGAAACCAGCTGATTGACAATTATTTTATTGCTGTTTATTTGTTATCATTTTTACTTCGGCAGGGGCTTAAAAACTGACATGCGTTTCCCTATCTGATTTTCCTATCTATATTTGGCTTCTGAAAGCTTCTGAAAATTGGTTGAAAATGTATAAATTAAAAAAAATTACCCAAAGCAAAGTAATCTTTGTTTGACCTTAGGTTATGTTTTGTGGTATCCTAATACCACCTCCATTATTCTCTTTGGTCTTTAGTTTATACTAATGGGCTGTTATTATGCTGGGCAACTTTAATTAGGGTGTCTGTTGCTTAGTAGACAGCATTTTTGCTTTCAGGCAAGTATGACATGCTGTACAGTAGAGACTTAATTCCTGTTTAGGGAAAAACCGTAGTACATCTCAGTTGCCAAGTGCATAGTGAGCAACCACTCTTAGGAGAGGGGGCGGGGGGGGAGATTAAAAAAAAAGGTATTCTCTCCCAGATACAAAACACCCATAATCCCATTAATGTAAATGAGTGATTACACATGTGCATATCACTGGGAGAATACACTGTCAGGAGATGCCAGAATTTTAGATGAGATAGAAATAGCACATAGTATATCATTTAATGAAGACCGCAACTATTGCTCTGAAGGAAGTTCTGTGTTACCGTCAAGTCTGGATTGCTGGATTTTTATTTTTATAGTCTCATTAGAATTATAGGAGAAGTAATCTCTAAGGCTCTATTGCTATATTAATAATTTTTTTTACCTTCAGTGTTCGTTTCATGGCTTTTTAGATTTGCCTTGCAAATGCAGGCTCAGATTTACTGTAGATGACTGTAATGAAAGGTGAGTTTGTTAGATGACATTGTGGGTGCACATATATTTCTGGAGATATTTTGTTGAAATGTTGCAGTCCCTAGGACACATCATACAATTCAATATCAGTGTTACTGACATATCTGTGGAAACAATCACAAAGATAAAGAAGGTGCTCCATCATGTATTCATTTCCATCAAATTAATAATACATGAAGTTCATATACTACAAAATGTCAATTATTTATTTTTTGTATATGCAAAAAAACAAGAACAACTGTGCAGGAAGAATTCTTCCTGCCAGAAAATGAGGACGTGAATTGAAAAGATTCCTGGTAATTGTTCCATTTTAAAATTATTATTATTGTTTTCGCAATACAGTAGAAGATACTATAAAAGTATTTGTTTATACGACACTCAGCTAGATGTTTTGTGAAAGCAGACTGAGATTTATACTTGCTTCCTTTCAGAATACACATTATAAAAAAATTAAGGTATAAGTTACCAAATTCCTAACCTTTCTATGAAAGGAATAAAGATGGGATATTTCAGTAAAACCAAGCAGTGATTTTTAAGTTGTAGTAAGACATTAAGACTGGGAAAACTCAGGTGAAAAGAAAAACACTGTAAACGTAATGAAGTTATTGATTTTAATTTTCTGGCTTTCTCATTGAAGAATGAAGCATCTGTACAGGATAGCTGATACAGAAGAGTAAAGGAATTGTAAATCCAGAGCAGATTCAGTGGAGGAGGGTTTTTTCAATACCTTTAAGATAAATAAATTCCATTTTTTTGTATCCATGACTGGAAACAAAACCAACAGACAGCATTTACTTTGTTGTGTTCCCACAAGTGTGTATGTTTGGACATATTTCTCACTGGTATTCAAGCATGTATGTGTCGGTCAGTTTAGCCCATTAACCAGTGAAGATGAGTAGTTCTGAAAATCCAGACTCCCTTCCCTGCTCACAAATGAGAACGACCGCACAAAAACTCACACCTATGGGAAGCTGGGGGCTTTGGGGGAATTCAGCGACCGTGCCCTGGATTCCCGTCTGATTCTAATCTCGCACATTGTTTAGTATCCTTATGCCAGTAAAATAACAAATAATTTGTTGCCTATAAGTAATTAGACTTGCTGTAGAGTTGGCTTTACTGAAGAAACCATTATTTTTTTTACAATGAAGTCTTCAGCAAAATCATGTTTTGCTTTGGTAGTTGTGTTGTCAAAACCAGAACTGGTTGAAATTGTCGTATGGAAAATGCTGACCAAACCGGTTTCCTTTGGATTGTAATAGGATTTTCTGTGGAAGTTTAGTGCTCTGTGCAATTGAAAATAAAAAGTTGTTCATAACGCTGAAAATTTTCAGTTCTCATGTATTAAAAAAAAGCTATGAAAAACCTTAAAATGCAAATGCAAACAAAAAGCCCGAGCTGCAATGCAGATGTAAGAACATAGAGGAACTGGAAATTCTGGGGTGTTTTTTTCTCTTTTTTGCTGTGTCTCTGACTTAAATAGCTATTTGCTTTATCTCTGTGCTTTTGTCTTATATCTCTACAGTAGTACTGTGAAGATTAATCCATTAATGATTGTAAAGTGCTCATATTAGTAGTGGTGTTGTAGTAGTGATAGCCTTAGAATAAAAGTGAGGCAAGATGTTTAAGAAGATTTAGTATCTCCTATTAGTTATAGGCATTATAGGCGTTATAGTTATACTAGACATAACTGTGGAGGAACAGATAAGTATTTGGGCGCACACGCCCATTTTTCAGGTCTGAAATATAGGCAGCAACCTTCAGATGAAATGTTCTGAAACTCGTCTTACTCCCAGCCGTCCATCTGGCTCCCAACTCTGCTTTCAGCCAGGCAGGACCCGGGGTGCCACGGAATGCCGTGGCATTACGCAGCATTGCTGCTACCAGGAAGTTCACAGACCGTGGTGTGACAGTCCTAGCAGTGTACGAGCACGAAAAAGACAGCAGGTGGCATGTTAGGGGTCTTGCGCTACAGATCTCCACCGCAGTGAGAAGTTAGACCCACTCGCTAGGGCTAGTCGGTGGAAAACATAGCTGGAGGTAGTTTCGATTGCTGCGCGCAGGAGGCACTGCTGCCAGCACTGGCAAATATTTAAAGCAATTCATTGCCACCAAAAAAGGGTGGCCGTGTTAAGACAAAATGTATCTGCGTGTGCATTTGTGTGGGAGTGTGCTGTCGTACTTAGTGTTTTGAGAAATATTCCAAATCTGGATACTCATAAGCAGGAGAAAATCCTCAAATGAAGATAGAATCATAGAATCACTAAGGTTGGAAAGGACCTCCAAGATCATCAAGTCCAACCATCAACCTAACACCACCATGCCTGCTAGACCATGTCCTGGAGTGCCACGTCTACACGTTTTTTGAACGCCAGGGGTGGCGATTCAACCACCTCTCTGGGCAGTCCGTTCCAATGCCTCACTACTCTTTCCGTGAAGAAGTTTTTCCTAATATCCAACCTAAACCTGCCCTGATGCAGGTTAAAAGATCACTTTTCTTCTCTGAAAATAATGTTATTTAGTGACTCTCTGGCAAAAGGGATTAAGGCCATTTGTCGTGTCTTATTTGCAGTATCCTAGTGTCGAGGAGCTGTAGTTCTGGACTAAAATGCGTCACTGGACTCAAGAACATCATTGTGCTTGGCGCTGTACAAACACATGGTGATGAAGCAGGTTGGTCCTATGAGCCAAGGAAACAGACACGCAGACAGCGCTAAGGGTCAGAATGACAAGCAGAGGTTTCGCCAAGCTAAGCCGCCGAGGAGCTGTCACATTCTGTATGGGTGCGACGGCAAAGAACGGCTTTGAGAAGGAATTTGTTGGAGAGCCCTGCTATTCCGGTGTTCTGGAGGCGAACTGGGTGCTGTGTGGGTGAGGAATGTTTCCTGAGTGCCTAGCGCTGCATGATTAATGGGGTGCATTTGGGGTGGAGGGGTTGTGCATCAGGCTCTCACCACAAAGGTACAGCATCTGCAGTGGCAGGGCGCTGCGGCAGGATAGCTGGCAAACCCGGGGCGGGGAGGAAGCCACGCACCGACACTGCCTCCAGCTTCTCTGCCAGGTTCAGTTCTGCCTCTGGAGGTCTAAGGAGGTTTCCTATGGAAAAGTGATGGCCCTTTAGGTACTGAAGCAACAAAAATAACTCCTGGTTATTTATAGTTTATTCCAAGTTCAGCCACAGATCCAATCCTGCAGTCTTTCCTCGCACAGCTATGCACGGCTCCACCCAAGGGGCTCACTGTGAGCAGGACCACAGGCTGGCTGCTCACTAGTTGTTTGAACGCTTGGTGGTTTTCATCAGGTTTTTTGTGTGAAGGCGCGTGGCACAGTAACGCCAGGGCTTTGCAATGCAGAGGCAGGGAGGCAGCACAGGGTCGCTGAGCCTGCCCAGCTGCTTTGAGGGTGGACATCTCGGGAAGCTGTGAGTCACTCTGAAAACAGGATTCGTAAAGTCGTGATGGCTTTTGAGATGGTAGGAAAGCTTTCAGTTGCCAGTTCGTGTGCACAGACACAGAGCATGCTATATTAGTGATGTGGAACTGCTTTTCCTCAATAAAGCGACTTCTTGGTAGGACGCAGCAGTGTGGCGTGGGGTGGGCGTTGGGCAGGGCAGAGTTGCTGGGTAAAGCAGAGTTCTCCTGCAGCACCCACACTAACTGTCATTAGTGAAACAGTATTTCAGCGAGATATACAACACCCCGTGGGACTTCTTTCGTTATACAGTGAGTCTCATTTCCCTTCTTAAGTACTTTAACTTGTCTGGAGCTGTATAACTGTTGAGGAAGGATCTGGCTTAATTCCTTACTCCAGTCGTGATGGATTTTCCACCTACTCATACCCTTCTTATGCTGACATGTCACCACTGATTTCAGTGAGTTTCTTCTGATTTGTATCAGTTTATAGATCTGTTTCTCTTTTTCCAGTGGTGCATCTGGAATAATTTTAAGGAACAACTCTTCTATATAGATTATCTCTGTAATGTTCAGGAAACTTGTGTTCCTAGATTTTCAGAATAACCTAGACTAGAATCTAAAATTTTTAGACTTCTAGTAATTTCACTTTTTAAAAAAACTCCTTTCACAAGCATTGCTAGTAAGAACCAAACTGAAAATACAGTTGTCGCCTCTTAGAAATGTTCGCATGAAACTATCGGACTGAGAAAAGTACCACTATTTTTTTCTGAAAAAATTACAATTTTTGTATGTCAGATTTTCCTTTTTATTTTTTCTCCTCTCTCTCTGATAGTTGACACAAATTATCGGGGTCCATGATCTCTGACCATGCTGATTCAATCCAAACCACCCACCACCTGAAACACTGTAGTCAGCGGGCACGGAGACGAGCCGAGTGCCGGCTGGAACAGACCCTCCAGCCCTTTGGGAGTGGACCTCAGGCACTCACTGTGACAAATATCTCCAGCACAAGTGCCTGTGAACTTTTCCTACAGCCTCCATCTAGGAAGATCTTTTGCATAGCAATTATTATTAGCACTTCAGCCCCACAAAAATGAAAAAAAAAGAAGGAAAATAACCAAATAAATTTTAAATCTAAATTTTGAATCCAACTTTCATCCACACAAAATTGCCTAATTTGTCAGCAGGATACAGACTTTCAAAGCTATTGATAGTTTTGAGTTGTGAGCAGCTTAAAAATTAACAAGGAAAGAAATATTATGGATGCTTTTTATATACCTAGACTTTTCAAGTCTCTAAGGTCACATTTGCAAGTTCTTTATGTGTTTGGACAAGCTACAGTCTGGAGTCAGATCATCAGCTAATTTACATTTTCTCAGCTGCAGAGTTCTAATCTGAAAAAGCTCTTTTCTTAAATGCAAAGTTACAATTCTCACAATCACAGACTCCAGAAGTTCAACTAAAAAACAACAAATGTGGCGAGACCCTTGATAAAACACTAAGATTTCCAATATCGGCTTAATGTCTTCGTTTGAAAACGTAACCTGACTTGCTTGTTCAGAGCAGCGTGTGTGCTCTGGATCCTGAACCTCGGTGAAGACAAAGGCAAAGCAGCCCACCGTGGCTCGGCAAGACCTGATAAATTCAGGGTACGGATGGGAAGGCAGCTGTACTCTGGAGCATGCATGCTGATGAAGGCGGAGGGCAGCAGCGAGCTCGGGTAGTCCTATTTCTGCCCAGGATTTCCTGGACTGAAATACGTGCTCATGTGCAGCACAGATGGTCTATGCATTTGCAGCACATCTATGGTACACGAGACCTACAGCACGTGTCCTGTACAGTTGATGGGTGCTCGTGCTGTACAGTTGATCTGTACTTGCTTGGGAGCCATTTGTTTGGCATTTCTGGATGTCCATCAGCTTGGCAGTAGTTACTGCTTGGACTGGGTTGCCAGAAATCCTGGAACAATTTCCAGAATCTTTAAATTCAGCCCAAGCAAAATTTCCGGGTGGAAAAAAGAGGACAAGTCCATGGCAACACCATCATAGCCTGACATAAAATCTTCTAACACCTGGTAAATCTGTTCATACTTTTAATATATGATTGTGTTTATGGAGGCAAAAAGCCCCACAGTGAATTTTGCAAAGATAACCTCCTATGCAAGAGAAAACCAACTTTTTAATCTGAAGTGACCGTGTGGACTGATTGTATTTGTGCATTACCTGCTCTCAAGGGCCAGTGTGCCAGGCTCTGGTGCACGTTCCACTCCCAACTTAGCTCCAGCAGTGATCTGGGACTTCTTACTTGGGAAATTGCTCTTTCTCTTCTTTCTTTTTTCCCCCTAAAAAAAAAAAAAGGTTTCCCTGCAATTTTGAGAGGATCTTTTAAATCCAGTATGAATGGACCTTTCTGTAATACCACTAAATTGCCTCTGAGTGTCTCTATAGTTCATCTCCTCCTAGAAAGCAGCCAAGCAGGAATAACGCAAGCGAAATGAGTCACTGAAATTTATTGGTGTCAGCTTTGGTTTTGTATTCATAACATCTTTTACTGTTATTTTTAAGGATATTGCAGATTGAAACAAGGGAGGATCAAGTGTCCCAGTTGTGTTTAAAGGAAGTAAATCTTTAAGAAATGATTGTGGAACAGATGTTAAAGAAATGATTTTGAGTTAAGATCTGTGACAGAGCGGTGTACCTGGGGAGATTCGTTAATAGCAAAAATCTTACCGTGACTTAGACCTATGGCTGATAAAGGGAGATCAGACTTTTTTATTGTTATAACTACATAATGCAGTAATTTAACACAAAAGCAGAAAAGTGGAATGTTGAGCCTCTAATATGAATACAATTTTAAGCCAATGATCACTTATTTTGAGAGAGCACCCTAATATCTGCCAGGCTTGTCAGGTGAAGAGGTACATTAAGGATTTCAGATGGGAATTTCAGTGGCTTTGGGTTATACTGAGGTGTACCCACTGAGGTGGGTATGTTGGTAAGAGTGAGCAGAACTGGGAATTGTGTGTACCTTTATCAGAGTGGAAATCAGACTTCAAGAGCAAGTATTCTATTTGCTATCTGGCTGTTGATGAAGCTTTAATATACACAATATCTATACAAAAAAAAAAGAAAATATTGTGCATTTGTATAATTTTCAGGAGTGACCTATACATATTTTTGCACAGAGTAATATATAATTGAAGTAAATGGGCTAATGAATGAATAACCAAACTCCTTTTTACAAGGAAAAGAACCCAAACACAGGAAGTAGGCAAGGCATGCTAGGTTTTGTCTCTGAGCTGCACCGGTTCTTGTTAGCGCTGCTCCATAATACATATATCCACACACATGTAAGAGCTCACAGCTTTGAAACTGACGTCTTGCTGGCTGTCAGTCTTACATAAATAAGTTTATCAGGAAGACATTTGGTGACCCTCCTGCTTCAGGGCAGTTCAGTACAAGGGCAACACCTACGTTGTGAGCCGTACACGTACCTTGCACCTTACAACTGAACCGGCCATTCACAGGCATAGCAGCAAATCTTTTGTTTGTAGAGGCAACTGAAATATTAGCAAAGTGGAATTCCTTTTCATTGAAATGTTTTGTTGCTGCTGTATTACATACTGACTCACTTTTGTGTCACAAGTTGTATGCAAAGATCACTATGGAGAAAAATGAAAGCCGAATTTGTGCTCCTTGGTCTGATGTTTACAGTAGAAATATTTCCCAACCTCAAAAGCGAAGCCTCTCATGAACACAAAGAACAATTAATGCATTCATTCAAACCTGGAGATTGTAAATACTTTTGTTGTTAAAGCTAAATGAATGGTGTTATGGCATAAAGGGAAATACAAATCCAAAATAGTTCACCGTTTGCATGGTAGCAACGTTGGCCACAGTACATACAAAAAGAGAGGGGAAAAGATGTAGCTTGTTCCACTCCGATGATGAAGGTTCAGGACTTTCAGATTATATGACAGGATAGCAAATAATTTTAAAAATAAAAATCTGCATATTCATTCCTCCCAAGGAGACTTATGTACCCTTCAGTGAGGGAAGTAATTTGTCCTGTAGTATACAAAAAGATACCTTGTTCTGCTCTCTTGGAAAGAGCACTTGTGTTCATTACTTGAGGCAGGGATGTGTTCCTTCCACTGATAACAAATATTATGCATTGACGATAAATATGATGAGGTTAGACTCATGCTAACAGTGTTATGTACAGGCCATAATGAGACCAACGATATGGCTGAAGAAAAAGAGATTTTAGAGTCCTAGGCCTTAGGAAATTATTTTGTTGTGCCCCTGTCCTGCACCGAGTCCATCCCTGCATGTGTGAGAACTTTGTAGAGTTTTCAGTGATCACAGTGCCTGTGGAGATCAAAATACAAGATTCTCTTGTATTAGAGCTATCTCCCATGGCACTGGGCAACTGTTTACTCCACCAGATCCTTCCCCTCGGAGAACTCACCCAGGGCAGTAGGCGTGGTTGGCATATCCTCTGACGTCCCACAGAGAGACTGCTGGCGGCCATCAGTGCTAGGGGATGGAATATGCTGAGGGGTTGAAGTCATTGCTTTTGCTTTTATAAACGCATCTCTCTTGGCAATGGTCTCTCTTTCTGTCCCCAGCATAGATTGCTTGTGCCTGGAGAGGAGGAGCCTGAGACCAGAAAGGCAGCTCTGCAGTGGGCTTCTTGCAAGTGCAAGTTGAGTAAATGTCCACCTCAACACTGAGGTGTTCCTGTCCTTTTTCTGTGGCTGATAAAGTCCTTCACCCTGGTCAGAACTGGGCTGCCTGGCTGGTAATGAGGGATACCTCTCCATCACTGCTACTGAAGTACAGCTAGGCAAAATACTACTTTCCCTGGGGAGTGGTCCCGGCTTAATTTAGACTGCAGAAACAACCGGGGCCATGCCGCAGCCTGGCAGGTGTACCTGGTAACTGGCAGAACAGAGGGAAACTTCAGCACGAATCCATTGGAAGTATCGTATGACAGCACAGCAAAAATTAGTGCTGTAATATGGCGTGCATTTGAACTTTTCCAAATGTAGTTGGGTTTATTGAAACACTATCCCGCACGCATCCTTTCCGGTGCAGTTTGCCTAATGGAAACCTGTAGTTCACAGATGACCAATCTCTTAGTCACCTGCGCTGTGAAAAGAGTGGTGTGTGTACTTTTAGGTTGTGCAATGCAGGCACAAAACATCGTGACTCAGGCACGGACTCGGAAAGGAGAAAAGTGAATTAAGATGATAACTGCCCGTACGCGCCTATTTGGAAAGACTTCCCTGGGTTTTCAGAAGGCACCAGCTGTTGATCAGCCCTGCTTAAAATCTATGTTAAGCATTTCTGAAACAGATTTGTAGAAGTCCTGAGCACTAAGCTATCCCACTAAAGTTGAAAACCATTCCTTAATTTATTCTTTTGTGGGAAATCTTCATGTGTGCAAATACTGCCGTGCAAGTTCACAAGCAATATTTGTGAGAACCAAGCGACAGGTTAGATGTTCAACTCCTTGATGTGCACATGACCCAATGGCCCTGTCCTGCTCAGTGCAGAGCAAGGACTTTTCTATCCCAGCTTGAATGGCTGTTGAAAGCAATGAGAAATGTAATGGATAAGGGGCTTGGCACTTCAAAACAGGAGGCCTAAGTTGTGCACACAATGGCAGTCATCCAAAAATTAAGCAAACGTGTCAGAGATAAAATTTGCAAGATGCAAATTGTAAAATTGGAGAAAGGAGTTCTCCTTTTGAAAGGAGAGATTTCCAGGAGCACTCATATATTCTACAAAGTAAAAAAAAAAAAAAAAAAAAAGATTCAGACACCAACTACAAAATTCATGCCATAATACTTTCTATTCTACTACACTATGATGCAATCTTTTTCTAAAAATGCAAAAACTACATACAAAATAAATCTGCAGAAGGAATTCATTACTTGCCAAATTTCAAATTTTGATTACAAAAGAGCACTTGGAGCCACCAACGTATCTTGTTTGCTTTGTCCTTGCGTAATTTAAGAACCCAATTGACGTTTCTTAATTTGCTATTTTATGAAATTCCCTTCAAGCCCAAGCACTTTCTTTCCAGATTTCCTCCAAGTACAGCTTTATCTATGGCAAAGTTCTAAGCTCTTGACACGAATTTAACAATAGCAATACAAATATGTTACTGTAAGGATTCCATTCCCTTTAATTTTTCCTTTTCATCACGTTGCAAGCACAGACAGAAAACATGAGCCTCTTCATATGGCATTTTAAAGAGGCAAAGATGGAGCCACGTCAGAAGAGATGCTGAGGCACTGGGAAATCTTGGGGCAAGCATGTGCCACAGCTGTTTTGAGAGGGCACTTTAGGCCTATAAATTTAAAGTTTTTATTTAATTCCTCAGATTTCCTCTTTAGATCTGAGCAAAAGGTGACTAGACAGAAGCAGAAGATAATAACAGTGAGATCGTATGAAAAAATAACATGAAGCTTTGTAGTTGTAGCAATATTGTGAGTGTCATTGGGATATTTTTAATTATTTGGCCTTGAAGAATTAGTTGTGGAGCAAGACCTCTTGTTATGGGTCTGTCTGAACACGGGGCAAAAAGGGAATTCCTAAAACTGAGACTTAGGAATGAGCGAGATGCTTCTTGCAAGATTACCTGCAGCTGGCTCTGCTGGCTTTTTTCGTCACTCACTGTTTGCTCGCCGTCTTGCTTAGCTGAAATTGGTATGCAAGAAAAGATGCATCAAAGTCAGCAATTAAAGTGACTTCATCTAACTTGTTCAGACAGCTGAAGTAGCCGTGTTTGATTTTGCTTAGGAAATCATTAGCACCTTAACAGAAGGCAGGAGACTTTGATCAAGATGTGATAGATGCAGATCAATATAATGTGTAAAGATTTTATTTGGCTGGGGTATTGACACCTGGTAAAAGAACTGCTTTATGGCCAGCTCTCTCGGAAAGTTTGCATAATTGTTCAATACTGGCCTGCTGTTTTACATGGGAAATAACACTAACAGCATTCAGGTTATGTTTTATATTACTTCCCCCCACCCCCCTTTGCCAAGTCTGTTTATCTGTATTTCAAGGGATTGTTTACGAGCGGGTCCATAACCAGATCCAGTCAGTGGGATATCCCAGCGAGCACAGAACTGACCAGGGACATCTGGCTTAGGAAGATGAAAACAGCCAAGTTGTGAAATTCAGGGGACACAGCTGGGCAGAGCCAGCTGCACCGTCCTGCTTGAGCTGAGCAGGGTTAGGAGGTTCAGGAGCTTCCCACACACACACACGCTCGCCGTACGAAAGGTCGCTGCCTGTCGTATCTCCTCGCACAAACGTTTCTCAGTCATATTTTGTCAGGATTATCTGGTTTAATTTAAACACTTTTTATTTTCCTAAGTTGATGGGTTTGACAGAGCAGATGAGGGAGCAGGCAGAGGATTCAGTGGAGGTGAGCAGCACAGGGGAGACACCCGTCACCTCCTAACTTGTCTCAGCTGCTGCCAGGGACCAGACACTAAAAACACTTTTTTTTCTAACGAAGCTTAGTTTGGTTGCTTTGCAATGCCATAGCAAATTAAATTTACATCGTACCTTAATCCAGAATTAATTCCTTCCTTACTTTCTCAAGTTATTTTCAAGTTTGAACACCAGACCATGGGTCGCACTGCCTGGCTAAAAGATGTTCCTTATGTGTTCAAATCTTCTATTTCTTGCTATCAGATGGGCACAGACCTTTCCCAGTGGTAGTGCATAGCTTATTTCCTTTCCCCTGTACTACAGAAGGAAAGCTTTGGGTGTGTTATAGCTGGGATAAAAGGGCTAGAGCCACCAGGGCCCTGAGGCTACTCAGTGGTCTCTATGGCCCTGACCAGTCCCACCTGGGTTCTCTCCACACCCCCAGCCCAGGTGCCCTGGTTCAGCTCAGTTCTGTTGGAGCTTTGCTGCAGGAGTGCTGGGCTCCAGCTCAGCCGTGCTCCTCCCTGGCCATGGACCACTGATATGGAACGCAACCACTCAGCTGACTTCCTGGCCTGGCTCTTGCTGTCTTCTTGTACCATGGGATGAGTCCTGCCCTGCTGACTGTGTGATCCCTATCTCTCGGGGAGCACCTGGCCTGCACCCTCCACACCAACAGGCATGTTGAGATGACCCCTTCTTTTGACCTGGGTCACAGGCAGCCATACCGTATGAGGACACTGTTGGTGAATGGTCTTCCTCTTTGAGATGATCTGTAAGTAGCCTTGGGTGAATAAGCAGTAATTTTCTTCATTTCAGGCTGGAGTGTTTCTGTTTTAATTTGTTTTGGGGTGCAGAAAGTGGCCTGGATCAATATCTGACCGGTGGGTCTGCACTTGGTGGTGGTGAGCCCAGCTACCTATTTGCACCCAGTCATGCATTTTTAGCTCTGCACACCCAACTTTGCATTTACCCTTCTGATGGAGCTGCTAATGCAAGTGTTCTGGTGGATATAAAGGGGCTCTGCTGTCTCTAGAGTGGTAGTAGCAGTCTCCATCACAAAAATGTTGTAGGCTATGTTCATAACTTCATTGTCCTTTGGTGACTTCAGCTTTTATCTTTTTTAGTGCCTGAAGCTGTGAGCTCTTTGGAAGGGTCCTACAGTGCTACCTTGTGCTTCAAATCTTACTCATGCAGTACCTCTGTACCAAAATGCTGAAAGTGTTAGCTCATCTTGAGGGTAATAAAGAGAATTCTCTTTTTCAAATGCACTTTAGAATTTTTTAGGATGTTTGAGGAGGGACAGGGGACTCCTGAATACCATCTCATTTTGTCCTATCTGTATTGCTTTAAGCTGTTCTCTTTTGTCAGGATCCTGTTAATGTAGTTCCCTCGCTGCACTAGATCTGTACGGCGTTTCCTTTGGAAGACAGGCATTTGCAATTCTTTATTTAACTTAAAGATACGGTCACATAAGAGTGTTTAGTGTTCTCAAGGGAAAGAAAGCTTAAAAGGAGGATAGGTTTAGGTGAATAAGTAGATTGGCATGAATAGCTATGGTATCCAATAGAAGAGAAACTTTAAACACCTTAGCAAATGTGTCACTGTGTGAAGTTATCCAGCAGTTTGATGACTTGTTCGGTTTTGAATTTATCTTAGGCTCGGCTCTGCCGAGCATCGCAAGGGGGTGGAACTCTGGGCTCGCTGCCGTCAGCAGGAGTCGGAGGCAGCTCTGCTCAGCTCAGTAGGACACACATCCCTTTCTGGGTTTAGCCCGTTCCCACTACGTGGAGATAATACTATTTACTCAGGTGGATATTGCAGTGATTACTTAGCGTTTGCAGTGTGCTTTTAGGAGGAGGATTCCAGCTCTGTGAACTTCCATGAGTTTCTCTAAGTCTTATGATAACTGATGCTTTTCTTGGACCCCAGCTTTAAGATTTCATTTAAATTTAAAATTTGTAGCCTTATCTTGTTGTGGAGGAATTTGTAAGATAATTTAAGTGTGACAAATTTGACATCAGAGAGAAGGGAACAAAATCCAGAATTAGTGTATTTTTTTCAGAAAGTTTTTATAGCAGTGATTAAGGGGAGGCTAGTGGTGTTGCAATCAACAGAATCCAGATACTGCAACAGGTATTGCTTAGTATAGGGAATCCATACATCCATATACTTAAAGACTAGCTAGTACCTATTTTGAAATCATGCTCAAAGGAGCAGAAAAGCTCAATAATTCAGTGAGTCTGACACCTCAAAGAGGCTAGGAGTAGGCTGAATCCCTCTTCTGTAGTAACTAAAGGAGGGCTTATATGCATATATACTGCATATATACAGCCTAGCTATGAGTGAGCAGCCTGACCCATGAAGAGTGTGTAAGGATCATCCACACCTTCTACTGGTAACATGTGCCCTTCTGCTGCCGAAAACAGAAAGGCTTTCAAAGCTGGAGGAAAGAAAACGCCAAGTCACCCCAAATCCAGAGTCCTCTCATCATGAGAGTTAACCATCAATTGGAGTAGGAATAATCCCATCTCTTCCAAATCTGTCTGGGTTGCCTTTTCAACCTGAGTAAGATCCAAGGCTCAGATGGAATGGGTCAGAGAATGAAAGACAGACCAGAAGTACATTAATTAATACCCTGCCCCCCAGTTTTTCTCCTGTTCCTGATTCACATCCTTTGAAGTATTCAGTTTTTTCTCCCTTCCTATAAAAAGCACTGGGNCCATACATCCATATACTTAAAGACTAGCTAGTACCTATTTTGAAATCATGCTCAAAGGAGCAGAAAAGCTCAATAATTCAGTAAGTCTGACACCTCAAAGAGGTGCTAAAGGAGGGCTTATATGCATATGTACTGCATATTACAGCTCAGCTATGAGTGAGCAGCCTGACCCATGAAGAGTGTGTAAGGATCATCCACACCTTCTACTGGTAACATGTGCCCTTCTGCTGCCGAAAACAGAAAGGCTTTCAAAGCTGGAGGAAAGAAAACGCCAAGTCACCCCAAATCCAGAGTCCTCTCATCATGAGAGTTAACCATCAATTGGAGTAGGAATAATCCCATCTCTTCCAAATCTGTCTGGGTTGCCTTTTCAACCTGAGTAAGATCCAAGGCTCAGATGGAATGGGTCAGAGAATGAAAGACAGACCAGAAGTACATTAATTAATACCCTGCCCCCCAGTTTTTCTCCTGTTCCTGATTCACATCCTTTGAAGTATTCAGTTTTTTCTCCCTTCCTATAAAAAGCACTGGGGATAGGGGAAGAGCAATAAAATATTCCCAAATAACCCTTCACAGCTACAAATAATAAATATTTAATATTTTGAGTTATTTATGTTTTGTTTGCTCCCAAATAGCACTTAATTTCTTCCTCTCTTCTCCCTCTAAATTTAATTAAGGTTCATCTCTTGCCTGCCAAACTTTGGTGTCCCCTTTGTAACAGCTTGCGTCCAGGTGAGTTTTCCTGGGCTAATTCAGCCCTTGTTCTGTGTTTTAATAGATTCTTGGTAAGACTCTCTCTGTAGTCCAGCTCTGAGCAAGTGATTAGCATGGAATTTCCACTTAGTACTTCTCCCTGACTCACGAAATTGAGCTAGTACAGAGTAAAGTAAAATAAATAAGAAGCAAGCCAAATAATTCAGAAGAGGGATCTCAGTTCGTCTTGTCATCTGCCTTGTATCTGCTATGAAAATGGTAGGTGTAAATCCCAGCTTTACTGTGCAGGCTTCCCACGCACTGAATTTTAGTCCTCTGTCACCCATCTGTCGTTTGGGAACAGGTTTGTCTCCAGCGCTGAGCCCCCGCCTTGAGCTGGAGCTGAGTGTGATCAGCATCTCCCCAGCTGGTCGGAGCTGTTGTGGCTCAGGGCCCCCCAGTTCCTGCGCTATCTCTGCAAACTTCCCACCATTTGGTGTAGAGGGAGTTTGGATTTGCAGTGCTTTGAATGATGGTACAAGTCAATAATCCATACTCATCTTGGAATATTAAGTTAATTGTAGATCAGAAGGCGTTCCATAAAGTGGCAACTGAATTTTTGCCCTTTATACTCCGCAGTGGAAAGTCGAATTTTTCTTATGCAGTAGCTACTTGATATCTCCATGGAATGTCTTTGGGGTCAGGTCCTCAATGGTCTCAGTGCATTCGTTCTCAGCGGTAGGACAGATGTAACTGTACACGTAAAATATAGGGCTGTGAACTAGAGTAAGTCACTTGCTTCCACAGGGAAAAAAACACAGCAGCTTGTCCTGTAGTTGTACTCCGATTCAAAGTCTGTCTTTAGTCCTAGACGGACAGTCCTGTTTCAGATAGCTTCTACCCAGCCTGCTCGCTGTGCTGCAGCACACGGATGCTGTGCAGCCTCTTCCTTGCTGTGTTTTACGAGCTTTAACGTGCATTGGCCCACTCAGACCTGTTAAAGGGAGATCCCAGTTTGTGATCCCACAGGTGTGTGAAGGGGGTGGGAGCAGGGGGAAAATGTAGCAGGGGTGGAAATGCTGACTAAAATTCCTTTTCTTTTCCATCTGGTCCCCAGCTGGTTGAAACACGTGGAGAAGTCCCCCTTGTTGACAGCCAAGGTTGGGCATGCTCTCCTCTTCACAAATTTCTGTCACTGGTGGCTCTTGGAGGCAAAAGCTGGTATGGACAGGCTGACTTGCATCTTCTCCACACTCCCTCTTCGTTCCTCCTTGGGTGTTGTTACAAGTAACAGTCTAATGAAATGAACACATCTTTGGTTCAAATATAAATGAAAGTCTCAGTTTTACAACTCATGTTTTGAACAGGCCTGTTCGGGGCAAAAAAGTGTGTAGGACTGGGTCAAAAAAGGAGCAATCCATGACGGGCTAGACTGTAGATTTGTAGGTAGGCAGTATTGTTTACATGACTTACTGTTCTATGTTGTACTTCATGTGCTACATTACACATAAAGACTTCTTGGTATCTCTTTGTTGAAAACATCCCCAATATTTTTCCTGATTAAGAGCTGCTGCTCTTCATCGCCAGCTCTTTGTACCTCTAATAAAGCCTCTTTCTCCCAGGCAGTCTCGATGCATGCTGGGACCACGCAGACAGCTATGTCCTCTCACTCCAGCATTGGCCTATGACCTTACAAGTAGGGTCAGTCAACATGCTACAAAGCTTTCCTTGCCGTTTATCAAATAACAAAGCAAACCAAATTACATAGTTTCTATAGCAGGCCACTACAGTATGTAAACTGCAGAGAGGGCTTACACCGCTCGCTCATTCTGCAGTGCCGACAACATGAAAGGCCCTTTCGTTCCACAGCCCGGAGCCTGTATTTGCCTATCTCACCTATTACCAGGCAACAAAGGGGCTGTAGAGGTTGAGCAAGCAAATGGAAAATGAAAATGGAAGAAAAAACAATCGCCCGGCTTTGAAGAAATGTTTGTCTAAAATGTATGCCGACATGTCTTGGGCAGTTTATAGGTGCTGAGGGCCCCTTTCTCCAGCTGGGAGCTGTTCTCCCTTTGCAGTAAGAGTCAAAGAAAGGTTGAGGTGATGCCTCCTTTTACTGTATAATGTATTTATTCTCCTAACTGGTGAAATGCTCAATAGCTGTCATGATTAATCAATTGCATTAATATTTCATCTCAGACAGTCCCAGTCACTACAGACATATTTTCAGAGATGTGCAGCAGTATTGCCAGTGCGGCCAAAATCAGCTTCCCTGGTTGTGGAGTGATGAGAACATGTCATCAGGTGAAGTTTGTCACTATCAGAAAGCCTGCTCAAAACTGCTAATGAGTTAAGCTGTGGAGAGACCTCCTCTTCAAAATCTAGCTGCTTCACTGAAAGAAGCTGCTGTTCCCGGGTATGGGGTCCCACTCCCCGTCCATTCCCAGACCTCACTGCCTTTGTTGGTCTGCCAGGGGCTTGGCTCAGATCAGGTGAGCATGACTGGATCAGCATAGACCAGTTGTATCAACTGTGAAAGCTCGTCCTGTCCCTTTTGCTTGAGCTCTGTCGAGTGCCTGTACCCTCCACTCGGGGAGCAGTCACAGCATTTAGGGTTAGTCATCTGTCTGCTAACGGAGCTGTCCTTGGAAGGAAATGTGTGCTCACAGCCTAGGACTTGGGTGTTGTGCTGGTCTTTGTGAATGATAAACTTACTTTGAGAATGGTGGTAAGGACTTGTGTCCCCCCTCTGCTCAGCAGTGATGAGACTACATCTGGAGCGGTGTCCAGATGTATGACAGATGTGGACATATTGAAGTGTCCAGAAAAAGGACATGAAAATGTTGAAGGGTTTGGAGCATCTGTCATAGGAGGAGAGGCTGAAAGAGCTGGATGGTTTAGTCTTGTGAAGGGAAGGCTCAGGAGGAACCTCATCAGTGTTAATAAATGCCTGATGGCATGGGGAGTAAAGATGATGGAGAGCCAGGCTCTTCACAGTGGTGTCTGGTGAAAAAACAAGAGACAGTGGGCACAGACTGGACAAACAGGACATTATGTTATAACATAAGAAAACCATTTTTACCATAAGGGTGATCAAATACTGGAACAGGTTGTCCAGAGACATTGTAGAGTCTACACCCTTGGAGATATTCAAAAGCCGACTGGTCACAGCTCTGGGCACCCTGATCCAGCTGACCCTGCTTGAACTGGGGGTTGGACTAGATGATTTCCAGAGGTCTCTTCCCACCTCATCTGTTCTGGGTGATTCTGTGATTCAGCAATTGCAAAGGGGCACAACAGTGAGCATAGAATCTCCTCTGAATCTGAACTTCAGTGCTGTTGAAGATCTTCCAAGGATGGAAGAGATGGAAAGTACATGTGGAGGACAAACATCCTCCCTTTGAAAAGGAGCAAGTATGTAGTGGTACGAGGATGTCTGCATACATCCACAGAGAAACTTCTCTGACTTAGTTTTATTTTGAATCAGCAAAACAGTTGTTGTAATGGAAGGCGCTTATCTAGGCAGAAAGTAGAGAATCCTTCCCAAGGAAGCAGAAGAAAGGGGTGAGTGCAGCAGGATGAATGGTGATTGCACAAGAGTTGGCAGATGCAACTATTTCCAAATATAATGGCATTAAGTGTTCATTGTGAAATTAGATTGGCTTTTTAAGAGCTGCGGGGTGAAAAAACACAGTATTCAGCTAATTAGACAAAGTTAAGAGATAATGTTAAACACTTTTCCTTCAAAAAGTATTTGTCTGCACTACCATGCATTTTAAAATAGAACTGCTTGAGATGGCAGTGTTATCAAGTGATCTGCCATTAAAGGAATTATAATTCAGGTCTTTTTAATTCCCTATTGTGGAAATCTTTAAATTAGAACATATCTAAACTGTACAAATCTGTAGTTCTCTTAGAACAATGCTGACACAGTTCTCTGATGTTCATTAAAAATTTTTATGCCTTGATTTCTATATAATGGAACGTGAGGAAATTTAACTACACTTACTGAGTTTTGTGCCTGATCCAGCTAATTATGAAAGCATCTGCCCAGCTTTAAACACACGCGTAGTTTAATCAAAGTTAAGACTACCGAAGTGCTTAGATGAGCTGAAACTCTGGTTGCCATTCTTCATTTCGAGTGTCATGAGTCAAAGGCTATCACTTTTAAGAATACGAGTCAAGTAGTTCGTCATCAGAAGTATATCAAGCTGAGAATATTAAAACTGACATCAAATGAATGGTTACTTTTGATAACTTACATCTGTGCATTTAAAACCAGGCCTTACTCTTGCATATGCTCATCGGCTGTTGAAAGTGCATTGATCAGCAACTTGGAGGATCTTTTACAGACTCTAGCAACAAGAAAGCTTGGTGATGAACCTCCTTTGTAATTAAAAAAACCAAAACACTCCTGTTAATTGGAGACGAAAATGATCTGTACTTTCAATAGATATTTTATAATCTTCAATAGAAATCTTTATAATCTTTCACTAACAAAAGAATTTGAGTATGATTATTTTTTTCCTGAGCCAAAGCAATGTAACTTTACTGTAAGGCAAATAATGTTACTGAGTATACGCTTTCATTCTGTTTGGCTTTTAACTTTTTACTTTTTTTTACTTTTTTTTACTTTTTTTTTTTGCTAAAGCTCTTTGAAAGAATTGGTGCAGGACTGGGGTATAATTTGAAACAGGCATTTGGTTAGTATTGGAAGTTTATTGTCTGAGGTTTTTTGGTTTCGGGGTTGGGGGTTTTTTGTTTGTTTGTTTGTTTTTAGTTTAGGTGAGATTTGTTGTCCTTTGATATGCATCAAAATTACCTATTTTGCTTTTCTTATCCCAGATTCTGGTTATACAAAAAGAAACAATCAATCTAGTGAAAGTCTAGTGATGTGCTTATCCTTAAGCATGCGCTTACATATACCCTTATGTAAGGATGTGAGCGCATATTGATGTAGCTTGTTGAAGTAAGGGCCAGAAGCATATAGTAATTTGATTATAAAATGTATTTATCTATCCCTGGGGGCCATGGGCATGCTTTCAGTAGTTAGTATAATATATTCAGTATTTGCTACAAACATAGCCACCACAAAACAAATCTGAAAATAATTCTGCAACTCATGCCACATGTCTGCAATTCCACATGTAATCTGCTCATGGGGAAGCAATGAGCTGCTCCTCTCAGACCTTCCAGCACGGTAGTGCTCAGCCTTGGGGACAAATCTCTCTGTGATCAGGGTCACCCCATGTTCAGGGCTTTGAAGAAGGTGCCTAACTGTCTCGCAATCTGTGTACCATAAGGAGCTACTGAGATGCATTTGTTCAGATAATTAAAAGTATGTTTTCAAGCAGTAATTGTGAGGTCATGCACTGCCATTCAAATATTTGATTTCATATAATTAAACAGTGTGTTACTGTTCCTTGCAAATACATTCTATCTTAAGAATTTTATCTTATTGCTTTTATTTGAGACATATCTGGAGAATATTGTGCCTGGCATGGAAGTTAGTTACAAGCTTACTGGAACTTTTTTTTCAGAGTCGTAAGGGGATTTTCTTTGCCTGTCTCAAATTAACAGAGTGCACTTGAAAGAAACTCGCAGTTCTGTCTTTGTCTGCTGATGGAAAGGCTCCCACAGGCTTCTGTAGAAGCTAGTCTGGGTGTAGAGATGAAAAAGATGTTGTTAATGCTGTGGGAAACCTTGCATATAAAAATATTGAAGAGCTGACTTGGTAAATGCTCTGCCCAATGCACTCCTGACTAAATGGGTCCAAACATAACTAATGTTACTAGTCAACAACATCCCAAACCAATTGTCAATATTTTTGTATTATTTTCTATCCCTGAACAACTGCACAGTAATTTTTCTATGTTTACATATCAGAAAAAAGGGATGGAGGATAAAGCTTTCTTCATTATTTTTTTTAATCTTTATCAGATATAATTTTTAAGGGAATTATACAGTATTTTCTGAAGGGAAAAAAATAAGCATGTCCTAGACAAATGGTACTTGCTTTGGGACTGTTTTTGTCCTTATTAAAATAACAAATAAATAGAAACAGTGCTTCATGAAGTTTCAGTTGGAAGCAAAAGAAATTCTAAGAATTTACCTTTTTACTAAGGCAAGATTCTCTCAAACTGGAAATGGCTTCTGATAATGTGAAAACAGCATAACGCAAACTTGCACAGTGTAGGAATAACACTCTATTAAGTCCACTTTTTACTTTTTAAAGTATCTTGTCTTGGACAAAGAAGGGCAAATTCTACCAAATGGAACTGTTTTCACCTTTGCATGATATGGATGTAATTTACTGTAGCCCTAAGTGTTCTTCTCATGCTCTGTATTTAAAGTATTTATACAAGAATAAAAGCCATTGAGATGAAACATCACATATCTAGAGTAGCGTGTCTGCCGTAAGAATAATATTGATTGCTATGGCAGAAAACTGTGATGCCAGGTCACCTTCCAGCCATTGATTGTTGATTGTCTTCTTCCAACCTGCCAATGATGACTGCATTAATTGTGCTGCTGAACGTAGCAATTTCTTATGTTTTTGCTATTTTACCTCCATCCATTTTCCTAAAATGATTGAAATGTAATAGCCATAAAAAAGGCTTGAAATAGGAGCTAGAGGAGTTTAAAAGAAAAATGCTTTTTAAATGCTGATTGACAACATTAAATAAAATTAGTGTCATTACATTTCCCTTGGCAAGACTTAGGCAGATTTGAGACCATGGACAGAAAAATACAGGAATAAGTGGAATGGGCTGCTAGGGAGAGATTCCTGGAACATGGCAAGAAAAAAAGAAAAAAAAAAAAGAAGAGTTGGTCTGCAGCCCTATGTTAAAAGCTTTATTTTGGCAGTTTGTTTCAATTAAGGTAGAGCTTGCTGACGTTTACCTGTCTTTATTGCATGTGTACTTACATACTGTCAGACCTGCTCTATGTAATCTGTTTTTATTTGCACACACACGTGTGTGTGTAGATATAGACAGAGATCAAATGGATAACATCATCACAGGCTGTGGCTAAAAGATAGGATCACAGAATGGTTTGGGTTGGAAGGGACCTCAAAGATCACCTAGTTCCCAACCCCTGCCATGGGCAGGGACACCCCCCACCGGCCCAGAGTGCCCAAAGCCCCATCCAGCCTGGCCTTGGACACTGCCAGGGATCCAGGGGCAGCCACAGCTTCTCGGGGCACCCTGTGCCAGGGCCTCAGCACCCTCACAGTACAGAATTTCTTCCTCATATCTAACCTAAATCCCCCCTCTTTTAGTTTAAACCCGTTCCCCCTTGTCCTGTCACTGCAGTCCCTAAGAAACAGCCCCTCGCCAGCTTTCCTGTAGGCCCCCTACGGTGGGGGGTGGGGGTATGAAGATGTCTTTTTCAGTTCCTGAAGTAATAATGATAAATGAAGGACTATATTTTCTTTCACAGTTTGCTACAAAACAATTTTTACAGCAGGGAGGTATGGCTGGGGTTCTAAGAATCTTTGTAACCAAAGTTTTGCTAGAGTTTCTTTAAAACATGTATTATGAAATAAGACTTTTCAGATTCCTAAATCTTAGGTCCTTTTATGGGTTTTAAATCTGGATTATAACAGTTGAACATAAATGTCAACATGCGGAATGGTTTTCCAAAGAAGTAGGATGATGATCTCCCAGAGCTTTCTCAAGAGTTGCTTAAACCCACTGCCCAACTATCGAAGTCCTTGTCCTCTCCTCAAACCCTTCTCACCAAATGGAATTGCAGTACGCTATTTCAGGGTTTTGGAATGATCTGTAGTCAGATATATCACAGTCCACGCTTGGCAGTATTTATTTTCTAATGAAACATAAACGTGCTGTAAGAAGGTAACATCTATTCCTCTGATTTCAAAGCATGCATTGGCAAAATTGGGAAGAAAAGCGTTATTCAGAGGATATGCCCGTTTCTGTCACTTTCTTGCTTCTGAAGGCCTATACAATAAATGAAGGACAGAATCCTCCTTTGGAAAGATTCCTTGTACCACTGGCCTTCAGGTAGCACACCATGGCACGAAGGGTGGGACCTATGTTTGCAAAAGTCTTTAACTCCAGTGGAACTCCTACACAAGTGATGTAATGTAACCCATCTTGTTCAAAAAAAGCGCTTTCAGTCGGATTGTGGAGAAACTGACCTGGTTTATCTGAAGCAGATAAAAAGGAAGAAAAGAACATAAACAGTCATAATTTTAAATAGTGAGCAGCAATGGTCCTAGGAGAGAGAGGAAATGAGATAATTTATATCTAAGCATTTCCTTTTGAGCTCTGTATCCCTACTTCTGTTTAGAATAGATTTACCTGGGTATGCATGGAGACGAAGAGGGAGGATTTCATGGCAAACGCATGGAGTGATTAGATGGAAACTCTTCAGTGCACGACGTGGCTCTGCAAAGCTCCAATACTGAAAGATTTGTGTCTCCCTCCTTGTATTAACTGCAGCAATTCATGCTTAACAGAAGTGCCAACAAAATGGATGCTAAACAACAACTTTGCAGGTGTTTACCTTTCCTTTGTGAAAACAGTTGTAAGGTTCAGTGAACAACACACCCCTGCACAACGTGCCATGGCACACCTCGCCTTTCTGAGGGGCTGGATGCTCCGCAGATATTTCGAAAACACAGGGCAGGCATCGCAAAACAACTCAATAATTGCAAAATGTAAATTAAATACAAGATATAAGGCTAAAGAGCTACATGGAGGCTCAGATCCTCAGTGAGCTCTCAGTAAAAAGGAGGGATGCTGTTTTACCTGGCTTGGTAATTCCCGAGTGCTTTAACAGGGCTTGGGTGGTTCACTGCATCCACAGTCTGTATAGAATCATAGAATCACCATGGTTGGAAAGGACCTCTGAGATCATCAAGTCCAACCATAGAATCACCAAGGTTGGAAAGGACCTCTGAGATAGTCGCAGTTCTCCTGCTTCTAATGCCTAACTGCAGTGTCCCTGAAGTTCTGCTGTAGCAGGGGATCTGATCACTCAGATGCCTCACCAGAGTGTTTTAACTGTGTATATTGCTATGGTAAACATAGCAATTTCCAGAAGGTATGAATTGACCTTTCTCTAAATGTATGTTTGTTTGTTGAGCACCTGGTGAATGATTCAGAGCAACCTTCTCATTTGCAAGCTCAAGACTTGAATCAACAGAGTTGTTAGGTACTCTCTAGATGATTGTCAAGGTTTCAGTTGCTGTGATTTTTGTTAATTTTTTTTTTGCTTTTAAACATATATGAACAAAAAGATACACAAATATGTGACTCCATTTGTGTTCTTTCTGTGACTATAGAGTGAGCATTCACATGCTACTGAACAAAGTAACGTGCTCAACCTGTGACAGCCCCCAAATATAACAGCCCTGTTGTAGCACGTTGCATGCGTATATTCAGAGCTGCCTAAATTCTAGCTTGAGATGCAATGAGAAGCTGTAATTATGCACAAGAGGAAAGGGAAAGAAAAGATTGCTGGATTGTTTTCAGCAATACAGCCCATCCACAAATCCCTACGAGCACATGTATGGATTGTATGTACAGGCAGCTCTGCAGAGCAGAAACCTCTTCTCAAACTGGCAACGTGCCATGGAGGAACGGCATTGAGTTTTCACAAAGGAAGAGCTGGAACATGGCAAGGATCCAGGAGATATCAGAGGAAAGGGTTGTCTACCCTTATCTTGCCATCCTTAGTCCCAACATTGGCAGTTTATATGTTGAAATCAAGGCATTTCTCTGGGTCTGGGCTTTTAACGCCTGAATCATCAAGTGCTGAACAAGCCACCAGTAGCTGGGTGATAGCAATCTTCTGCTCCCCTTCTCCAGCCCACCTACACTGATGCACTTGTTCCACTTCCTCAAATGATCATCAATGTTCCAAACAAATCTGGAAAGTAGACCTTTGTCTTTATTTCTCTTTCAAACTCTCAGCTCATTTCAGCTGCAATAAAAGCTGGTTCCCAAACCAAACAAGTACTATTAGATAGCAGCAACATTGACAAAGTGTCTCATTTGAAAACATCGAGGCATTCATGATTCCATGCAGCAAAATACAATCCCGAATTTCTTTAGCTATTGGTTTTATTGAATTATGTACAATGTAATATTGATGTTGCTTGTTACCCGGTTTCTTAATGTAGGAGCATTTGACATACGTTTTGTAATGCGAAATGTGCTTATGCAGTCATTTGATTCTTAATATATTTAATGGCTTGCAAAATAAGGATGATAGAAAGTATTAATTTTTCTTTTTAAATGTATTCTTATGTAGAGGCCAGGCAAGATTTCAGAGAGAGCTTGCTGTGCTAATAGCATGAGTCCAGGCACCTTACACGTGCCAGAAATAGAGCATCTGTAAATGTTGTTACAGGGAGATAGATGTGCCACAAGGCTTCAAAGGCCTGGAGAGGCATGTGGAAACTGCCTCTGATACTACAGCTGACAAATTAACAATTTCTGGTGAGAGGATTTTTCTTTTTTTTTTTTTTTTCCCCGCCCAAATGGATTTTGGACNTAAACTTTTTGTGGTGTGATTTTTTTTTTTTTTTTTTTTTTTTTTTTTTTTTTCCCCCAGCCACGTGGATTTTGGACATGTGGAAAAAGTAGAGTTATAGAGCTGATAATTCAGGTTGTTGCAATAACACTTCCAAGACTCACTTTAAAAGGCCACCTCCCTCTTAAATGGCTTGAAATGCAATGCCTTTCATCAATGCCATACCTTTCATAAATGTAGTGGGAAAGAACCAAGTCTCCCCATCCATGCCTTTGACTATGTGGAATATTCCTTAGGGAAATTTGTCCGTGAGGCTGGTTTCCAGGTTGGCGCTATAGTCCAGGTATATCTGGTATATTGACATCTTTCTCATCTTTCCTGCATTGATTATAAACGAAATGTTAGCACCTTTGTATCTAGCTTTCCACCAGACAGCTGCAGCTTTGGTGTGGTGTCTTGTTTAGGTACGGTAAGAGCTGCACGAGTGTCGGAATTTGCCTGTTCCTTCAAATGGTACATGCTCTGCACAGAAACCACTCTCTTGCTTTTTTTTGACAGAGGATTTATTAAATAAAAATGAGGACGGTAGTATTGTTATCTGAGATCACATGTGCCATGTAAGCTGTAGAGTCGGGCATCTGCATCCATCAAATATTTAAGACAACATCTTAGGATGAAACGTAGCACAATTTTTTAATTTTAAAATCCCTTCCTGTGGTACAAAAGCCATCCCCGTAGATATTTAGTTTATAAAGGAAAGAAGACTTGAAATTACATTTAAGAAACAAATTTCTCACCTATTTGCTTCCTCTTTAAATGCATATTTTAAAATAAGCAATAATATTTTCCCAAAATTGAGTAGATTTCTTACCTTTATAAGGTATTTCTTCCAACACTACTCAGCCACTTCCTATACTCTTTGAATTTTTAACAGCCAACAATTTTATACGTGGATAAAGCACTAAACAAGTGTCATTATAGTGTTATACGTCGTGCTCTACAGCAGCATAAATTCAGAATTAACATCATACTAAAGAGAAGCTGAATGTGCTTTAATAAATGTCCCCAGTGAGTTCGGTGTCTAGTAGCCAGACAGAAACAAAAATGCTTACACCTTACAGGACATTATGAACCTTGCTACTGAAAGTAATAAGCAGAGTCGTTAGCTAAGGTGGTTCGCTTACATTTTTACTCAGATATCTGCAAAACAGATTAGACTGGGGAGAAAATAATTCAATAGTCCCGTTCAATAATGTGTATCTACTAATTGCAGCCAGTTAGGAAGAAGTAAAAGATCCAGCTCTGTTGCATCTGATTTTGTAAAAGCAGCAAAAGTGGTGCATGATTTTGGTGCAGAAGGCCATCTGTAAATGACGAGAGGTTTACTGAAGTATTTCGTTTCGGCTGCAGTAAAAAGAGCCTACCGCTCAAATCGTTAACTGCCTGCAAACCTAGCATTCTTTTCGAAGCCTTTACAAGTTTGCATTAAGCATGCTTTCAGTTGTCAGGCTCCTGTTGTGACATATTGTTTGAGTCAGACTTCATCAATCTACAAAGCGTTACTTGAGGTCTGATGGCATGTGCGTACACCCAATATACTGTGTACAAATGGAAGGGATGCAGGATGCTGTAATTACTACGTTTCTTTTTAACCCGTAAATATTTGGTGTGTTAAATTTCTGTCCTGAATTTTTCAGAACGCAGTTAGTTGGTTGCTTTAGCTGCACAAAGTAGATAAAATATCATGGTATTGATGATTTTTTTTAAGGTGCAGATGTTTTGCTTTCAGCACATCTGTATGCAATAAATCTATTTTCTGTGTAGGAATGGTGTTTTATTATATGATTTAATATGGAATCTTGAATAAGTAATTCAAATTGAAATTCTTTTGTTGGGAGCACACCGGAATTATATGCAATAGCTGAGCATACCCCATGTATCCTTTTTTGCACATATATGCATTAGCCAATTGCTTTAAGAGGCAACAGTTTGACTAATATTACTTTATGTACAAATAGATAAATGCAGAAAAAAATTATAGTCTGCCTGGATTTTAGTTGTTTCTTATGTTTCTCTTACTACAGATGCGCTACCCTAGCAGATTGGGTTTGCAGCTACATTGCAGCGTTGGCTGCAGGGAATGGAAACGAGGGTGCACAGAGGGAAGAGTGGGAATGTTGGCTGCCTTCTGTCCGTCTGCCTTCTGTCAGTCACCTGTGGGCAGGGGTAGGGCAAGGCAAATGCACAGCAAAGTCTATGTTATAAACCCTATGTGAATTAGTCTCTAAGGGCAAATTTTGTACACTTGCCTGTATGTGGATCTCTGTAGGGAGTGGAGCTAGCAGTTTACGCTCCGCAGGCAGAGAACTGGATTAGTGAGGGAAGCGGTTAATCCACAACCTGATAGCTCACCCATAAGTAACTAAGAATGGGTTTTGATTAGTTCTTCACTGTAATTGTAAGTACCAAATACAGTGCGATTAAATCATCAGGCCGATGCAAGAGGTGAAGGGTATGGGGTCAGTGCAGTCCCTGGGGCAGTGCAGGATGATGCTGTGTCCCAATCTGCTGTAGGGTCTCACCTCACAGAAGGTCTGGCAGAACCGAACTCCTGCAACCTTTTTGGTTCAGGTCCCAGAGCCGTGCTGAAACAGCCGCACAAGGGGCCTTCCTCAGCAGCAGGACCGCAGGATCCGTTACCCAATTCTCCACGTGGGAAAGAGGACCACCCTTTCTAGTGAGGGAATCTGGCTGTAACAGTGGATCCATGTGAAAAATACCTTCTCCATTTGAGGATTATTGGGCAATAGTGCAAAGGTTCTCTATCCTTTATCTGTTTGCCTCCAAGGGGTCATTGCTGTTTGTCTACATATATAAATATATGTATGTATATAAACAAAGTATTCAGAGTTGTTTGTTTGCTGGGAGCTTATGGAGTCAGGTGTTTTCTGAAATATTTTGTACATAGTGTCTGTGTCCTGGTGCAGCCATAATAAGCATATGTTGTATATTGCAAATATTTATTCTAAACAGTATTCCAACTTTTGAAGTAATGTCCTAAAGCCTTGTAAACTGATCTCTAGTAATGTATTCAGTAGTAACCATAGGCATCAAAAGTTGTTAGTTTTGTTTTTTTAAATTGCTGGTTTAAAACAGAAACGTGTGCCGCTTTCCAAGCATATGGTGTTACCTAGCGCTATCAACATGGCCATCCTGGCTTTTATTCCGTGTGGTGTGAGCCTGTGTGTCCGTGTGTATGCTCTGCCTGCCCTGAGAGGTGCTGTCTATGAATCTGACCACTTCCTCAGCTGAGGAAGTTCCACTTCCACAATAAAAAAGCAGGCATGATATTTTTGGTCATGTCTGAGTGATTCTACACTATGGTCAGCGCAGCATGTCCCAGGGCCAGAGCATACAAACCATCAGCACTGGTGGTGCTTCCAGCCTTGAAGGTTGGGGTGTTGTGGGTTTTGAGTTGGGTTTTTTTCTCCGCTCTTTGCTCCCATGACCAGTCTGGAACTGGGCAATAGAAGCAAGACTGGGCAATAGAAACTGGGAACCCAGGGGTTAGGACCCTTCATGTGTTGCACAGCAGGAGTAATGTGTGGCCTGGCACCAGTGAGCTCTTCTGGCTTGCCATCCCAGATGTAGAAGGAAACTTCACTGGCTTTGCAGGACATTGCATTTGCTAATATCGAGTGCAAGAGCAGCTTTAAACTGTTTTGAGAGAGATATAATGGGATAGTAGGTTAGGAGCGAGGTAAGTCAGCGTTCTTGGTTTCTATCGCTGGCTCTGCCAGCTGCTTGCTGTGTGACCTTGGGTGAAAGACTTATTCTCCCAGTGTCTCAGTTTACGCATTAGTGAAATGAGAGTAATGATACTTACCTATCGCGCTGGGGCTTTTTGAGGCTTAATTAATTGATGTTTGTAAATCACTTTGCGATCCTCTAGTGAAAGTTGTTAGAGAACTGCCAAGTATTTATCCCCTCTGTTGTTTTTTTTCCTCCTGCTAGTCTGCACTCATCCATCTAATATCTAAAAGCTTGCTCACAGCAAGCAACAGATACTAGCCAAATTGCTCTTAACAGGAGATGTATGGAAGCTTTTACAAAATTACTTTTGCAAATTACCACGCTTTTTGAAGTACCATGTGCAGGGATGCAATGAAACACAGTGCAGGCAAGTGTCTGTGCTGCTCACTGAACTGACTGTGGTTGTGATTTCTCATGTAATGTCTTTCAGCAGATCCAAATGTGCAGGGCTGTTTTGAGTTTCAAATGTGCCTTTCTTTTAATTGATTTGCCTTTGGAAAATTCTTTGGGGCTCCTAAATTTTTTTCATATGTTTTTGAGTTCAGGTAACCTTGGAATGCATGTGTCTTAGATTGGGGCAGCAGATGAGCATGCAGGTTTATTACCATTACTTATTTTACAGTTTTCTCTCAAGTGGAGAGGAGCTTACAGACTGTGTCCTGCAAGAAAGAAGTTTGGGTTGGACAGACCCTTCAGGTGCTATAAAGCCTTGTGCAAGTACAAGGCTGCATCCCTATAGGTACAGCATCATCGTAAATTCAAATCCTCCTTTGCTTTGCCAGTGTAAAGGAACTGCATTCTGACCTGGGTAACACAACTGAAAATGTGAGGAAAAGCAATCTACCCCTTCTCAAAACTGCCTTTTCAGAAGCAGGAGCATTTCTCCACCGCTGCTTCAAGTAGGCTGCACCGTGCCTGGAGATCTCACAGAGCGTAGGTCTGAGTGCAGGGGCAGGAGCTTTTCGCTGGGTGTGAGAAACTACTGCTCAGAGTGGTGGAACTGGGCATCAGAAAGCGCATCTGAAGAGCCTTCAAGGAATTTGAATATTAGATGTTGCAATAAGATGGGAAGTGATCCAATTTAAACATAACCTAAACTTCCCAGCCTTTGTGTTTCTTGTAGAGATCAGTGCCAGTGTTAACGGAGGGTATAATTTTTGCCTCTAAACACACTGTGCCTGTTTAGCAGAAGAAAGCGTGCATGTCGCTGCATTATGTTGGTAACGTGTGTTCTCCTGTGGAAGTACAAGGACAGGCTCTGACAGGCGTGAGGGGGAAAAATCCCACTCTGCCCTTGCACCAAGTGGCCTGGGCAAGCCGGTGAGCCAGGCTTTCGCTCCTCCGGTCCCCTCCCCGCGCTCCTCCTTTTGCCCTAGCCCGCTCCATGCTCCTGGTGTGACCCTCCATTTCTTCTTTAGCACATGAGGTCTCAATGCGGAGCCAGGTCTTGGAGAGGACTTGGACCGTGGTACTTGGCTGGGAGCAGTTCATTGTGAGCAGGCAGGAAGGGTGCAGAGCTCCCGATACACCAGTCGTAACCGGTACAAACGTCTGCCTACCAGTGAGTGTAAAACAGAAGGGAGCTGTCCTGGGCCAGCTGTGACACCGAATAGTGTCTTTGTGCTTGTCTAGCTCAGCACGTACTGCTATGGTGAGGGGGAAAAAGCTCAACAGCACTGAAATAGAAAAACCTGTAAAAATGGAATGAAAGCCCCGTTCCTGAATCTGAGTGCAGCCAGGCCTTTACAAGCCCGCTGAGCCTCTGAAACCCTTCCCTTCCCAGTGGTACAGCTCATCTCCTGGTGGTTTTCTTTTTCAGTAGCTACAGCTGGAGGAAACAAGAACATGCTAAGGGTTTCATTTCTCGCTGGAGTTAAATGTAGAGATATTGATATTTCCTGCTGAAATAAGTTTAGAGAAGTAAGATCAACACAGCGTTCCCAAAATGAATGGGACTGCACAGCTACCCTGGCTTCCAGGCTCTTCTTGGCCTTCCTGTGACTACAGGAAGCCCCCAGCTCATGGCTGCCTTGGGGGCACGTTTTTCCTGAATTTGGAGCAGCTGAGGGCTGAACACACTGGCAGACATCCTTGAGACCCGTGTGTTGCAGATGGCATTGAGCAAGAGCCCAAAATTCGTTGTTCCCTGCTCTGGTGTGAGCCCGCAGTGCGCTCTCTGAGGCCTCCTCAGCTCCCGTGCTGTACAGGTGGTGGAGCTGGCCTGGAGCAGAGATGTCCTTGGTGCTGGGCCCCAGAGCTCACCATATGGCCTCTGGTGAACCTCGAAAGTTTGCTCTCCTCCTTTTTAAAATTGATACGCTTCCACAGAACATTTCTTTTTCTATTGGTTAGTGTTTTCTCATGGAAGACATCTCACAGGAAAAGTCTCAGCCAGCAGTAGCGCGGGGGGTCCATCACTCCACTGTTCCCTTCTTGTGTTTCAGGAGCATCTCTGCACTTACCAGCTGAGAATCATCCCTAATTTCTAGAGGTATTAAAGATGCTCGTTCCAGCAAATATGTAGGAAGGAATACAGAGAACCCTTGTAGGGGATTACTGCTGTTTGTAGTCGTTAGTTAGCACTAGGTAAACCAGCAGCTCTGGTTGCAATATGGAAGTATAGATTGTCGTTGTTGTTATTGCAGGTGAAAATAGTGAGTGTGAGAATTAAAGCAATCTGACTTTATTCAAAATCGCATCATATTCAAGGGTCAGCAGAGTCCTTGTAAATGACATCTGTTATCGAATACTGGATGTGCTGTCCTGTCCTTTCCGTGCTCGTCTTTCTGTTTGTTCACCCTCCTTCTGTACTGCTGTTTGAAGCTTCCTCCCCTTCCTGCATCGAACCCCCTTTGCACAGAAGCGCGTTCGTAGAGCTGCATCTTGCTGTTGCCCGCGTGCACCAGCTCAGCCCTTTCACGTGGATCCCTGCAGCAAACCTGATCGTCACTGACCACCACTGCTGATGCTACCAAGGCAGGTAGGGTGTCAATCTGTTTCATGTTTAGGTCCCGCTGTGTTTCCCCTGGTGCCAAAATGCTTGGGTTTTTAACATGAATCGTTTCAGCGATGCAGGTTTGGCCTCAGCACTGTGTGTGGGTGAGGTGTGTGTGCTTGAGCTGTTGCCCAGGGTGGGAGCGATCAGCTCGGGGGTGATGGGAGCTCCTTAAGTTGGCTTTGCTGCTGCTGCAAATCCATTTTGCAATTACTTTCAGAAAACTGTACGTAGAATTAAGTACTGCTATCGACAACTGAGCTGTCAGGAGTGTCCTCTTTTTTTTTTTTTTTTTTTTTTTTTGTCTTTTCCTTTTGTCTTTTTTTTAAACCACTGCTGTTATTGCACTGTATAGACTGGAGACTGGAACGTGCATGAAAGGCCTAGCTTTATCCAATGGATGGATTAACTTTAATATTTCTAGAGTCTGGAGAATATGTCTCAGCGACTGTTAGCAACAATGGGAAGAGAGCAAAAAACCACCCAGATAATACAGCGTAATAAGAATACTGTTATCTGTTGTGTGATAATACTCCTGCCACTGTTGGTTGCACCAAAATATAGTGCAGGACGGAAGAGTTCCCAGGCAAGTCTCGAGCATGTAAATCATGTGCAACATGTTAATTTTCCAACGCTAAACAAATGGCATTCAGATGAATGAACTGAAATGTAAATAGCAATCTGGTAACAATTTGGTGATTGATTTTTTTTAACTTTGACTCTAAGCGTACGCTTTTGGAAATTTATACTTTATTTTTATGAAAGTCTTTTATGGTAGGTGCAGTTTATTGGCCTTCTTAATGATGGCTGGTTTCACTGCAGAGAAGAAACAAAAGGAAAGCAGACTTGAGCTGCTCTGGAAAATAACTGGAAAGTAGGAGTGGACAAGAGAAATGAAAAGTCCTAAATAAATAATACAGGCATTACTGAACTATTGCTTCCATTTGGAAAGGGGCAGAACACAAAACATTCAGAACAAGCCCTCTGAAGCTGAGCACGCTGAGATATATTCAAACCTCAGACTGCGCAAAGTAATGGAGGAAACATACCCATGTTTTATAGGTATTTCTGCTGCTTTCCATTGCTTTAGTTGTCTGCTTTACAGTAAGCCAGTGTTACATAGTCCAATGCACAGAGTATACCCGAAGTGTATTTTTCCTCTGTATTATTGCTTCAGTAATACCGAAGTACGTACTGCTTCTGACACCATTAGGCAAGTTTTTTAGATGATGTTTGGGGTTTTGTTTCTTTTTAGTTGGCAGGGAGATGGTCGTGAAGAATGCCTGGGGTAGGTCTTTAGGCTGAAAATAAGAGTTCACTTCATGCTCCATCCATGTCAGTGGAGAACTCCCAACCACCTGACTAGCCATTTCCTGGTGAGAAGATAAGGGATTGACCCTCCTCAGGAGATACTCATACCCTGCATTAGACCTGGATCTTTGTGCAGCCAGGTGAAATTTCCATACTTCACAAAGGGGCTTTGCGCATGCATCTGTTTGCACACACAGTGGTATTAAATACCATACAGAACTTTCCACAAGATATCTGAAGTAGGGCATCCTGATGTATCCTATGATTATGGCAATGTTTCGCATCAGATTTGATAGTCAGGAAGGGGCTGAGGGAAGGGCAAAGGATAAGGATATTCAGTGAATTAGGCTTAGACACAGATAGACCATGGGCAATTATACAAATAAAGGAGCCGCCCTCTTGAGATTTTTTTCTTGTCCCCAGGTATTTCTGTATCTTGATACTCTTTGCTCACAGAAAAGTCATGGGGGGGGCTGAGCTCATGAAACTGACTGCCCCCCAATCTTGCTATGGCCATTCAGGTACTCGGCAAGTATCTGCTGTTGTCCTATCTGTCCCAGTATCTAGTTATAACGTATTAAAAATAAACACTCTGTGAGAAATGAAACAGGATTTTTATCTGTTGAAATTTATGAAGCAAATAACGCGCGTGTGTGTGCGTGCGTGCATGCAGCCTTCCCCAAAGAGCATGGCTTAAATGACTGTTTACAAAGTTGGATAGCTGTCGGGAAATCATTTGGAAGTAGGCTTAAAACACAATTAGCTTGCCATGCTAAACCCATCATAATAGCTTTGATGCGTCCTTATTGACAGAGATTGCAGGGGTAGCAGTGAAATTATAAAATAAATCTACAAACCAACTATGAGTGTTTATTTGAAAGAGGGTATTCAGCTACAGTTCTGAAATCAGTTGCAGTATATACCACTGAAGTACTTGAGCTATAATTAGTGGGGTCCTAAATGAGATAAGCGTGGCAATTTAATTATCAGATAGCTTTAACATATGCTTAAAAGGATTCCAACTTGATAAGAATTGTGATAATGTTTTCTACTCAGTGAAAATATCAACATCTAAATATTTAATACAGTCACAGGAAATTTAAATTAAGCAAATTTTCAGAGAGAAAGGAGGCGAAGCGCTTCCCACAGCAATGTGGTTGAGATGGGGTTTCCTTTTAATTTTTGATGAGTATTTGTTCTTCTGAGGGTTACATAAGTGATATCACAAAATACTAAGCCCTCTTTTTCCCTTCCTCCGCGGTACAACTAAAGGCACATTTAGTTTGCATGTTAATTCAGAAATGCGCCTAACTGATAGCTCGACTTAACAAAACCGTGCTGCAACTTTATGATGTGAACCAATCTGTGAGCGGAGAATCCTCTATTCGTTTTGCTCATGAAATCCAGCCGTACTTTATATAAGAATGCAGAGAAGAAAGACAAATGGTTTATCCTCTAAGCCACCCAGCATCCTGTTCTTGATATTTCAGTAACATATGCTAACATATGCTGTCCTCAAGAACTTCAAAAACATGCTTTTAGCAGCAGTGAAAATAGTACCATACATCGAATTCAACTTTAAACCTCATAGTTTACCTCTAATACCATTACCTCATGTATAGAAGAAAATGTAAATCTAAAATATGCTGGTGATTATAACCTTTCTTCCTGACAGACACTGCAATATAAATGCACATAAATTGAATTTCTTCTTTAAAGAAATTTGAATACCTTTGGAGCATTTTAGCAAATCATCTCCAGCCCTTATGGCACAACTTCAATGGACTGTGGAAAAGTGCTCTCCCTATGGCATGACTCCTGCAATAGAAGGACATAGCAAGGCAGAGACATGCCAAGAAAAATAGAATGTACTCCATTGATATTCAAAATTTATTTTATTAAACTTGCACAAAAGACTGAAGAACTGGAAGCTGGTTTTATTAGAAAAGGCATTCGAATATTAACTCTCTGAGTGCTGTTTCCGTTGCTTGTCTCGAAAAAAATAGCAATTGGAGATATACAGTTTGAAGAGTTTGACTTTGCTCCCTGGGATAGTTGTTTGATTCCTTGTGTTAACCATTAAATCAGAAACTGTAAGTGTAGGTAAGTGATGAGTAGGGGATCCTGATGCATCAGATGAGAATTCATCAGAGGGCTTCTCCCTTGGGGGAGAAATGAACGTATTTGAGCAATCTTGTGCTAATTAGTAAATACGCCAATTGGTGGAGAACAGCCATATTTCAGAATTCCATTTCTAAGGGAACATACGGCAATGGTCCTGAATACCATCAGCTGTCAGTGTTTATCTTAGAGCAGGGATGGGAAACGAAGATGCCAAAAAAAGTATTTTGCAGAGAGGCAAATACTAATATTTCCATAATATGTTGGAAGGATAAACTAACTGAAGTTTCCTAAGTGTTTGATTGAGTGGAGAATGGCCAAGTTTGCTCTAAATTGGTTGGATCGCTCTCCTGTTAACCAAAGCAAGGCAGGTGTTTACTTTAGCAAGGTGAGACGCTTCAGTGTATTACAGATTTTAGCTCCGTCTGCATAGCGCGATGTATTATAACTTACGGTAATCTTGGGGATTGAAAGAACTGCTCGTTGATGTAGACTTGCCACATGATATATTTTAAGATGATCTACTGCCAGGTAAATTCGTGGGTTAAGAAAGTTACCTCAGTGGTGAAATATTGCCCTTAGCCTTTGGCTCTACATATGGTACTGACTTTCCAGCTTCAGAACTTCAGGAATTGGTAAACGCTGTAACTTGTCAATAAATATGATATGTGTGTCTATGTGTCAACACTGCCCCGGACTACTATTAAGGTTAATGGTCTGTATGTGTTTTTGTTCCTACTATAACCACCTATTTTCAGAACATTATAATTTATGCATAAACATTTCCTCATGACACAGATCTGGGATATGGCGTAAGCCAAAAAACCTTATTTTTTTCAAACTAAACCTGTTTTGACAAAAAGTTTACAAGCAGAAAGGCATTATTTATATTCTGAAGAAGTAACTTGCCATAGAAAAATTATGAATAAGGACTTCATTTATTCATTTTTCTAAGTGACAGTGCCTAGGCATCTGAGAGGCATGTGAAGCAGGGCTATGGCACTGGCCAACCTCAGTGTTCCTCTGGAGTCCCATTCCCTTTAAGCAGGATCTAATTTTTCATTATAACATATGTCACCATCTTCTCCATTCTTGTTAGACAAGGGAGTGAGTAAAAGTTTCAAAGTTTCTAAGTGACTTTGGGCCAGATGAGAGTTAAGACTCTAAATGGCTTTTAAAATCTGGTCTTTAGAGTCATTCTCTAAAGCAATGGAGGCACTCAAGAGCCTGAGTCTCATTGAGAGTCACTGGGATTCAGAATCCTATGCAGCAGAATTAAAGTGTCTAAAGACTGAAATAGTCCCTTTAATTGTTTTTCGAATGCATGTAGACGTTTTCCTGCTTTGGGAATCTGACCCTGAGACACATCTGAATGTCCTGTGCTCAAAATGTGAGCTGATGCCAAGTCAGCTGGAGCAACGCATTGGTCTATGATAGCAATTTAAAGTAAAACTTGTTTGAGTATTTGATGTGGCTGTTTAAATCTAAATTAATTCCCCATCCTAACTCTAGCAAAGGTGGGAGGAGATCAAGCACAAATGCTTCACGCCAATGCTCTGCTTCATTTGCTGCATGGAAACTGCTGGTGGAGATGCAGCAGCAGTGCTGCTATAATCGTGGGCCTTCGATGCGGGCAGGGAAACCCCCTGCAAGAGATGAAATTGTGGAATCGTCGTATGGTCCTGCACTGGCCAGGAGAGCTGGGGTCAGGGATGCTCAGGGCTGTGGGTGGCCCGAGACGCCAGGACCGTGAGAGAGGCTAGCATAGAACTCCAACAGGCAAACCATGCCTGGAAGATTTGCTCAGTTTCCTGGCCCCTCTGCATCAGTCCGTGGTTGAAGAAGCCAAATGCAGCCCACTGATGATAATCCATAGTCTGTGGCCCAATGATTGTTTTAATCCGTTAAAGTGCAGCAGCTGTGGCAGGGCCAGGGTGGCACAAGCTGTGCAGAGCTCCAGGTCTGCCCTGAAAGCGCTGCCTCCCCAGTTGCCCTGGCCAAGAAGAAAGCACAGCACAGCCAGCCAGGAGTGCTTGTGGAAAGAAAGTCATAGCATTTGGAAATGCAGACTAGAAATCGTTTGCTGAAAGGGCTAGTTTTGTTCTTCTGACAGGTATAAAAAACATAAAATAAACTAGAATATAATTAATACAGGGCTGGCAACTTTCTTGACTTGATCATGACTCATTTATGTAGGTCTGCCTCCTGGATTCAAAGGATGGGTATTCTTTAGCTAGTAAATGTATAGTCCATGCAATGGCCAAGAAAAGCTTGATCATGTTAAAGTTGATAGCTTCAAAAAATGTAAAACATAAAATGGTCTCTAAATCTGTAATCTGTATGTCCTGTGTTTTTAAGGCAAGCTTCTAATTTTGGGGCCTGGGTCATGATATGTGAATGTTTGGGGTTGGTGGTAAGGTAAAGAATGATAAAGAATGATTTGAGCATCTGCCTGTCAATTCTCACCTTTGAAAGATCAATTCTTCCTGGAAGAATACTTGTTCCCTTCCAGTATTGATGTATTGATTAGACTGCTGTGTCTTTGGCAGCTTATTGTTTCTTTTGGAAATCTGAAATATGTTTTAAAAATAAATACATAATCTCCCCTTTCCCTGACCCCTGTAAAGATGGCCATCAGGAGATAATCTTTAATCACAACTCCAGGCTCTGAAACTGGGGTTTACAATAGAAATGCCAACAAAATTTTAACTGTGCCGTAATACAATAGTTATGTAAATACAGTGCATAATGTACTTAATATGCTAATCTCTGAATATCAGGAAGCAAAATCTCGCTGGAGCAGAGCTCAGCTATGGCCTTAACAGCCTTTTGCTTGCAGGAAAAAAGAGAGAATGAATTGCGAAGCCTGTAAGTGCGAGCTGCTTCTTCTGGTTAGCCCTAGCATTTCTGGGAGAATGAACAGCACTTCTTAATTTTCACTTCAACCACTAGCTGCTTTTTTTTATGGTATGTCCTGCCAGTTAGGCTTGATTCTGCCATGTTTTTGATGATTTATTTTTGTTTGACAATAATGTAAAACACAAACCATCTGATGCTAGGTTTTAGCTCCATTAGCTGGGAACCACAAACCTATGCCATGTCACTTTTTCTTTTTATAGTGCTGTTTCAAACTTACTGGCATAATTGATCGATCTTTTTCCTTGTCTGGATTAAATGATGTTTTTGGCCACAGTTTCATAGCAGGATGCCAAACTTTCTTACTCTTATGGCTCCCATCTCCGTGTTGCACAGGACTAACTATATAATATTCAAATGCCTCATTTGTAAACACACAATTACGTACACAAAACGTGCTTCTTAATGCTTCCCCAATTTGGCTCAGCTGTTACACTAGTGACGGCTGCTGGCATGCAGCAAACTAATTTGCGCCATGCCAGCACTCCGAAAGCTGATTTAAATTGAGCCTGGATAATGTACAAATACTGCAACCTAATGTTTTTAAAAAGTCATTCCCTAAAGAGCATGCGTACAGATGGGTTTCTGTCAAACACGTGTATCTGTGCATGCACCTCTCATGCCAATATACCGATTTTAGTGGGGGTCCAGTTAACAGGAATGTTGGCGCATCATTCCTGAAGTGGTTCTTCCACCATGTAGTGGAGCTCCCTAGGCATAACCGAAACAGCCCTCCTCAAACTCGTTGGACGAAGAAAGGGATCCCAGCCAGCCCTTACTCCCCTGTAGGCTGCTGCACAGAGGGAAAAGGAAGAACAGCCTGGTCTGCACAGTGCACCCATGTCCTGCCCGTGCTGTCTTGCTGTGGGATGGAGCCATGGAAGGACGCTCTGCAGGAGGCTGGGGCAGGCTGGGGGAGCCAGGGGCCGTGCACGGGACTGCAGCCGCTCTGTAAATGCAGGCTTGCAAACCTGCTCCTTTTGGCTGCAGTAGTCAATTTGTTTATCACTGAAGGTAAAGAGGCAATCTCAGCAGCTGTGAAAACAGTATTTCTTACTTTGACTCAGTAGGTTTCTCATATGTAGCTTAGTAAAGTGCGATAGATCCTTTTTTGAAAGACAGTAACGTGTTTTACCCTATATGATCTGTAACATACGTGTCCCGTCAGCCCTGTGTGACAGCCACTTCACGCTCCAGAGTGTGAAGCATTAAGTCACAGTGGGTCAGGAAGAGTTTCTTGTGCAAGCAAAGTGTCCTCAACCTACCAAAATACGTCATGTGACAGAAAATGCTTTTAGTCTTTCTGGAAATAATTTTGTCACTAAATTTTGATTGTTGTTTAATACATCCAGGTGTCTCAGTCTGGCTCCCCTCAAGACACAGAGATGTCAGAGGGGGGTTCTGTCTTTCCAACTGTCTTAGCCCAGGTAATGCTCACTCACATATTTTTTGGATCCGTGCACTCAGATACTCTCTGAGCAATAAAAGAGAAGGAAAATAAAAGATCTCAGTGCACAGCAGAAAGAAACAGAATGAAATGAGTCTGTGAAAACCCTTTTTCACATTTTAAACCTTCTCTTCACATCTTTGGGCTGTTCAGGTGAGTTGATCATGAACCAACTAACGCTTGCTGCTGTGCAAACTAATAGGATGGATAAAAGATCTGGAGGGGATGTGGAATGAAGTAGCCCTGATTCTTTTAACCTTGCCAGGTTTCTGAAGAGATTATTAGGCAGGGGAGGCATTGGAGGTGGTTGCCATTGCTACGTGCTCAAGGGGAGGAGAGCCACTGCTGTTTCTTTGCGGAGATCCTGGAGAGCTGGTTCAGTTTACGCAGGGCTACAGGTTTTGGCTAATTCACAAAGCAAAAAGTAAAATCAAAAGGAAATATCATTCCCTCAACGACAAGGTATTAATATCCCGGTCAATTTAATTTCTGCCTTCTGTTATTGTGAACTCTTTAATATGTAGTGTCAGCTTGGCAAGGATTTTCCAGCAGTATCAAAAGAGAATTTGCCCTGAAATATTGTCACAGGAATTACCGCAGCTCTCAATAACGTAGTCTCCCAAGAAGCAGCAATGGAGATGGCTGCTGCAAGGAGAACAAATCCCCCTAGGGCGAGGTACAGCCCCACAGTCCCCAGCAGTCTAACAATAATTTCTGAGGAGGTAGATTAATCTAAGGTGGTTCCTGGAAGTTCCTAGTCATGTGGATATATAGCCCAGGTATGAGGCTGACCAACAGGAGCAAGGTGAGGGGGAGGATCTGGGCTGGGCACTGGTGGTTTCAGGCTGCGTAACCCTCCTGCACACAAATGTGCTGAGATAACCTGGCCGTGCACAAAGCAGCACAACAGTTGTGCAAGGAGACTGCTCATCCAGTGCATAAATATATTTCTTTGTGTTGGGAGGGGAAGCGGTTGCAAATTAGTAAACCAGAAATGCTATATTTAAGAAATAGAAATATTTAAAAGATTAATATTCTCGCTGTTCAATTTGTATTGATTTTTGTGATTAAGTAAAAAGGGCATTTGCACAAAGTCGCTTTGTGCCTTTAAAATATCGTAGACCACATGTTAAATTGCCCAGCACTTTTGTCATGAAATTATATTGTTGATGCATGTTTGCTCCTGCTCAGAGGAGCCACAGATGGAATTTGCCTTCTTTCAACATGAGATAAGACAAAGTGTTACATTAGTCATAAAACCACCAAAAAGATGTTATTAAACTGAGATTTGAAAACAGAGGTGAATTCCCCCTTTCTGGGGTTTTTAGATTCCAAATTTTTGGTTGTTGCTGGTTTATTTGCAGGACACTAGAGCCTGCAGAAATTGCCTTCTCAGGAATTACCCATCAGGACAAATGATAAAACATCTCAATGCTCATTAGTATTAATGTCATCAACAATTGTTCTCCCAGTGTTGAGAAGTGGGACCAAAATGGAAGAAACTGAGGATAGAAATGTTCATAATTCTTATCTCTGTCACAAATACTTTTGGCTCAAATATGAGATTTATCTTTGCAATTGAATCCTGGAGAACCAACCAAATCAGTGTTCCATGAAGGCCTTTTTCTTCCTACTTTATTAAGATATTTCCCCAAGGTGGTGCTTTTTCCTTGTATCATTAAAATATTTCCTTTGGAATTATCTCAATTTCAGAGATGACCTGTGGCCTTAAGTCACCAATTGTATGACTTCAGCAGTACCTGATTTCCACTGAAAGCAGCTGAGATGTAGTTTTTTTCTTCACCAAGATGCACTGGTGAGGCCCTGGAACAGGGTGCCCAGAAAAGCTGTGTATGCCCCATCCCTGGAAGTGTTCAAGGCCAGGCTGGATGGGGCTTTGGGCAACCTGGTCTCGTGGAGGGTCTCCCTGCCCATGGTGGCAGGGTTAGAACAAGATGGTCCTTGTGGTCCCTTCCAACCCTAACCAGTCTATGATTCTATGGTTTTATGCATGGCTGAGGTATTTAGTGTTGACTGACTTCCCCTCCGTTCACCATCTGCCCTTTTTAAAAATAAAATAAAATAAAAATTATTACAAGGTCTCTGTCATTGCAGTGGCCAAACCACTTTTAGTATCCGTTATTGTTTCCCTGCAATGAGTTTACAGGATGTTGCAAAATACTATGAAGATGCAGCTTGCAGAGCTCCGGTTTCATGCTGTACGTGAATAGTGTTTCACAAGTCATGTGGCAGCTCAGACATGTGTTTTGAGGTTTTTGGTGTGTCACTCAAGCCCCTTGGCCCTGTGTCCTTTGTATGGCTGGATGATGAATTTTATACTGGCAGAATATGCTGTTTGTGGAAAATAGATTTTGTGTGGAGGAGCTGCCAACATATTTCCGTAGACTGACATCAAAATACAACAAATGCTGTCAGGGAAGCCTTGTTCTAAAATGCGTGCGTTTGTGCATGAGGGTTTGTGCGCATCTGTGCATGTATTCAGGGCTTTTCTAAAACTTAATAATAATAACCTACTAGACATATGTACCTGTAACTCGGCGCTCTCTCTTTGCCCCAGCTACAGCCATCACCTTGAGATCTTTTATCTCAAGCCAGTGACAGTCGTGCCTTCAGCAGTCAGCAGTCCCTGACAAATTCCTGGTGCTGGCCAAGAAGACACAAACCAGAGCTCCTAGAAGTATCCAATATTGTTCTGACTTTTGACATTATTGTCACAAAAATTGTTCATTTGAAATTCTGTTTGGCATCTCTGAGAGCTGATGATCATATGACAGGATCAGGTTCAGTACGAGCATTCTCTTAATTTTAAAAGCATCCAATTTTCAGTCAGTTTCACGTTTTAAACCTCAAAACAAATATATAACCTCACTGCTTCTCGCTTGCCATATGACTGTGCAGCAGCTTGCTTAATTGCTTTGTGCCTAAACTTACTGCAGATTAAAAAAGAGAGAGCAAAATTTGCATATAATGAAATGCTTAATTTTTAAGCACTTTGAGCTGAAAAACATTATTTTTACTACTTCACCCTGCTTCAATATTTTGTCATTCGAAAATATAAATTGTAGGGGCACTCTTACACTAGCGACTTTGGAAAGTATAACATTAATGCTGCCTTTATTTCCTGACTTCCATTAGCCTGAGTGGGAAAGTATAACACTTAAAAATACACACAATTTATTTTTTTTTCTTGGGGCTGTTGAGAAAGCTTTGCTTTGCTTTTGCCCAGAGACGTGGGAGATGGTGATGGATAGTCAGAGGGGGCAACCCATCTTTTTTATTCCCACTGTGCTCTATAATTTGTAGGCCTTATTGTGTCTGAAGCTAAATCTGAGGCATTCCAGAGCCTGGATACTGCTCGCAGTGAGGTCCAGTCGACAGTGATCTGGAGTCAAAAGTCCTGGTGCCAGAGGGCAGGGACTGAGTAGGAGTAGGAGCCCAGGGATCGGTCCTCTGCTGTTCTGGACCAAAAGACACGGAGTACAGACTGCTGCCAAGGCAGAGCAAAAGCCTCTTGCTTTCACTCCGTAGCGGTAAGGATTGCTGCAAGAGGCAGCAACCAAACCCTTCTCATTGCAACCACGCGGTCGTCCCCCTGCGCTGTTTCCCCAGCAGCCAGGTATGGATGGATAATGATGCTTTTCCATGCTCGAGATCTGTGGCTGAAAATTTAAGTGACTTGTTAGTGATGTTTCTCTGATTTTGGATCCTGCATAAATAATATATTGATAATGGTTTGTTATTTTGCTTTGGTTTCTTTTCAAGCATTGTCAACTGTTGTTCTGAAGTACATTAAAATGCAGAAGGAATGTTTTGCAGTCAGGTACGGCTCTGTTAGAGAGAGGTAATGGGGAGAAACAAACATCAACAGATAGGCAGGCAGTCATCTTGATGGTACATATGTTTTAACTTGTGGAAAGACAAAAATAGTCTTCATGCCAGAGATGTCTAAAAACTCACTGAGTTGTCATCTCGATAAACTACCAGTCAGGACCTTTGTCATTTTGTTACTGTCTCCTGTGTGGCTTTATTCACCTCTTGCTGCACTTTATTGTAGGGGAAGTCAAAAAAGTCCTAGGTGTCTTTTTTTATTTTATTTCCATAGAGCCTTAATCTGTTTTACATCTGTGTGTGACTGCAGAAAGGCAAGAAAAAGTGAAAATGGATCAATCCACAGTAAAGCAGTGGGAGAGCTATTTAGTACTGTTGAAATAACTCCTGTCCTATCCTGACAGATCTCAGTGCTTAAGCTTCAAAACCACTAGCAATCCTACAGAGCTTTTTTTGGGTTGCTTTTTCTTTTTTCTCCAAGTGAAGTACTAATATTCCCTCTTGATGCATTTCTGAAACTGTACATATGTAGGTTTGCTAGAAATATTCAGGAGAAACAGCTGGACATTACAAGAAAGCTGTCTTTTATACTTAATCTTTTTATATGACCCAGTTCATATTTATAGCATATTTTCTTTCAGCTTTCCTCCTTCAAGTCCCCATCTCCTCAATCTTCTGTATTTTGCATTTTTGTCTAAACACACTCTTAAATGAGAGGTCAGAAAAGATCGTGCACAGAATTTTGTCAGTGCTAAGGGCCTGATTCTGCACTTGTGACTAATAGCCAGGAGTCTAATAATCAAAACTACTAAGAGAACCCCCCCGTTGCCTGGATGAAGAATCAGTCTAGCATCACCGCTCCAGGAGAAACCCTCAGGACTTCCACCCTGCCATTTTATACTCAAATTTACATAGATAAAATATGAAGACTTGTGGTTGCCTCATTTGTACCCACAAATTTGTTTGCAACCATCTTCAAATTACCGCTTTTGCAGCATTACTGAATGCCTACTACGAATAGCCTCCTTTAGGATAAAGCTACTAGTACAGCATGGCCTGGCCCAGCAGAACATCAGCGAATCGCTGTGTTACCTCTGAGTCACTTAACTGGGCTCAGAGTAGATAAACAAATATCCCCAAAGTCACTGCTGTTATTAGATCATTGTCTGGCCAATGCTTAGAGAATACAGAGTCCTAGGAGGATTTTTTTTTCCCCCCATATTCTGTGTTTCAATCTACGGGGCTGAACAGTTGATTCTAGTCTTGGACTGAACTGAGCATTTCAATAACTTGTATTTTAATCAAAATCAGACGTGTGTGTGTATTTTCCTGCAGCCAGCCCAGAAGACTTTTCTTTAGGGTATTTTGAAATCATTACACTTAACAGGTGATGTGGTGCCTTCTGACATTCTGAGACAATATTTGTCTTCATTACAACAAAATTATGTCATCATTGCTGTGCTCTAAACCATATAAACTAATCAAGTAACAAGTTGTTACAGAAAAGCTGTTAGGAGTATCAAGACTGTAAGGATAATAAATGTCCATGTTTTGTTGAAGAAAATGCGTATGATAAAAACCAATTCCCTGCCTCACCCTCGTTTGTAAGAATTTACATTCTCCCTCAGTCCCTGAAGTTACTGTTTCCTTGTGAAGAACAGGCTGCTGAAAGTCGCTCACCCAAGCCTAAACACTTAGAATTTGGTGTGTGCTTGAATATGAAAATTGTGTCACTGCCTTCTGTGATGGCCATAGCCATACCCGGGTGACATCATGAGACAAAATTAGTTGCCTGTAGTTAAGCAGCCTTTTCAAATTGGGCTGATCTAACCCCATCAAGTCAAGGGATCAGCAGCTGGGGGGGTTATCAGTCCCCTTTCGCTATGATGTAGGACATCCTGGGCTTTCTGAGGGGGAAGGCACTCAGCTCAGCTGGTTGGGACTCACCAGTCACAGGGCTGCAGCTCAGTTAAAGAGTCTGTAGTCCAAAGCAGCCTGAAGAGCACATCAGTGTGATAAGATCTCTTTTGCTTCTCTGGGTTAGAAGATGAAAGTGTATTTTCCTGGTGAACTTGTTGCATAGCCCAGGTTACAATAATCCGACCTGGAAATACTAAAGACATGAATGTGAAGTTGTTATCCCAGCAGGAGAATTTGGAGTGCAGAGATTGCTTCTGCTCCAGTGCTCAGTACCAAAAAATTGATTCAGTATGACCCATAAGCAGCATAATATCTTCACTGTCCCGGACAAAGAGCCCTGCAAAGGAAGGTGAGCCTGTGTACTGCTTCATTCTTCCAGTGTTTTCTCCTTTCAGCCAGCATTGGCTTGCCAGCATGTGTTTTAAGCCAGCTGTTCTTCATCCAGATTCCAGTCTCCCTCATGCACTAAGAGGTCTGGAAGACAGTGCTGGCTGTGCGGGATGAAAAGGATACATCTTGGCATATTGCTGGGCTATTAGTCCGTATCACTGCACAGTGATCCCTAGAGATGGCAAATGATAAATAGACCGGACAGTAGTTAGCAAGTTAGAGCAAACTGAGACTAGCCAGTAGCCAGGCAGGTCATTGGCGCTGAATGCAGATTTCCTGAGGACCAACCAGGCTACCTTGGTCACAGCTTGCCTACTCACCTTCCCCAACTTCTGTCCAGATCCAGTAGATTATTTTTTTTTCCTTCTTTTCTGGGATAAATAAATCATACAATTAGAAGAAAAATCAAGCTGCATATAAATTCCATGAACCAACAAGTGGAAAATCTGACGGAGAAAATGTATCTGTTTGGTTTTTGGTTTTCAGAGTTGCAGGACTTTCCCTCACAAATACAGTTAATCCACTGGTCTTCAGCTTTTCAAAACAGAAGACTTGTAATGTATGTTTCTCAAGATGATGTGGTAAAAAGATTTCTTTACTTACCTTGGCCTGCCAATGTCAAACCACACCATGGCAGGCTCTGCATGGCTGTGCAGAAGTCTCTGGAGAACCTTCCTCTGCCACAAACTCACCCCCCGGCAGCTGTACATAATACCTCCTGGGATGGGATGGAGATGTGTGTTCCTGCCCTTTCTAAGAGGGAAAAGTCTCTGCATTAGAGGTTGTGGATGCAAAGGTGAGATTTGGAAGGATTAGTGCTGGAATAGACTGTTTGTTGACACCTCTAACTGGCCTGGGAGAGGAGAAGGCCAGGCTGGCCCCTTTGAAGCTCCCTTTCCTAGGTATGCCTTCTGGAGCTCTCTGCTTGACACTTATCCCCCTAGACTGGGTGGTGGCATGAATGCCACAGGTTAGCTCTTGGATAACGTATAGCTTGTGTCTAAGCCACTATTAGATTTAGAAAACAGAATCATTTCCCAAAGCCCAGGGGGAGCAGAAGGGGAAGCAAAAGAGAATGGTTCTTTAAAAGTCTTATGTTTCTCTTTGGAAGAAAATTACCATCATCTATCTTTCCTTCCTTGCACGCTCCTGGAACCTACTAGTAGTGCCCTGCTGCTGGATTTTCAAACTTCTATTTTACTGAAGAATATCTCTCTGATGCAGGTGCCAGTGTCATTTATCAGAGGATGATGTCAACATTCCTGTGTCATACATGACAAATGACAGCAGAAAGGAGTGCCCCTTGAATTCTCTTACTTTCACATGGCTCTTTCCTCTCTCCAGTTAAATGACATTTTATTTCCTACAGTGTTTCAGTTTAGACTTCTGTTGCCTCTAGAGAGAGGTACGTTCGAATTGACTCAGAATGAATGATTAGTACCAGACACTGAGCTCCAAATTCAGTATTAGTGTAAATACAGTCGAACGGCAGCGGACATGAAGTTTGCTTTCATGCTTTTGGGGCAAATTCTGCCTCATCTTGCACCTCAGAAAATGCCAGTGAGCTTTTCTGATGTATTCCCAGTGGCAGAGCTGGGTGGATGTGAGAGCATCTCCCTCATCCACTGTTTCTAATGCTTTTAAAGAGATGACAGATTTTGAGTTGACAATGACCACCGTCTTCAGAAGCGTTTGCTTTGCAGAACAGTTACCTGTTCGCATAGCGGTGGGCACTTGGCAGCAGAAACCCATGCTTTGACCCTGTCAAGGCCTGGACTCCAGCTCTGTTCTGCAAGGGGGCCTGATTTGAAAGGTAATATAGAAATTAACTGGATGAGCATCCAGTGGCATGCTCAGTAAGTAGAGCAAAGCAAAATAAAGGCTTGGGAAGAAAACAGGGAGGACAGAGCACATATGCTGTTTCTAATCCTGTTTTTCTTCTGCTGCTTTCTATTCTTGCTGGAAGAAGGGATTTGGACTCTCCTCTCTTAAGCCATGCATGTACAAAAAGGACTTTATTTTTAACTCATGTTAAAATCCTTTCTTGGACTAGGCAGCTACAGTTTTAACATGTTAGCTGACTGCGATAACCCAGAGGGGGGAGCTTAGGGTTTATCTTGACCGGTAAATGCCTGTTAAACTACTGCTGCTTTGACTAACAGTTGTTAAGATATCAGCGTGGACAACATGTGTTTTTCAAACCACACACCTGTACTCCTAATGACAGCGAGGCCTTGGGGGAGGATGTGATTCACAGAACCGCTGCTCCCTGCTCTTTCCACCCACTCGGCGTTTGATTATAGTGTATTTTCCTCTGTTCAAGCATGCATGGAGCTGCCAACCCTGTGATTCTGTGATTTTTTTATTTATTTTTTTTGGTACCAGGCTTTTAAGCTAACCAGGAGCATGGCTTGTCTTCATTCAGCACCCAGTGAAAGGGATGGATTTTCATAAGAGCTCAGGATTCAGCAGCAGCCAGGGCACGGTTTGACGTGTGCTTAAATAGCATCCCAGAAAAACAAGCTTTTCCCATCCTGCTCTTGCCTTGCGTTGCACCAGTCCAAACACTAATGCCGATAAAGAAGGAATCACTTGGAGAAACTGATCTAACTGAAGAGAACCATAAATAACTTGAGTTTTGAGTGGTACTGCCATTTAGTCATTGTATTTCACACCTTCCATCTAAAATCAATAGAAACAACAAAGCCACTTGTGGACTTTGAGGAGTTTCTGGATCTTTTCTTGGAAGAGAACTGATTATATATTTTTATTATTCAGTTATCTTACAGATGTTCTAAACAACCTCCCTGAAAGAACAGACTTGTTCCCAAGATCTGAGGGAGATTTGGGAGTAGGACAGTGGCAGCAGTAGATTAGATGAACCCCACTCATTACGTGCTCAATTTAAAATTTATGCACAAGTTTGCATTAAAAAAAAAAGTTACTTCAACAGGAAAATATCTGCAGAGTGACTCCTACTGAAAAAACTGATGGAACTAACTGAAAATGGCACAGTTCCTGGGGGAAACTGGGAGTAAGGCAGCCCTTCCTGGCATTACTGCTGAAGGTAGAAGGGATCACTCACTCCTGGATGCAGAAATGACTCAGATGTTTTCATACATTTATATTTTCAAAGGCTTCTTCAGAAGGAATGGATTTAGCAACATACCTCTCCTTTCTTTTTAATATGAGAACTGAACTTTTTTTTTTCTGTACACTTCTAGTTTTTCCCCAAAGCAGGGGTCCATTAGCTCCAGGCTCCACCAGTCCCAAGGGCTGTGATCTTATCTGAGGCTGCCAGAGATCATTATACACATCACTGTCATGTTGCTATGTTGTTGGTGGGGTTTTTTTCCTTCTGTTTCATTTTATTTGTTTTTTACAGAGGGGAAAAAAAAAAGAGTTAGGAGGGTTTTGCTAGCCCTTAGACATGTAATCTGAGACAAAAGGCCTCAATTTCTCTCACTTTTCTCTTCCAACTCTACCAGCTGAGCTACTGTTTTTCACAGGATGAATTGCTGATATTCCTACTTAAGCAAACTAAGGGCAGAAACTGAGTCTTCCAGTCTGTAACTGTCTCAACTCAAACAGTTGTGACATTAATATTCCTAATGGTATAGCTTTCATTTTGGTTTCTTTTCCATGATCTAAGATATATTCTTCATTCTCTAGTTACTGATATATTTCTGATGTGCCCAGCAGGTAACTTCTAAGAGTCACACTAGGTCATGCTTACTTTTAAAAAAGGGAGGAAGGGCAAGGGGAGGAAAGGAAGAAAGCTCTTAGTTTCTTATACCTTCTCTTACAGTCTTAATTTTACTCAGTGTTTCCGAGTGGTTTTTTGGGTCCATGGTAGTTTCTTTAGTAAAACCCGTTCACCAAAACTGCCACTGGTTTCCTTTGCCTTTTATGTGGCTCAACTCAAAAGTGACACAGAAATTTTATAATTAGTCTGTCCTAGCAGTTTAGTGCATACATTCATTTATGCAGGTTGCTTAGGACAACTTTCACAGCTCTGCTGAAGTTCTTGCACTGAAAGCAGCACATGGTACTGCTGGCAAGGATGGAGGTGATAGTGAGGAAGTGGTCAGTCTTCCTCCAATTTACAGGCTACAAACCAAAAATTTTCCTAAGGCTGAGAGGCACTGGTCGGGTATGTACCTTGGAGACACAGGCAGGTGTGGAGGTGCAGGGTGATGGAAGCTGCCCAGGGGGATCTCAGTTTTGCAGTACCTAGTGGAGTTGGAGTGAGCACGCTACTGTGTCCCAGCATACTCCTGGAATACCATTTTGGGCAGTTCTTGCTGACTTCCAGCGATCCACAGTTAAAGATCTGAATTACCCAGAAGGTTTCCACCAACACAGTCTTAGTGCCAGACATGTAATGTAGTATTTGTATGGGAGCTTTGCTTAATCTGCTTATCAACATCATGAAGCTCAGGTGCCTCAGGTTGGCCGTCCCCATGCTGGAGGGTAGGATTGGCTTTCTTACGTTGTTCCTTATGTATCACCATGGCTAAGGCTGTGCCTGAGCATGTCTTCCTGGTAAGATGAGGGTGTAGAGGGATCCAGCCAAGTCAGCTGATTTAAAGCAACTTGGAGTAGGAGTGACAGCACCCAGCACACTGAGTAAGGAAAATTTAGGAGGTGCTAAAGAGAGCTCTTCTGGAGTTGTGCCCTTCTCGGGAGTCTAGGTAGCTAATGGATATCTTAAGTCACAACAGGATTTAAATCTCCCAGGCTTGAGGCCCAAAGTACCAGAGTAGGGTCAATCTTCCGCGGAACATGCCCTCAAGAGGAGGCAGAAGTATGTCCAGTCTTATATAAATTAGGCTGATCATTGAAGTGCTCTTCTGAAGTGGGTAGGGTGTGGCATCTTCTTGGCTGGAGGGGTTCAAATTAATATCTCAAAGCTGGCCTACCCAGCAGCTATGCCTTGGTCTAGAGTGAGCAGCGCTTTGTTCTTTATCTTAAAAAATCCTCGTGTTCGGTGCAGTGCTAGGGGAGGGAGTCAAAGACAGAGTGGCTCGATTCAGCCTGCACTAGTAATACAATTTCCTTCAGCTCTTCAGTCTAGTTGAGTTTGTGGTCTTAGCCTGACCTTTGCAATATGGAAAAATAATTCTGTTGTTTAACCTAAATTTGACTTTCAGCAGTGAGCAGTAATGACTGTAGAGAGGTGTATTTTCTCACCTGTACCCCACTCAGCCACGGCAATTGTAGGTGTAATTGTGCTGGTGCTGATGTATTTCTTGGGCTGGAATGAGGGTTGTGAATGTCCGTACCATCTGTTCCTCACCATCATTTTTATTCTTTTCAAGGGTACCTAGAGGCTTCATCTGAGATCAGGGCCTCAGCATGTTGGACAAAAACATAACTAGATGTTGGCTCCTCATATGAAGAACTTGTGCTCTAAAGAGGCAAGACAGGCAAAAGTAAGAAGAGAAACAGAACAGTGGAATGATTTATCCAGGGTCACAGGGCAGGTCAGTGGTGAAGCTAAGATCAGCGTCTGTATCTCTTTGTTTCTGCTAAGACATCACGTAGAACATGTCCACCAAAAAAAAAAAGGAATGTTTTAGATGCACACGTGGAAATTGCAGGAGTTCACTAGTACTGGAAATATTTCTATTTAGAACAGGAATGTTAAAGATTAACCTTCATTGTCCTCCTTTTCTGCTGTCATTCAGTTCCTCAGTATGCTCCAAAACCTAGTACAATCCACCAGCTCTTCGTGTTGGGGCTTTCCTCTGCTTGTTAATGCTGCAGTGGCTTCCACAGGATAGTAACCTCTTATGATAGCAACCTTTTATTTGCCCACATCTTCAGTGAGATGACAGATAATGGGAGGAAGTCATACGCATTTAAAATATACTTAGTTTTAACAGCACTGAGACACTTAACTTGTCAGCAATCCGATTATTAATCAGATTAATGGACTTTTATAAATCCACTGCATCCTTACGACAATTGCCTGGTTTATGTTTCATGCATACAGAATGAGGTTTCTCATGAGCTGTGAGAACTTTAATATGAAAACTAAAACTGAGAAGTAATCCTTAGCTTACTCTGCTACCACACCTTGCATATAAGAATGCTGAACATTGCCTATGTAGGAGCATCATTTAATTATGTTTTTTCACTTCTGAGCTTAATGCTATAGAAAGAAATCCATCAGCATTTAATTAAAGACTAAATACAGTCAGTCTTTCTAGCTGGATCAGTACCCACTTAGAAATATATTTGATACCTAGACAGCCAAAAAGGATACCAGTGGTAACAACATTAAAGAAGGTTTTGGAAGAGAATGGGAATCTAATTTGTATCTGGAAATTAAATTTATATCTGAGATTTTTTAAAAACCATTTAGGAGATATTGAACCCCCATCTGTATTAGGAAGTAATGGGAATAAGTCATCCAGTGAGGTCGTGAGCTTTCTAGAGGAAAGAATTTTTTCGAAATATTTTTTAAAGTTCCTGATTTTAGTCCAGGGGTGCTCCAAGCCCCTGGGACATATTGCGATGAAACAAAGGCAGCTCATGCTGCAGCATTTTCCTGTTGGCTTCTTACGCAACTTGACGTGCCCGTTTCCGATTGTTGCCCATATATATATACATGCCCGTATTCTGTACATGGGATTTAATTCTAATATTCTGCTTTATAAGCTAGGACATTTAAAATTAATTTTGTAAGATTCAAGTTTTCAAAAGGAAGCTAAGAAACAAAAACCATGTGCGTTCTGACTCCCCCAAAGGCGGCAGATCCAACACAAATTAGATGAAAGTAAATAAAGAATTAATTAGTTCCAGTTAATTTTAGATCAAGTCTGGAGCTCACTGTGTTCAAAATAGGACACCGTAGAAGTCACTAATGTCAAAGTCATGATAGCATTTTCCCCTTGAGTGAGGATCACGAACAAATGAAATTAACAGAGGCTTTAATATTGATTTAAGAAGGTGCAGGCAGGGGCTCTCAGGACTGCTTAATGTTACGCACATGCATAAGTGCTCTCCAGAACAATTTTCTTTTTTTTTTTTTTTTATATCAGATGCTATGTAAGTAAAAAGGAAAAGCATATTTGTATCCATGTGAGAATGAACTTGTTAGGTCATAAAAGCAAAGAACTAGGAAATACGTAGCTGGTGACAGACCCCTGAGGGGAAGCAGATAGTAGAGGTTATATTGGTAACCTTTTCAGATTACCAATTTAAACTGAATTATAACTCTGATTTTACTTCAGCATTGTACTACTGAAACCTGCTTATACACTTCTATGCACGTGCCTCGCCATGCAGCTCGCGGTCGGGTCTGCTGCCCGAAGTGCAGGCTTGCTGTCCTGCCGAAGGAAGGCTCGCGGGAGCTTTTAGAGCAGGAGTAATAAACAACTGACCCTGAGAAGCCGTTGAACTTTTTCCTTGCTAGATGAAGTAAACAGGTACTGCACCCGAAAATGCAAAGTCTTTGTCAAGTTTGCGTGCGTGTTTGTGTCTTTAATCACGATATATATTTCCTCTGGCATGATTTATTAGTTTCCTTTGTAGTTTTGTCAGAGAGTTTGCTTGTCTTTTTGATCTGAAATAGCCATTAAAACTCTTTTCGGGGTTTGGGTTTTGTTTTTTTTTTTTTTCCTTTTCTAGAAAAGAAGTAAATCTGTACTATTTGCTGATTTGTTTATTACTGTCTGGAAACTTAATCCTGCTCAAAGTCAGAGATTTTAAATATGTCGGATCATCTTAAAGCTACATACTGGTTATATGGGTGACATTATATGCGTTCAGAGAAATTCATTTCAAGTACTACAAATGAGTCCTTTAGTAATACCCAGGAGTCATAATGTCTGTGACATAATGAACCCTCCTAAATTACAGCCTACACTAATTAGATCAGTTATTGCTACATTCCAAACCCTGAAACAATTTGCTTAAAGTGGTAGTTACCTGTAATGAAAAGACACATAGCTGACTGTCAGCAGCCCTTTTCCTTCTCCATGACTTATCGTGTGGACTATCTGCGCTCAAGTGCTAACAGTCTCGTTGCATCTGTGTCTCCAGTGAGACCAACTATGATCGGGGAGGTAGTTTATGACATCTAGAAAGTACACTGATCCCCTTGGGAAGGGACAGCGGCCCCGTGGAATGAAACCTTTAGATGGTTTTGATCTTCTCTTCCTGTTTTCAGTGTCATTTACATGCTTATTCTTCAGCTACTTCTGCAGGTAGTATCTTCTGTCCCTTCATTATATCTTTAATTTCCTTTAGATGTTCATTGATATATTTTTATTTTAAATTCCCGTAAGGGAAGGTATTTTTTCGTCCCCCCTAGTCTTTGTGCTCTCTCCTGCTCATGCAGCAAAAATAGTGAGCTGGGATGACGTTTCTGACCAAAAGGCACGTGAATCTCAGTGGGGAAAAGCTGTTCTGGACTCTGTGCCTGAGCAAACTACTATCAGTAACTTTACTGAGCATAGACATCGACAGGAGACCACTTATTTATTTAGATGTTGGTTGAGTGACTTGATTTTTCACTGTGCTGATTGGTACAAATCTGTAAAGAGTACAGACTGCTCGCTGATTACTTGATACTGCAGAATTGGAAAGGGGAGCAGAGAAATGTAAAAGTTTTTTTCACACATTGATTCTACCAAGGGAAGATTTTAAAAAAAAAAAAAGAAAAAAATCACAATAGCAAATTCTGAAAAATGCTACGTGCACGTTTTGAAATACAGCTAAAACGCCAACAACTAAAAGAGTGGCTACACGTGCTACGGCCGGTTGTTTTCTTTGCTTCTATTTACTGGGCATTTTACTGACTTTCAGGTTCTGTGTTCCGTGCTGAACCTGTTTGATTTTGACTTCCCTCTCTCCATAGATGCAGAGGATTAACTTCAAGCAGAACCCACGTGGCTCCAGTGCCTGGATAAGGAGGATGGTGTTGGCAGTCCCACTCATGAATCTGGGTGCTCCGGAGGCACCCTGGGGACCAGCTGCCGTGGGATGCTGCAGCACCCTCCTGAAGTCAGCTGGGTTGGGAACTGCCTTTTTTTGGGGTTTGAAGTACCCTTCTGCCTTCCACCAAACCGTGATCCTGCCTAGTGCTGGTCTGCCAAGTAGTAGGGTCTTAAACCAGCTGTACTGGGAGGAAAAACAATCAACAGGAAAGACCTGAGAGTGGGGAGGGCTTGACTGCTTACCTGGTGTACTGCTCCCCATGCTGAGGGCCACAGAAATCCTGTCACTGCTGTGGTTTGGGCCAGTGCTTTTGGAGACAGTTGGTTCAAAATCAAAGTGTTCTTCAGAAATGGTGCCACTTTGCGAAACGGGCTTGATTCTTGATTTGGGCTCTCTGGCTCTTGCCTCACGTACATAGAGGTACGTAACGAACGTGTTGTAATTCAAACTATATATCACACTGTTGTAACACAGGGACCCCGTGAGCTTAGCTGTGAGCTGTCTGCGTCTGCCTCGCTTAACTACGCAGACGCCGCTGGCTGGTCTCCCGAAGCCTGGAACACAGAGTTATCAGACACTCACTTCTGCACCCATCTCCCTCCCAACTGCAGACCTGCCCATCTTTCTTCTTGCCGGCAGCTGAGAATATGGGGTGCTCCTTTTGCTTAAGGGATGTTTCTTGCGTGGAGGACACATCCTTTTCTCCTCTCCCTTGTCATTTTTAGGCTTTTCTCTTTTTTTATCTTTTTATTTATCACTGCTTGCTCAGCACATTAAGTGCATCAGGAAGGAGGGGAAGGGGTAAAAGGCACATCAAAAGAAAATGGTGCTGCTTTTTTTTCACTTTATTTAGGATCAACTTCTAACTGCTAATTTTTGCAGGCCATCCCATGGCCAACTTCTAAATGTTTTTTTGAGTAGAAAGTTTCTTGCTTTTAAACATTTTACTAATGGGAGGTTGTCACAAATTCCCCTGGGTAATTTAATCATGATCTTATGATTTTGTTCAAAATTTACTCTGCAAGCAACCATGGCTTCACTTCCTCTGTCTTTTTGATTTGTAGGGAAGAGTTTTCGCATGAGTAAAAAAAGCTCTACCTGTTAGTACTTGGCACACGAACTGTTTTGCTGGGCGAGCACTGCCGAGCGTTACGTCCAAGTAGCCAAAGCACCGTTGCGCAGTTTTGTTTCGTTTTTCCATTAGCTTTCGTAAAATAACTAGCAGAGAACCTGCAATACTTAATGAGGCTGACAGGCATGGAAAGGTCAAAACCAAGCAGGAGACCTGTTCTGACTCATTCCTCCTGGACTTACAACTTGTTTCTTACAGACCAAACAGTACTTTTCTTTTATTAAAAAAAAAAAAAAAAAAAGAGGGGGGAAAAAGAAGAATTAAGAGATGACAGGCTGAAACTGCCTACTTGCCTTTCAGTGTCAGAAGACATAAGTAGTTTTGGTCTGCAGTGGTTTCTGATTGAATATCCTTTTGAAGTAATGATAGCTATAATTTAAAGCAACAGTTACCATATTTTCTTCTCTCTGTGACATTCTTTGATGCCGTAAGTATAAATCTGCTTAAAATAGCTATTGCTATGCCTGGGTATACTACCAGGATTTTCGGAGGTTCTGCCTCTAATTGCCATCATATGTACCTAATATCACAAACTTAACTGCCTAATGACAATGTTGCTGCAAATACTTTCTTGACATAAGAAGAAAGGTAAATTCAGAGGTGCACATTAAGTTTAAATTGTTTGCTAAGACTAAAACTTTTGCAAAGAAATTCTTTTTAATTAACATAAATACTGTTCCAGGGCCGCTTGGCCTCAGCCGTATACTCAGCTGGTGAGGGGTATTACATTATGATCTAATACAGCACCAGAAAATTGCTGACTTTTAGGGACAATTACAAAAAATTTTGGTGTAATTCCAGACTCTTGTTGCCTCACACAAATATGTATATGCTCAATCAAGTAGACTGATTTTTAAATATTATTTTTTTTGTCAAAAGAGTTGATGATACCCCCAAAAAATATACAATTTGAGGGTAAATGGAGGTTCATGGGGATCTCTCTCTGTTAATTCTGTTAATGCGATTCTGTTAAACGGCTCCCAGTTTCCATTCCGTACTATTGCAGTTAGAACAGCAGCTGAGCCTCTGAGTATGTTCACTTTAAGAGCATGTCAGTATTATCCTGGTGCACTATGTAGCACAGTGGAAAGACAATGCATTAAATATTAAATATTTTAATTAACTTACGCAGTGTTTTCTGTTTTGATAATAAGCCTTTAATTATTTGAATGAGTTGTCATGTTTATCTTATGGCATAAGGGACTAGAAATTTATTGTTTTAAAAAAACTAGAGCGCCACCTCCCTCAGGACAAAGTAAGGAGTACCAGCTCGGAGGAGTATTTGCATGGGTGGGAAAGCTGGACAGATCGCAAAAGGGAACAAGACAGATGAAATTAATTACAATAATGTTGTAAAGCCCATCGAGATGAGTCTCGCAGCCAACAGCAACTTTTGCAGTTTATTGCTGAATACAGTTTCTCTGGTTCTGTGTTGTTCCTTCCAGTCAAGGCCATCAAATCCTGCTTGCCTCACTTGGTAGGACATACTCTGCATTTTTATGACCTGATGCTTTCTCCTAATTACCTGAAGTTCAAATCTGTGATAGCTCCACTGACTTCAAAAGTAAATGTGTAACTTTATAAACAAGGTAGGTCAGAAACAAGAAGCAATCTTGCTGCAGCAGCATACTTCTCAGCAGGGGCAGGTTCTTTTCCTTCCTTGATAATTAAAATACAAGACAATTTGCAGTGGTATCACTGCGACTCTCATAAGTGCTCCAGATCTCTGATAGCTCTCACCTTCATTTATAACAGAGCAACAGCAGAATAATGCTCCTGGTTGATTTGGTAGTGTAATGAGTAATTCTCGTGCACAGCAGTGGAGGACTCAGGCCTGTACTTCTGGAGTATAAAATTACTGATAAGCAGCTCTCCCTTTCCTCAGCTATCGGATGTAACTGAGATACGGAGGGATGAGGTTTCAGCTTCATGGCTCTGTTCCTGGACTCCGGCCTCTCACAGTATGCAAACTCATGATCTTTCCACTCAGGGAGTTGATTTCTTCAGAGTTTCTTCAGAGATTCAAAGTGCAGATAGGACAGCGCACTAAGTCCTGTGCCTGAACTGATTGCGGACAAATGCGAGTAAGTGGATGGGAAAGTCTTTAACAGCTTTGTTTGTTTCCAAAAGGCATTTTGCTCAATCTGGCATGATGAGTCAAGAATTGCTTTTATTGTTTGGACAAGAAATCATTCACCTGGTTCTTAAAACCCTGTTTGAAGAAACTCAATCATTGGTCCTGCCCAACAGCAAGGTTAAGTGTCAGCTTCAAGATTACAGGCAACAATGGGCAGGTTTTGGTGTCTCCTGGCACCTTCTGGATCTACCTGGAGAAAGCAGTGAACTGTGATGTCAAAGACCTCAGGTTAAAGACAATCTGGCAATCTAGCAGTGGTCCGAGGTTCACTGACAGCCTGCCCCTCTGGGAAATGAAAGGCCTGTCGAGCCAGGGAGTGCCCTCTGTGGGACCGGTAAATAATTTAGACTGCACATTGTTGTGGCTGGGGCAATGTTCCTCTGCAGAGGAAAGATCTGAGCAGGACTTAAACTAAGCAACAACAAGGTGGGTAATGCAGATTCCTATGCTAAGGAGAAAGCCTTTCCGCAGAGGAGTTCAAGTCAGTAAGGGCAGATAAAGGATAGTCCTCTATAGAAAATTTCGGGGCTGCTCAAGATTTATTTATTTTTGAGGATGGTTTGTGTAACAAACACGGACCTTCAGGAAGATCAACATGTAAAGGCTGTTGGCCTTTAAATGAGGTATTGCAGGTGGTTGAGTAAAGTCAGCCAGTGAAACCACATCAGAAATGAGACAATCAGAAAACAGATAGGTACAAACAAAAATTGTTTGATGCATTTTTGAGGGGGGAAGTTCCAGCAGTTTGAGCATCTGCTTGATGAAGGACAACCACCTGCTTGAGACCAAACTTGCAGAGGGCAGTGGACCAGAGGCTGCTTGTGCAGGAAGCGGGCAGACGATGCACCACGTGTGCAGCAGAGACCTGGAGACGCTGCAGGGCAAGGGATGAACCAGACCACAGAGAGGGACATCGGAGTGGATGCACAGCTGGCTCCTGTGGCCCTTCGTACTGTGAGACAAAGAAAGGCAACGAGTTTTCCAAAATGTAAGTCTCTCTTGGGAAGGTGTCTTGCTTTGCTTTCTAACAACTGGTTTCACTCCCCAATTCTCCTGTTTCTTAGCAATATCGGGCACCATCAACAAGACCATTTTATTAATCTGTTGTATATATTTCATCTTATAACACACATTTTTAATATCTGGGAACGTGATTATGAAATGGCAAAATTACAGCAATAAATTTGCAAAAAGTTACGGCATCAATCCACATCCAGTACAGTTTGTCTGAAAGGAGTAGACTGAAAACCAGTTGTATGGCTGCAATAACACCGCGGATGCAGAGGACGTGAAACTGCTGTGCGTCACTGATGGCTGTGCGTATCCTCCCCCTCCAAACAGTGATATATTTAATTCTTTTTGAGTGACCAGACGGAACAGGCTGGGAAACCTTTGGGGAGCTGGCGGTTGTGCCTGCAGAGGTGCAGATCTGGTTCTCTGTCCCCCGTTTGCTGCTGCAGCCGTTCCCTAAAGGTACACCCTGCAGCTCTCACAGCGGCAGGAGTTTATCTGCTTAGGATCACAATGAAATCAAACGTTCCAAAACCCTGGTGAGTTGAAGAAAACGCTTGTGATTTTCATGGTTAAAAGTTGCGGCCGATAGTAGTTACAGAGGAGCAGAGAGTGAAGCAGAGCCCTGGGCTGGGTTCGCTGCCGGCCGTGCCCTGCCGGGCACAGCCCTGCCCCGTTCTGTTCAGGAAACCTGTTTCTCGGCTGTTGTTGCAGGGGCTGGATGGTGATTTTGTTGAAGGCAATGGGAAGAGTACCTTCAATGGATCAGAATCCGGCCGTATTTCTGCTCCAGGCTAAATGGGAAATTATCCTTTCTTTTCTTTTTTTTTTTTTTTTTTTCTTCATATTCCTGAAAGTTCTCAAGCCAGCATTGTATGGTTTTCCTCCTTATTTCCTTTTGTTCCTATTTGAACATCTGTCTGAAGTAGTGTATTACATACTAATTTGTTTGGAGCTTTTTTTTTTTTTTTGGCATGGTTGGGTGTGATTACAGCCTTCCACTTCATTTTCATTAATTTGCTTCATTTATTTGTATTTGATCTTTTATTGGTCCTTATATTATCTGCATGTGTGAGAGAGCGAGCACGCATGTGTGCATGCAAACAGGAAAAAATTCTGCCTTTATTTCTTTTCAGACCAACAGTAGTCTCTGTGTACACTACGCAGAGCCAACGACGGGGATCTTTGGTTACGTCTAGTGCTGGTAGGTGGGCCCCAAGTCCCTGCACTGCGCCGCACGAGCCAGCGGCATCGGTGGGGTGCTTCCACCGCTGGTCCCCCTTCTGCCTAGGTGCAGGCTCAAGGCCAAGGACAGGTCAGCTTGTGAGCAGCAGGATGGGACAGAAACCCGTGGAGCACAACCTCCAGCTCAGGGTTTACAGGACAGCGTAAGTGTGTCCCCGTGCTTATTATTGTTCTGAGGTGTTATTTCGAAGGAAATACCATCCTACAGGCCTGGCTGGTTCCCTAGATGGTAATATACTGTAAACAAAAAGTCATGCAGTTTTGACAGGAGCTTCATGTAAGCAATTATTCGTGACAAGAAAAGGTAGAAAGAAATTGTAATTATTGTAAACAAATGAACTAGAAATGTTTTAATGGCGAGTAATATCAAATAGTTTAGCAGTGGGTTCATTGCTGTCAGTTGGACTTGATTGGATATATAATTTAAATTATGACTTTGAATATTATCTAATAAACTAATTGCTCATCGTTTTGATGAAAGAGCGCATGTCTCGGAAACATGCTGGTTTTCACTGAGGCTGCTTTTGGTTTTTTGACTGGTACTTTTCCGGTACCTTATTAGTGAAATGTGGAATCTCTTTATTCTGTTTTACTTCCACTTTGAGCCAACTGAAAACAAACCACGCCTGCGGGCGCTGAGGCAGTCAAAGAGGGTGCAGCCACGGCACTTTGGTCCAAACCAACCTGGCCCTGCGGTGGGACTCAGCACACAGGCACCGTGACCGTATGGTCCGGAGCAGCCTCTTGACTTCATCGTTCTCACACCCAGCCATCCTTTAGCCTCTCTTGAGAATAAAAATATCCCAGATCACAAGCCACAGTGCTGGAAAGCTTGGGGTGAGACAGTCTGCTGTCCTCATGATGTCAGGAGGTTGGTGGCTGTGGGCAGGGAGCATGGTCAAGCACGAGTCCTTTTGGCGTGGGAGAGGAGCCGTCGGCCAGGCGCTCGCTGTGTGCCGCCCACGTGTTTCAGGTGGGACTCCAAAAAACCTGCTTGAAGCAGGACTTCTGCATGCTACTTTTCTGCAACTCTGACTTGTGGGCTGATGGTTGTGGTTAGGGGCTGGTGGCTGGCTTTGGACTTCAGCGGTTGTTCAGTGCTGCTGTAGGAGAGGCTGCAGTTCAAACGTTTCCTGTGACGCTGTCTTTGTTTCATGGTATCTTCAGGCTACAGGAAGCACTGTAAATATAGGTACTGCAAATTGAAATAAATACATAAGTACTACTTCTTGAGATCATTGCTGGCTCCAGCACTGCTCCGCAATTTCTGCAAGCTGTTGGTACGTCATGGCGATAGGAAGGCTCAGCCTTCCACGTGCAGCCTCAAGCATCGTTCAGGGTGTCCAGGGGCTGCTCAGCTCTGTCTTCCACAGAGGGACACATCTATCTGCTTCTCTTGCCTTAGGTTCTTCTCAATCCTGGTCCTGTAAGCTTGGTGATATGGCTGTGGCAGAGAATTTCACCCCTGCTTTCACTCCCTATCCCTCCTAGCACAGGGTATGTTGATACATGTGTTTTGCCTAGATCCTTTCCTGTAAAGTTGGAGGGTAAAACTCTCCATCACATGTCATCGTTGTCTATAATTACTGTTCTGTCATTGTCCTAGAGAGGAGCTGCTTCTGTCACCCCATCATCAGCTTTCTTCTCATCTTTTTGAAGCTTCACTTTCTCTTGTAGGTACCCAGGAACAGACTGATGATAGACTCTGTGATGTTTTTTGATCTTTCCCCTCATACCCTTGGATCTTACTCACCAATCTTTCTTGCCTTTCTGTCATTGCTAATAAATTTCCTTTCTGTTAATGTTATCTGTATGTTAATATCCCTACAGGAAAAGATACTGTAGTAGCAAACACTAACTCCAGAGTCAGGGGACATCACCTGGCCGGTGTGCGTTTTTTCAGTAGCGGCAGTCCACGCAAGTCTCCAGGTACAAGCCTTCCCTCAAAAGCCACGTTTAGTGGGCAGTTAAGTGGAATGACAAAGAAGATGTCATTCTTATTTAGTAACAGGTTTGTTTCTAAAATCATTTTTATTGTTCTGTGCTGCAGATGGATTCATATGTCTTTAGCTCTACGTAGCTATGGTCAAGAAGATGCATTCTGGCCCTGCTATTGTTCTGTTTCTCAGGCAATGTTTTTAATAGTCCCTGTTATTCCTTTTTCTTGACATATTTTATATAAATATTATAAGAATATGTTTGATTTGTACCATCTCATCTAGAACCTTTTAAAATTCCTTCTCAAACTAAAAGCATACCGCTGCTTGAAGAAAAATAAGCACAGTACCCTTATCACTCTGGTACTGTTTTCTTCTAAAATATCTCCCATTTGGAAGTCTTTACTGTAATAACTGGGATATGAGCACAAAGACTGGAATTTTCCCAAATAAGAAAGCTTTAAGCCATAATTTCTTAGTACAAAAGCTTCTTTTTTTGTTAAATTATATATAAGTATTTTCAGCAGGACCTCCTATGCACAACTATGCGGTAAGCGTTCCCTTTGCAGCATCAGCTGAAAAGTATACCTTCAACCCCGTTTATGTTAACGTCACTGTTACAAACAAATCTTGCTTTTTATTTTATTTTAAGAGGGTGAGCCGGAGGTACGTAGTCAGAGACACACACACTGTATCTGCTTTTTGTTTTCAGGATGGACACTCTCTGGTCTCACTTGCCTCTTTTAAGACCTTTCAAGATCGCTGTGCAGGAACACAAACCCTGAATTACAGTTTGGACAAAAGGACAGGTTGGACGTGAATGCAGCTCACAATCTATAGATTTTCCGTACAGATGGAAACACGCTCATCCTTTCGATCCCTGGTACTGCCAGCTCTGCGAACATGGGGTCTTTTCTTTTTTGCCCCTTTCTGCACCTTTGCATCCATATTAAGAAGAATGAAATCCATCCCATTCCTCAAAAGAAAAAGCTGCTGCTATAACTTGTCACTAACAGCTACAGCTGAGGTTTTTCAGAGCAGATTTCAGTGGGTGCCCAACTGCCTTAATTTTTTTTTAAATCCCAGTCTAATAGTCCTCTGGGGCAGTGTAAAAATGGCCTTCTGTGAGAGAATTTTCCTTTTCATTTTGCACCCCCGTCCTAGGCCAGCCAGCACACAGCCTCTCGAGCAAACAAGAAATGGCATTTCCAGCCTCCCCGGCTCACAGGGGGACATGTTTCGCTCCCCGCCAGCAGCGCGGGTGCCCGCTGGCTCCGGAAGAAGAACTCTGACGATCGCACCAGTGCCTGGGTCAGTAGCATGTTGCACTGCCTACGTTTGCTTTTGAGCCCTCTCTGAAATATTTGCGTTTGCCTCACCACTGGCAGCGTTCCTGAAGCACTGATGAGACCGCAATTACTAAGCACTTTATAGCTGTAGTCTATATAAGTTAGGTGGGTTTTTCTGTGAGTTTCCCATGAAATTTTTGTAAAGAGTGTGTAGGAAATGCCTGATCCAATGAAGGAAATGCCAACTGATACATTTGCTTTTCGGCATAGATGCAGAGTTTAATTTAGCATAGAGAAGCAACTAAGAATCAAGTATTGTTATGGTAAAATACTTCCTTTCTTCTGGAGTTATATGTGATCCCTTAATAAATCCAAACGTGCATGATTGTTTGTTAGAAAGTGAACATTCTAATTAACAATGTGGCTAGTACCCGGTTTCGCTCTCTGCCATTATCTCAGTGTATTGGGTTTTGTGTAACATGAGCATTCAGAAGCAAAACCTGCATGAAATCTTCCAACTGTGAATGCCTTCTCCTTGTGAGAATTTGGTGTGAATCTCTGGAAACCTGCTAAGTCCCCAGGGGGATAGGAATTCACAGTTCTAACTAACCCCTGAGGGTCATGTCATCACACAGATTAACTATTCTCAACCAATTTCTGAAATTCATTAGGCGGGTAAGGCTTTCTATCAACATTAGTAATGTGTACTTTCTTTTTCTACCTATTTGTTCTTAAATATATTTATTAGGTCCCTGACACACAGTGGCCCCCCTTCCCCTTATTAATCAGCCTCTCTCTCACATGTCCCTGAAGAAGCATCTCAATTTCACATGCTCAGCTAATTATTCTTCTAATTATCCCTTTTTTAAAGGAGTCAATACACAGTACCACAAGTTTTAATACCTAATGCTATTCCACCGCTTTGTGTTTGGATGAATAGTATCGATAAGCACGTTTTTTTTCAACGCAGACAAAGTTTTACGTTTTGTAGAATAAAATGAGAAGCGTCACGTTTCCCAGAACGCAGCAATGCCAGCGATCGTGTCGTAGACTTAGCTTAATAAGCAAAGCCGGGACTCTGTAGGAAGACACTGAGTATCAAATTCATCAGAACAAGGATATTTATGATATCTAAGTCTCAGATAAGGTCTTCCCTGGTTAAACTGATGTATACGATGGACAATGGTTGCCTATGAAGCGGGCCAACGTATTTGGGGTGAACCCCATTAGCTACGTCTTTCCATGAAAGTCAAGCCTCGTGAAAGGGTTGCCTGTGAACAAAAGACTAGCAGAGGCTTCCAACCTCTGGTTAATAGAGACACCATCACATGGTGCCCAAAACAAATTCATCAGGCTGATCTACAAGTGAATAAGGGCTTGTTTCAGTTGGTTGGTTGGTTGGGTTTGGGAAAGTTGGTTGGGTTTGGGATTTTTTTGCTGTCACAGAACCTCCCTATTCTGATGGTTTAGTTTTCTTTTAGTTTCCAGGTATTCATGGTTCATCTGCTGCTTCTGATGCCAACATTGTCCTGTAACTTCTAGACCATAAACCGAAACACCAGCTGTGGGAAAAACTGAGCTTACTGGCTCCGTAGTAAGAAACGGCTTGAAATGTCTCTAGGTATGACGAGTTTGAAGGTGCCTGGGAAGCTGGGCCAGGTCACACTTGCCCTTATACCTAGGGAAACATCTCTGAAGGAAAGTTTTATTTCCTTCCCAAGCAGCTAGAGCGTAAATATTTTTCTCTTCCAGAAAGCTTCTGCAAAATGATAGTCTGCTCTTACACCAAACCATTTAATAAGTTTAATTAAATGGAAGCTTATGATAATTAAACCAAAAGCCTAAGGGCCCTGTTCTGTGAGGACTTACTCCTTGCATAAGACCAATTTCCATATAATTTAGACAACAAAATAGCGGAACAGTGCTCTGCCATCTAATTTATATGAAATTGGTATTCTCCAACCCAGATTTGTATTACACCATAAACATGCTTCTCGTGTCTTAGCAGAAGTGAGATAGCTCGGGTACAAGTATTAGAGCAGAGGAAAAAGAAAAGATTTTTAAAAGGGAACTCCCCCCTTTAAAAAAAAAAAAAATACAAGAACCTGTATGTGCAAATTAAAACTGTAATCTGATAAACTCTGCATGAGGATCAAATATCCTTGAACAAATTCTATAACATAGGCGGGTACTTGTAGGTTCTTCTTTCATAACTGATTTGCATATTTGCTACTTCTGGGTGTTTTCTTGAAGTGATGTTTGTGATCAATGCTAGAGAAAAACCCACGCTCCGTATTTTGGAATTCCTTACCGTCTCCCCGAGTGTCCCAAAGGAACGGTACTGCGCATTATCTCCTTCGCCACCTGGATTTTTATTGCACTTCAAAAACAAAGCTCCGGTACTACAAAGAATCGATGGGGCCTGATTCTTCACTGCCTTACTCCAACTCTGCACAGCCTGCTGCAGACAAAGCCATTCCTCTTGTTACAACCGAAACGGTGGGGAAAGCCCCCAGCCCTCCCCGCCAGCATGAAGATAGCAGGTTTTGGTCCTCCCCCAGCCTGCTCCTGCAGACACGGGCGCTTGAAACTCAGGTAACCCCCATGGAGGGGGAACCGGGACCCTTTCTGTTCTCCTCTGCTCCTGTGCGCAGCATAGCATGGCTGATACCTGAGCCCGTGGTATTTGGTGGCTTTTCTGCATGAGCTGCGCTGCTTTGGGTGCTCTGGGGTTGGTCGGTCATATTTTAAAGAGACTGGAATTGGTGGGTTCCCCTTACAGAGGAAGGTTAATTTCCTGCCGGTTCTTTTTCCAAAGGAAATCGGTGGTCCCGCATTCAGGGAAGCTGTGGGTCTGATAGCTCTAGAAAAGGTGAAAGCATTGTTTGGAACAGGCTGGACACCAAACACTCCTGTGCACTGCTACTCCCTATGAGATGCTGGTGATTAATTGCTCAGGGTTAGAAGATAACCGGGTCAGAGCCTTATGAGATACACCCTTCCCACTGACAGTCAAAGAGTAGACACCCGTATGTAAAGCCTATTTGTAGAAGTAGTAGGGAGACATCATCTTGGGTACCGTAAATGGTACATTTAATATCAGTAAAATTTATAATACCTGTGCCTCTCTTTCTAAACCTTCAATACATTGACTGTCACAACTGTGACCTGCTGTGTTGCTTGCACTACAGACTAAACGCGAGGCCCAGGGGTTAAAACTCAGCCCAGATGAGCCAGAATTATTCCCTGTAAGACAAGGCATCTGGAAGGTCTCACCCTGTTGCTGACTGCTCTACCTATTGGTGGGCTTTGACCCAAGCACTCAGAGAAGCATTGCGTCCTGAGGGTCATTTCTGACAGCGCCAAGCATGGAAACCTCTTTTCTTCACAATCTTCAAAAATGGCTTACAAAATATCTAAAGTATTCAAAATCTGTGACCTTTACCTCCAGGCAGAAACTTCGTCACGGTGATCTATGTCTCTGGCCTTGAAGTCAGATTACTACACCGCACCCCCCAAAATCACCTGCAGGCTGGAGCTCTGGAGAGGAGAAGCATGACTGCTCAAGGGCCCTCACCTGGGGAGACTGGCGAACCCTGCGCTCGGCACACCGCGTTAGTAAGTATGATTCAAAGTCTATTTAATTATTGGTATTTAAACCCTAAAACAATTCCTCAGACTCTCTGAGGAGCCCACGTGTCGTGTCACGCCGTGGTGTTTTTCGGGGGAGACGCAGATGGCAATTACTTTAGCTGTAAGCTACAGCAAATGCAGGTGAAACTGGCCTCTACTGTGGGACAAGGGTCTCGTCATCTTGTAGGTAGCTGAAGGTGGTCTGAAGGCATGTCTTCTCCCACAGGGACCTGGGGATCTGGGTGCCTGGCTGCACAGGGCTGGAAAGGCAGGCTGTGCTGCCCAGACAGCTCTTCTCCATCCCACCCAAGAAAAAGGCCATGAGTTAGGCAAGCTCAGCCTGTGCCGTGGAGGGTGATGCAGGCTTGTAGGCTGCCAGCTGGCCCTTTGCAGCATCTGTGATGAGCTTGGGGCTCAAAACACAAGTGTGGTGTTTGGGTTTTATGTAGAATTGAAAATAAACAAATAGAAATTGTCAAAGGCAGAAATGGAAGGGTCGCTTTGATTTCCCTAAATGGTTTCCTCAGCAAGGCACAGTCATTTGCCATTGCATATTTCCTAGGGTTATATCAGAAGGTACCAACGGTATGGATATCACCATTTTTCAGGGGAGTCGACTCCCCACCCTGTTATATTTACATTTAGGATAGCTTCTTAATATTATTAGCAAGTTTGCTTTTCTTAACTTGTCTTTTAAGTTTTTAAGATTAGAATTGTTCTTGGAGTAGACCAGCATATTAGAAACTAAACCCATTTTAAGGTTTTGTACCCAAACCTGAACATAGATCTGTTTCCCACAAGTCCTGCTCTCCTTACAAACAAAATGAGAGCTCGCTGTACCCAGCTGCGTGTTGAAATGCATCAGGTACCCCAAAGCTCCTGGAGGGCTTTTAAATGATGGATCCAGTTTTGGGGCAGATTTGGAATTCGTCCGAATAATGGGATGAGTTCCAGAAAAAAAAAATATCAGATTATTTCTGACTGGGGGAAGGTACAGAGGAGTAGGAAGGAGTCCTCAGCATTTGTATGAGGCTGGGGAAGAAATTCAGATGTGTAAAAGGGAACTAGGGGAGGAGGATGAGGAGAAGATTGGAGCGGTAGGGCTCTTCCCATGGTATGTACTGCAACTCCACTGAGCCCAGCCGTGGGAAGAGCACATACCATGAAATGCGTTTGCCGAGACCTTTGTATGCAGGGCTGAATGCTACAGGTGCAGCATTCAACCTTCTGCATCCATCATGAGAAATATCAGTATTAATTTATTACTTCTGTAGATGACTGAGCTGGGGTTTCATGCTTTTGAATAGATTCATGATTAGGAGGAACTTTCTGCTGCAAAATTTGTAAGCCCTAACGTCCAGAAAACACAAATCTCTTGTGTTCCACGCTGCTGTGGATGCGGTCCTAGGATCTCCCATAAACTACACAGAGAGCAAAAAAAAAGAGATTTGCACCTCTGTTACAAAACTCGGACAAGAAACTTTAATATTCCTACCGCGTTTGACTGATGGTGGAAGGTCCACATTTCAGGTCAGGCTCAGGCCCTGTGCAAGTGTGTATAACTTTCAGGGATGCCAATAGTATCTCCTCCCTCTTCCATCAAGTCTGAATTTGGCCCGTAGCGTTTGTTCAATGGCCCAGACAAACACCAGTTTATCTTACAAGAGCAAAGTCTTCAGATACAAATCCAGAAACAGAGTAGAGAGTGGACAGAGATACGCAGAACTGAGTTTCTGGGCAGAAAGCAGTCCTGGTCCGAGCCTGCCGAGCTGCAGGTCTCACCAGCTGGTTTCAGACCTATTCCCTTACTGTTAGCCTACCAAGTAAAGCAAACAATATGTCGTCGTAGTTCACACGCAGCGCCAAGATTCCAAACTCCGATGATAAATAATGTACAAAGGTGCAAAAGTACAATTCTGTTTGTCCTGAGCCTCCCGTTAGGGAGGTGTGAGGGATGAGGAGCAAAGCCCTGCTGCGGAGCTGCCGACCGCGCTGGCGTGGCAAGGCACCGGGAGCGCCCAGGCGGCCGCTTGGCCAAACCCCCCGCGTGCCGCTGGCCGGCCCCAGCCCCGGCACACTGACCCTCTTTTCATGGGAAGCGTTTCATGTTCCAGCACCTCGCACACACAGAACCTATTTTCTAGAATGCCGTTACCTTGCTGTTATTTTACACTTCCTTCCCAAAAAAGCTTCAAAGTCTATTTTTTTTAACGTATATTTATTAAAACTTTCTTGCACTATTCAGAAGAATATTTGAATGGCCACTCGAAACCCCGCTGCCTAACGACTGCCGACTGGCTGAAGAAAGGAGGCGAGGGAGGCTTTGCTTTGGGGGGGGGGAGAGAAAATAAAGAGAAATCGGCCCAGCTTCAAAGGGCGCATTTCCATAATTGCCCTGTAACTTTGGCAAAATAAATCTGAAGGGCTGAGAAAAGCGCAATCTCTCAGATGAGTGCACTACAAAAGCCCCAGAGATCCCCAGTCCCACTTGTTACCATTCTAATTCAGTGAGAGAATTCGGTCCCTAACCTCGGTAACAAAAGCCATGAAATCACCGTCCTCCCATTCCGATAGCCCATTCCCAAAGAATAAGACCTTATCCAGCCTTTGTCTCCGTCCTGCCCACGGACGGACGCTCGGTACGAGTTAGGCTAGCGTGAGGGGGAAGAACAACTGCTGCGGTTTTCCAGGCCGGCAGCTTAAACGCGCCGTCTGGGGTTCTCGGCTGCAAAGATGTGTGTGCCTAAACGGCGGGGGGAGACGGGCTCTGCTCTGACTCCTTATCACAACAAACCTTTTTTTTGTAGTATATATGCAGTCGCATTTCCGTACAATCTGTTGGTCTAAACTTCTCAAATGAAACACCCACAGGAGAGTTACGCCGTCGTTTTCCTTGGGAAGACGGAAAAACCCCACAGCTGCTTCTAGGATTTAACGTTTGTCCTCAGTAGTACCCGATCTTCACAGAAGCAATAGTAGTAATTATAAATAAAATTTAAGGAGAAAGTGTCTGAAATGGCTTTGCTGGCACGGCCGCAGTCCCAACTTTGTAATTCCTCCGTGCAAAACTGACTGCTGAAAGCGAACAGTAGGCCTTTTACTGCAAAGGCCCGATCTCCCATCATTTGGCCCCTCTCTGACTTTTTTATTTTCTCAATAAGACAAGCTTTTGTGGCGATGTTCGGTATGGACAATCAGGACAGCCTTATAAAGGGATTGAGAAGGGCACACAAAGGGCTGCGGCAGCATCAAAGCGAGCCCGGCAGCACAATAGAGATGACATTTTTACATCCCAGGGCTGGGGCGGGCAGGGACTGAATACTGTGTCCATAGCAGTGTCAGTAAACAATGGGCAAAGTGGGAAAGGGGTGAAAACACAAGTCAAAATCTTTTTATTGAAGCCCCCTACACATTCATTGGGCATTTTCAGCCCTGCATTTGAAAGCTCTTCCATTTACTTACTCTCCGGATTCTCCTATTTAACTAACTGACTGATGATGGCTCCATTTTGATATCTGAAGAAAAGAATGGGAATTCTTCCTGAAGTGAATATATTAATTCATGAGATTTAATTGCGTTTTATTGGCAGTAAAGAAAATATGAGCTCCATGGTGCTGTCCTTAAAGGGACACTGCCATCTTTAACACCACGTTCGAGAAGCACCAGCCTCACCTGCAGCGGCAGGCCTGCCTCTGACTCTTGGAAGCAATGTTGTTGTTCTACTTTGCCAGTTTCCTGCCTTTAGTTTATTTGTTTGGGTTTTGTGTAACAAAAATAAGCTGGAGTTGTTTCTAGCTGGTTTCTCCTTCAATTTCTTGTGCCCAGGCCCAAGGTCTCAGCGTGGTTCAAAGTACCAGCATGGAAAGTTTAAGAGCGGAGGATTTAACCCCGATCGTTTAGCAGATCCAGCGCCTACATCAGATGCCAGCAGGGCAGCCATGAGCACTAAAACTTGCTTTTCCCGGCATTTTTTTCCCTGGAATTACAAGGGAATGTTTCTGTTAGTATCAGGCTATGATTCAGTACACTAGAGGAAACCTGTCTATCAAGCATAAATTTCTGACGTTGCCTTCCGTAGGAGTCACTTGCAGAAGTCTCCATCTGAGAACACCGGCACTAGCGCCACTGTTCGATAGCCATCTCAAATGTCTTTTTTCATTAAATTATTTTGGAATGGGGCTGGTCTAATCTCCTAGTGAAGTTTTACCTCTCTTGGAAGCAAGTTAGACTGTAACAGAGCAAATCGGTGTTTTACTCCTTATATCTAATTTCACATTACATCTATGTTTTTAGGCACTTAAATTTTACTGCTGAGGTATCTTGAGTATTGCACAGTCCAGTGTGAATTATACTAATGATCGCTGAGAAATTCAATAGAGTGACTCATATTTGAGAGAGAGAGATATTTTCCTTTCACTGTTTTGCTTGAAAATAAATATAGTATTAATGTATTAAAACCTCAGTTTTATGCATACTCGGTAGGTAATTTTATTCTAGCCTGGCTAGCTGGCCTACTGACATGTATTTTCCCCACTGCTAAAAATAATGAGGAATCCAAGTGACACACATTTATGGCTAGGAGTGCCATCAGATCCCTTGACCTAATTGAGCATGCCTACACACCTTAGAGTGTTTTGCATAACCAACTTAGACAGCAGGAACATTTCCAACCAGATTGATTGACATATTTTATTTCTAACTTAAGCTTAATCATGACCAAGAATGATTCATTTATACCTTTCAAACTTTAGGAATTGACACAGGAGACAACCAAGCTGCAGACTCCAGCGTAAGCAATCGTGTAAAGGAAAAAATGTATATTAATATAGTTTATTAACCTACTTAGCTGCTGAGGTTGATGTAATAAAATGGATTAATTAGCTGGTAGGAGAGTTACTTTATTTTGTAAAATAAATGTCAAACTAGATTTTTTTGCAGGAAAGGTTTTATCCTAAATCACTCCTCCGCTCCAAACATTTCTCTGAAGTCATGTACAGAATCTAAAGAAGGTACCGTAAGGTGTGGTCTGATTTTTTTCATAAACCAGCTGGACAAGAGCTCATCCCCCAGCAGTAACCACATTGACTCTCAAACCGAGAGAGTTCTCAGCTTTTAAGGCATAAAGTACCTTCAAAAAAATATCAGCGGTTTCCACGTGCCGCACGTTAAACAGGAACAAAGCCTGATAGAATAGCCTGCAATAAAAGTGCTATTTCCAGCATGCGTGTATGCGGCTGCTCTACGCTGAAAATGTCCTTTAGCACTTTTTAACCATATTCTCTAGTGTGTCAGCAAAGAGACTCCATCAGAGTATTTAACATTGCTGGGAGCAAAGGAATAAAGTGGAGTCACTGTTGATTATTACTCATTAGCCACAAGGACATCCACTTAACATGTGAATAAATGAATGACACCATGTCCTAATGGAAATGGCCTCAGTGTACCTTTAAGCAAAATGTTGTTTAATATCTTCCATTTGCTGAATAGTAAAGAGGCCTGTTGGACATGCATAGTTAGCGAGCAGCCATTGTTGCTTTGTTCCAATTTCAGCGTTTAATAAAAAAAGATGTTGTCTTGACTGCAGCAAAGACGGGCCTCAAAAACCCCGGGTGGCAGCACAGTCTCGTCCTCGTTCTGCAGATTCACAATTTCACTGGCATCCTAAAACCCGTAAAGCAGATGAAGCCTTAGAAGTTACGTGTTCTTCATTATTCTGCTTTACATTCAAACGTATAAAACAAAGAACATCTGATATCTTTATTGGTTTTCTTAGATAAAACACGAGCAAGCTATAAGCCTTAATTTTCTTATTACTGTTTGTTAACAAGGAAGATAACGCTCTCAAAAGTGCTTGATTAGGACTCCCTTTGATTTGTATCTTGTTATGATTTCCAGGGCATATATTTTTGTATTATTACTTTAGTACACCGATCGTTCTGATCAAACTGATAAAAAGAGGTATTTTGAAAGTGTAAATATTAACCATACAGGTAAACCACATAATCTGAGCAGCATCTTGAGCAGCTGCCGTGCTGAAGCACGCTTCGCGAAACGAATCGTAGCTGAGATACAGGTTCCTATCTGGAAAGCTGGCAGGCTGGGCCGGAGGAGCCCTTTTGCCCTCAAACCCTTGCAGCAGTAACTTGTATCGTTCCAAACTTTTTCCTTTTATTTATTTTTACAGTATAGCTGCTAACTGCTGCAGGGATATTGGCTATATCACGCATCTAAATACTCACAGTCACAATCCATACCAGAATACACCTACTCCTATGGGAATAAACCAGCTTTAACTATCTCAGGAAAATAAAAGCAGGCGCATTAGCTAACCTGAAGGATTTGGGGGGGGGGGCGTGTATTTTAATGCACAGTCTGACGCCTGGTTGTGAAAACTGTCCTGGATCTTCTCCTTACTTGTGTAGTTTTGTCTGCATAACAGTTCACTACGCTGGAGGCAGCTCCCTGGGATTTCCCAGCTCATGGGGCTTTCTCCTGCCTCATCCCCAGGCCGTGATGGGCACTTTGGCTGCGGTGAACGGGAAGCCCTGCTACGCCCGGTGAGGCACTCCCAGAAGTGGGTCTGACGAGTTGGAAGTCTCTTTCTCCTGCCTCCTCCTCCTCCTCGCCGGCGCTTCCTCCGGCCAGCCCGGCGCATACAGGGAGAGAGCGGGAGATGATTACATCAATCAGTGTCAGGTCTGGGAGCTGTGATTTATGAATATGCATAATGAGCTCTCACCTTTGAGAAGGACTAGCTAGGGAGATAATTGATTAGACAGGAAAAGAGCAGCCAACAGAGAGGGAGAGGGAGGGAGAGGCCTCTCTGCACCGTCTCGGGCAGGCCTGGCTGGGGCTCCAGTGAGGCTGTCAAGCTGCAAGAGTGATCTCTAAAAAAAAAAAAAAATAATACGAGTAGGATTTTTAATGTTTTGTTGAAACACGCATAACAAAATGTTTCCTCACAAAATTAATGGGAATTTTCTCCACATTAGGGAAGCCAGGCAGGCACAAAGGCTGCTTTCCCCCCGCAGGGAAACCAAGTTCTCACTTCCAGAAGCCAAAGGGGCAGCTTTCCCATGGCTGCCACGCAGCCACGGCTGCTGCGAGAGCGTCCTAGCCGCTCAGGGCGAAGGGAGAGGGCTCTGCGGGGACGGGGAGCCGAGGGGCTCTGCTGCAGAGGCAAAGGAGCCTTTAATGGAGGTGGAAAGCTGGGGATGCAATTGTTTTCCCATCGTGGTCTCATTATTTTCTTCCATCCCCCTTAAGAATCTGTCTGGCCACTGTGTGAAAGTTTCTATGGAAAACCCACCAGGATGTCCAGAGGAAGGGGATGTGGAAATTTGCCTCTAGCTTTCTCTCCCCCCACCCCTCCCATTTTACATGCCATTAATCTTTTTTTTTTTTTTCTTTCCCCTCAGCAAGAATTGGCTAAGGAAAAAGCAGGGATACAAAGTGCAGAGAGACTGGGTAAAATTTACATGAGAAACAATCCGTTTTCTAACCACCCACCCACAGAGTTTCCCCTCGTTTCAGGAGCCTGTCGGAGTGAAAGAGGGGGAGCAGTTCCTGGCAGAAACACAGGGCTGCGAGGAGGCAAATGCCGTTTCCAGGGCGAGCCGTGGCCAGAGAGGACGTATGGGGAAAGGAAGGGGACGTGGCGGGGGGAAAGCGGAGATCGCAGTGCTGCCGCACGCTCTGTGGGCCCTTTCCCCGAGCCCCCCGGAGGGCCAGGGCGGGCTCCGCTGCAGCCGTCGCTACCAGCAGCCCGGGGAGGCTGCAGGCGTGCGCCCGGAGAGGGGTCTCCCCGTAACATGCTGCCTGCCAGGAAGAATATGAATCGTGAAATACTGAAATACACATATAAAATGTGTGTATACACACACATATATAGTGTAAACATATACACAGGTCTTATCACTTACAAACGCCTAGGATTTAAAATGTAGTTTATCGGCCTAGTGCAACCCAATCCTATAAATAATACATTCCTATCACTATGACCTCAAAATGTCAATACCGCGCAGCCCTGCGCATTTGCATATCTTGTACTGTCTAAACTTGAAGCATGTCAGCTATGTGCTTCTGTTTGTACTTTAACTTCATTTTAACTCCCGC